>ML779910.1:235520-249679 GCA_009831015.1 Picea engelmannii | reverse complement strand
TGGTTCTCCGGGCTAGTGGAGTCCAAATACGGTGTTTTAATTCTTGGTGGAAGTTAACGCCCCTCTTTCAAGGTGCCCTCCACCACCATCGTGGTCTCTTTTCTGCACATCCCCTCTCAGCAATTCTGCTATAAATTCAAACTGTCGTTTTCATCACATATTCATACTTATGAGTTTTGCCATAGTCCTTGGCCAGTCCAGTTATATTTACAATCTGGGGGAAACAGGGTGTTACAGAGTGGAAGGAGGAAACACTAATGTGACTATGAATCCACTAGAGGGAAAAAGTAAGGGGGTCTAAGGGAGGAATTGATCTATGTCTCATGGTTTCTACTTTATCTTATCTACAACCTCTTTCATGTTATTGTCATATTAACATTCTATCCTAATATTTTTTATATTACAATTATGATCCTAGTGAAATGATTAATCACTTTAAGTAAATTTTTGATATCCTTAAATATGTACCTCATATATTGATGAAACTAATTCTTATATTCATGCAGCCAGTGAGATTTCAACTGGGACTCTTGATCCCTATCATTAAGGAAGTGGAAGAGTTGGATTATGCCTCTTCCTTGTTGGAATTATTGTCATTGATGTCAAAGGATTAATGATGTCACTAATTTCATATTATGGCATTACAATACACAAAAAATTTCCAAGATTGATATATATATATATATATTAAAAAATGAGTGCATGTGCAAAAGTAAAAAGTGAAATGGTGGTTTCAAATACATGGGTTTGGGATATTTGCCCATGGTTTGGGGTGTTTACCTATGGTATTTGGGGTATTTTCCCATGGTATTGAGAATTAATTATTTAATTAATGGACATGCCCCTTCATGAAGGGTTATGAAGAAGTATAAAACAAATCATTGAGAGAAAGTGTATGGGTGAAAAATGGATTATAAAAGATTGAATGGAAAAATCAGTTTTAGGTCATCTTGGCATTTTGATGATAACTTTTTTTTTTTCTAGGATTTTTCAGAACTTGTAATTTGGAAGAGATGGAGGAGATATCTTGGTGTAACTATGATAAAAATTGTAGATGTTGGTTCACCATAATTTAAGAGATATTCCCTATGGAAATTAGGGTTCCTAAATACTCCTGAAATGAGTTTCAAACATGTCATCTTGGAGATTTCTCTATAACATATTTTTTGTGATGTTTCAGACCTTGATATTTTGTAGAGACAGAGGAGATATTATGATGTACATTTCATAAAAATATCAGATGTTAGTTCTCTATACTTCTGTATATATTCTTTGTTGAAGTTAGGGTTCTTGAATGCTTTTGAAATCAGTTTCAAACAAGTCAACTTGGCCCTTTTGCAATAACTTATTTTCTAGGATTTTTCAAACCCTAATATTTTGCAAAGGAAAAGGAGAGATTGTGATGTACATTTGGTACAAATATCATATGTCGGTTCACTATACTTTCAAATATATGTTATGTGTAAGTTAGGGTTCTTGAATGCTCATGAAATCAGTTTCAAACAAGTTCGCTTGGAGCTTTTGCTATAACTTATTTTTTGCGATGTTTCAAACATTGATATTTGGTAGGGATAGAGGAGACATACATAAGTAACTCAAGTAAAAGGTTCATAATCATATTTGAAAAATTGGATATGTGGCATGCTACACAAGTTCATTCTTGGGAAGAGGCCCAAAACAACAAGCTTTGGGAGAGTTTCCATTTGGAAATTCAAATTTTGGTTAGACCTATTAAAGGAAGAAGTAGTGAATAGACCTAGTAGAAAGAAGCAATGAGTAGACCCGGTAAAGGAAGAATCAATGAGAAGACCACGTGACAACAAAAATATCAAGAAAACTAGATGAAGGTTGGTGTAGCTCAAAGATTGGTGTCTCTTGCTAAGTTGGTCTTCGTGGTGGGTATTGGTGTCTACGTAGATCTATAAGTGATTGGTGTCTCTTGCTAAATTGGTGCTTAGTAGTTGGGATTGGTGTCTCTAGTATATTGGTTTCTACAAACACCTATAAGAGAATGGTGTCTCTTTCAAAGTTGGTTCTTAGTGGTGGGGATTGGTGTCTGCAGTAGATTGGTGTCTATGGAGATATGTAAGAGTAGTTTGGTGTCTACTAGGATTTGTATATGTGGGGATTGGTTTCTCCAGTATGTTGGTTCCTACAAATATTTGTAATAGTAGGTTGGTTCCTACAAAGAATTATAAATATTTTTTTTGTGGTTTTCTCCCAAAAGGGTTTCCATGTTCTGTAGTTAATGTGTGATTGTTTTTTTTATGGTTAATGGATGTTTGAGAAAGTTTTTTTTATTTATATTGATTCACTCTCCCCTTGCAGTATAAGTGTGTGCTAAAAAAATGGTATCAAAGAGGGTTCCTTTGGAACAAATCTAACTATTGGAAGGTAGATATTGGGAGCACACATGGCCAGTCAAGAAGGTTTCTCTACAAACAAGGCTCTCTTGTTTAATGGAAAAAACTATTCCTTCTGAAGAATAAGGATGTGAATCTTTTGAATGGATATTTGTTTTGATATTTGAAAATCAATCATGACTGGTTATATAACCCCAACAACTCCACCAACATGTGAAACTGAGAAGAACCATATTGAAAATAATGCAAAATCCATGAATACCATCTTGTGTGGTCTATCCGAATTTGAGTTTGCTAAGGTGATGCATTGTGGATTGAAAAAATAAATTCCACACAAGCTTAAAAATATCTATGAAGATGATGACAAGGTTAAGAAGGCAAAGATACAAACTCATATAATAAAATTCAATAGTATGAAAATGGCATGGTCGACTATGTTCGTTGTAGGATTTCCATCAATGACAAAGGGGAAGATTGTTGGAATTATTTCCATTGATATCAAAGGATTAATGATTTCATTAATGTCATATTATGGAATTATAATACAAACAACATTTACAAGACCGATATATATATATATATATATATAAAAGGGGTGCATGTGAAAAAATTAAAAAGTGAAAAGGTGGTTTCAAACCCATGGGTTTGGGGTATTTTCCCATGGTATTGGGAATTAATTATTTAATTAGTGGAAATGTTCCTTCATGAAGGGTTATAAAGAAGTATAAAAAAATAAAGCATCGAGAGAAAGTGTATGGGTGAAAAATAGATTAGAAAATATTGAATGGAGAAATTAGTTTCAGGTCATCTTGGCATTTATGCAATAACTTTTTTCTAGGATATTTCTTACCTTGAGGTTTGGAATATTTGGAGGAGAAATATTGGTGGGCCTATGGTAAAATTTGAAGTTTCTAGTTTGCTATACTTTCAAAGATATTCCCTGTGGAAGTTAGGGTTCCTGAATGCTCCTGAAATGAGTTTCAAACAAGTCATCTTGGAAATTTTGCTATATATTATTTTTTGTGATGTTTCAAACCCTAATATTTCACAAATATAGAGGATATATATTGATGTACATGTGGTAAAAGTATCATATTATAGTTCACTATACTTTCATAGCTATTATTTGTGGAAGTTAGGGTTCATGAATGGTCCTGAAATCAATTTCAAACAAGTCAGCTTGACACTTTTGCTATAACTTATTTTTCTAGGTTGTTTCAGACCCCAAGATTTTGTAGAGATAGAGGAGAGATAACGATGTAAATTTAGTAAACATATCATATGTTGGTTCACTATTATTTCAAAGATATTATGTATGGAAGTTAGGGTTCTTGAATTCTCTTAAAATCAGTTTCAAACAAGTCAACTTGGCACTTTTTCTATAACTTATTTTTTGGAATGTTTTAGACCTTGAGATTTCGTAGAGAAAGATGAGACATACAAAATTACCTTAGGTAAATGTTTCAAAATAATATTTGCAAAATTGAGTAGTGGCATGATGTACAAGTTCGTTTTTTGGAAGAGGCCGAAAATAATATGCTTGGGGAAAGTTTCCATTTGGAAATTCAAATTTTGGTCAGACCTGGTAAAGGAAGAAGTAGTGAGTAGATCTAGTGAAGGAAGAAGTAGTAAGTATACCTGGTAAAGGAATAAAAAATGAGCATACTTGGTGAAGGAAGAAATAGAAAGAAAAATTGAAGAAGGTTGGGGCAACTCAGATATTGGTATCTCTTGCTAAGTTGGTTCTTAGCAGTGGCGATTGGTGTCTCCAGTATATTGGTGTCTATGAATATATGTAAGTGATTAGTGTATCTTGCTAATTTTGTGCTTAGTGGTGGAGATTTGTGTATCTAGTAGATTGATGTCTATGAATATCTGTAAGAGATTGGTGTCTCTTGCTAAGTTGATGCTTAGCGACGAGGATTGGTGTCTACAAATATTTGTAAGAGTAGGTTGGTTCCTACAAGGATTTGTATTTGTGGGGATTGGTGTATCCATTAGGTTTGTGCCTACACATATTTGTAACAGTAGGTTGGTGCCTACAAATAATTATAAAAAAGGTTTCGTGCTTTTCTTTCAAAAAGGTTTCCACATAAATCTTGTGTTCCATGTTTTCCAGTTAATATGTGATTGTTTTATTATGGTTTATGTATGTTTGAGAAATTAAAAAAAAATCTTATAATGATTCACCCCCCCTCTTAGTTCAATTGTGTGCTCAACATTCCTTTCCCTCTCCTTCATTCATGCAAAAAAAATCAAATTAGGAAGAGAAGGTGGAGAAAGAAGGGACTTCTGAAGGATAGGATATAGTTATTGATGCAAACAACGAAAACCAACTATAATAGGATCCATGGAGAGATGAAGATGCACTATCATGTGGAATTAGACACCAATATCGAGGAAGGAAGTACTTTCTTGAACCTCTACACTTTGTTCGACAACACATGTATTCCAATAAAGAATGTTCACCTTCAGTAACCACTCACACAATCGGATCATAGATAAACACAAAAATGTTTTTACATAGTAAAACCCCTATGGGGAAACATCCATGCCCCCAACCAACTTGGCCACTTGAGGAAATTTATTAATGCAAAAGAAAAAATATTATAGAGATTTTCTCACAATCTATCATCAACAAATGACCCTCCATGCTATTTAAATAGAGATCATAGACCAATTGAGTGTTAATTCATGGATCAATGTAGTCATTAGGATTAAGGAGAGTATGAGGCATTGAATCAATCTATGTCGGGAACATATTGTGACTTTCATATTAAAAATTCATAAAAAACCATAGCAATGAAACACTCTAATAAACACACTTTATCCTAATGACACATTAGACCAAGTTTATCTTAACTAACTCCTAAGTGTATAAATATACTAACACCCCCCCTGTTGGCAACCCAACTGCCATCTCATTTTGTGTTCCTATTCGAAAAATTATATTATCTTGTGATCACCCCTGGGAAAGTGCAATCATCAGACTGATAGTTTTTTTAGTTCAAAGTTTCCATTTTATATCACTTGTTATTTTATTTTTTATTGATTTATCATGTGTATTTTTGTGTGAATTGATGACTAGTACTCTCCTTTAAATTTATGACTGCAAAGAATGAATTAAACCTTCTTTCATCCAAAAATACTAGAATAAACTTTGTTGGTGGTTTTCCCATGCATAATTTAAAGGGCTATTGTTTCTTCTAGTAAAATAAACATAAAAAATGATCTAGGAAAGATTGTTGGATTAAGAGCTAAGATCGATAGTGACTAGATTTGTGTATAAGGATGAATGAAATAGGCTATCTTATGAATGTCCTAAACATATCGACCCATGACTAAGCTTATGATAGAATTATTGCAACCTAAAGTTTTAAAATTTATTGTAAACTCTAAGTGATCAAGTGAACTTCTTGTCACTATTTTAAAATTGTATGCTACACCATATTTGTTTATGATGGTATTTTATTATCAATGAAATTTCTGATATTTCATAAATCATAATCGCATCAGGAGAGAGGTCTTAGTTTTCGGACTAGGGTTTTGTGGAAAGCAACGATAGTTACATGGGTTTTTTTTTTCAAGCACATCTATCCTTTTCTTAGTGGGAGAAAATCAACTTTCCAAATGTGGAATGATAATAGGGTACTCTCATGATGGTTTGGCTGAGAAACTTTCCCAGGTTGGTTGGCTAGATTTTGTCTAGTCATTTAGGGGTTTCAATTTAGACGTTGCCAAAGAATTCACCAAAACTTTCGATGGCGTTAGGGTTAAGTTTGGATATGTCCAGCCCCAGATTGAAGAGGATTTTGTTTCCAAATCCACTGGTATTCCTCTTTCTTGGGATAAGTGGTTTAAGAATGCTAGTATTGAAAACATTCCTTGGGGGACTTTGTTAATTTCTAAGAAAACGAAATACCATGTAAAATGTGTGCCCTTGGATTTATTCCATCCTAGATGGTGTGAACTCTTGCTAATTATTAAACAATTTATAACCTGTGAAGGCCGATATGGTTTGATATTTTACTTCCACATACGTCTTCTTATGGTTTTCCTGGGGTTTCATCTAGATTTTCCTTTCTATTTTCTCAGAAGCTTACATAAGATGGATAGATTTTACCAACGTACAAACAGTAACACTCAAGCTGAAATGTTTCATCATGGTTTTATTCAAATCTTGTTCGAGCATCATCTTGTTAGTATTAGGGATAGTTGGGAGGATTTCATCATCATAAATAATTTCTTACCCCAGATCAATGATCCTATGGTTGATATCGCACAAAATTATGAAGAGGTATTACCTCCTCATCCTATACCACAGGAAGTTCAGATTGAGATTCAACTTGACAATAACCATGTTTCTTCATCTGACATTCAAAGTGACCCTTTACTTGTGACCCGGAAAATATTAAGAAATAATAAATTTGTTCTTAAGAAATCATTAGAAGTTGTCGTTACTAATCTAAAGGACTGATTTTCGAGTGATTATTGGTCATAGCCCATGAGTCCAGTCAAAGAAGAAAAATCAAAGGAACATGATACAAAGGATCAATATTCGCATTACAATGGCGAAGTTGATTTCAAAAGCAAGAGATTTGGTCGAGTTATATCTAGGTTAATCCAAAATAAAAAGAAACATAAGGATGACACAATTCCAACTATCACTATAATAGATCAAGAATCTTCTAAAGACAATCATACCCAATATGATTTCATCTCAAATTTACCACCGTTTCTTCGAGATTGTGAGGGTTTCTCAGGCATACAAGGTGATTTAAAAGCTAAAGAAAGATTTTTAGAAAAGGAACAACAACATTCAATTTCAGGTTTGGAATTCGATCATTATCATCATTGCTTGGCTTGGGTTCATAGATACTACTATGATGTGCCTTATTTGAAAATGTGTTTAAATCAATTCACAAGACAAAATAGAGAGTTGGAAGTGTAACGACCCTGCTTAAATAGGTGTATATGATAATTAATTATAATTAATTTAATAATATAATTGTCCTAAAAGATTAGCTAAACCATAATTATTTCTTAAAATAACATTAACTAATTAATTATTATTAATTAGTTATTCATGATTGTTAATGATTAATTTAAGTATTAATTAACTCATTAATTAATAAGGTAAATAAATAAAAGGAGGATAATAAATTATATTATTAAATTAAGTTATGTACCCAAAAAGGGATAACATATTAACTACAAGGGATAAGATATTAAATAAAGGGGATAAGGGGAATTAACGGGAAAGGATAAGAAGGTAATAAATGGGTTAGGTAGGGAGTAAATGAGGCGGGGATTCAGTGAAGGAGGAATATGGAGGGGAAGGAGGTGGATGAGAGGTCATTCGACGGGGGGATGAGTGATTGATTTTGGGGGCTGGATTTGCAGAGAGGAGTGGATTTTTGGGAGTGGGGATTGTATCAGTCAGGCACCGGGGTTGCTGGAGGTTTTGGGCACGGGGGCCAGGATATCCATATGATATCCTGGAGCTAGGAAGTTACCTAGTTGGCAAGGTGGAACTAGGTTTTGGGCAATGTTTACAAAGTGCAGAAGCGGTCAAGAAGGAAAGTGGACAAACTGAAGGTTATTAGCATCAGGTTCAGGTATTTAACATTATGCATTGTTTTTAATCTGTTATTAAATTTATTATTCGTTGTTAAATTTAAGTTACTGAAGTTATTATTATGAAGAATATTATTTTGTTATGAAGTTAATGATATAAATTGATGTTTAAATTTAATTTGGCTCCTACATTTGGTATCAGAGATTCTTAGTTTGAAATCTGGGCCTATGGGCCAAGTTCCCAGCTCCAAGCTCTAGCTCCAGTCCCACCTAACCTGCAAACCAAACCAAACGCAGAAATTTAAAAAAAAATATAAAAACAAATGTAAAAACAAATTTACCAAGGTAAAACAAGCAACTAGGGCTATTACACACTTGTGCATAAAATGTACTCGTCAATGTCCAGTGAGCATATTAGTATTTATTTAACTTATCATGTTTTCCTATAGTCATATTTAGCTTGGAGATGTTTTGACATGACCTACACACTAATAACCATACACTGTAATTTAATTCTAGAAAATACCTACTGAAAAATTCTAAATTTCCAGATTATTTTCACGTCGTCTATTTTCCATTTGGTGGCTGTAGGATACCTGAATTTTACATTACTAAACCCTATGTATTCGGTCTCTTTCTACAGTTTTAAATACCCTTCGTGAACCTCTCAAAATTCTGAGCTTTATAACCTATATGTTGGCAAAAGAAAAATTAAACTAGATAAACTTCCGTTATTCATGGAATCGTAATTTGCAAACAACTTCTATGGTGACTAAGCTTTCACAAAAATATACCCATTAAGAATCACATTACATAGCGGGAGAAAACACACCAAAACAAAGAATCACCATCCCTTGATTTTCTAGGCTTTGACTACAATAATAATTAAACCCTAGATAGCTTAAAAAAAATAAAATTGAAACCTATAAATATTGCAATCTCTGAATACTAGAATCTACTAACACATGTTGCTGGAAACACTAAAAGAAAATATAACAGAAAGCAAAGTTCTCAAATCTGCATCATTGTTTTATTAAATCTAGAAAACAATAGACTCTAATGCTATAACTCAAAAACATAAACTCGCTATCCATCTCAGTGGTTTGCCCTGTATCTCCTTTAGAGAATATAAAACATAGTTAGGGCTTACAATCACAAACCCTATTACTAAACCATATGTTCAAAGAGAGAAACAGATGTAATATAGACTCTTTGTTCCTCCATTTTAGAAATTCCATCTCGGACTTGGAATCAAACCTAACGCTTAGTCCGTAACTCGTTATCAAATTACAACCTTACCTGAATTGTTTGTACACTTTGGATTTGTTGTTTGCATAGTCGACCCAAAGCCGAATTCACAATCATCCCTTATAGCCGTAGAGCCTGATGGCACCGTCAGAGCCTCACGGTAGCCTCTTCTGTGGCCATCACAAGCTTACAGCTACCAAGGATTTTACATTTATCCCTGGGTTCTACGTTTCAAAGTCGGCGCAGGGAACAAAAGAGGAAGTTGAGGATTTCCAAGCTATGCAAAACCTCAAATCGCCCAGCACTAGCCCAGCTCTCGCCCAGCCCTCAAATCGCCCAACACTCGACCTGCACTGAGCCAACAACCATTAGCTAAAAGCCTGGTGCTAGGAATTAACTCTTCTCCGTGAGAGAAAAGGGCGTGTGATATCTAAACAAGACCAGTTTTGTCATTATTACCCAAAATGGTAAAATATAGACATAATAAACTCAAATAACTAAATTTTCTATCAATGAGCATGGCAGACTGCCATGGCCAGAACATGCACACCTAGTAGAAGTGCCACATTTCTAGGACATGGGTATTTTTATTAAAGAACATTGGAAATCATTGTCGCTAAGCAACCAATATAATATAGGAACAACTGCTTAACTTTTCAGAAAATAAAAGCTATCATGATAAAGAAAAAACAGGATATCCTGCAATGATAAAGACAACAATAATTTGGATATTTATGACACGGGCTCTAAACAACTGTGCAAACTAACCACCATTGGCAAACATGATAAGAATTGAACTGTTGTTAGGTGGTAAGAAAATTTATATATTTAAATCCTAATATATAAGAGTGCCTTCAACGACATATGTCAATTTCACACATTTTAGTTCCATGCTTCAATGCATCGCCACTCCAGGCACCTCAAAAGGCATGGTGCCCATGTAGAATAGCATGCCAAGGATGTATATAAGCGGAGAAAAAAGGAAGACTTCGTGGCGTTTCAGCAGCAGAGAAAGCACCAGGCAAAGAAACTTGTGCATACATTAGCAGGTGGCAATGGAAATGGCAATGTGGCTTCTGCTCCTGCGCCCTGCATACGGTTATTCTTGATACAGGTTTTGCTGCTGCTGCTCCGCCCATGTCACAGTTTGGCGTGAGTCCTGAAACCCATTACCAAATTTGTAAGGATATAGCCCAATAAACCTCGCTGTCAGATTGCCGTATACACAATATGGACACAAACCTGACACTCAAAACACATCAAATGAATATGTACAACTCTATCTCTATACTTGCCTATTTCTTCCTGAATTGAAGGATGCAGGGAAAACTGAAAACTGTTGTTATGAAGGGAAAATTGTAGCCATGAAAGCAAACATAAATAATAACAACTACAGTTCCTCTCCAAATTCACTTGATGCAGAAGCCTGCAGATTCACCCACCCGTTGCAGGTAGTATGGAGGAGAGGGTTAACCATGGCGGCCATGCTCCCTCACGCCTCCTCGCACAGCCACACCAAATGAAAGAGGAATAATAAAGTTAGGGTTAAAATACCATCTTTTTTTTATTATTTTCATAAATGAGTGGGACTAACACGTGGAGCGCATGCAAAAGGTACGTAGTTGGGTAAGTCCATTTTATTTTAGTTATTTAGCAAAAAAATTTATTTCTCTTTCTTTATGATATCAATTTCTAAAAAAAAGAAAAAATACAATAATAAATAAATAATATATAGAAATAAATATTAATCAACTAATAAATTATAAATTTAGTAAATCAATAAAAGAATGAGATTTTTTTTTAGGATGAGTGTTTAGATTTTATAAAAAAAAAAATAATATATATAAATATATATATCGTTGATATATTTTATTATAAAAAAATAAAAAAAATCAAAATTAAAATCAAAGATTCGATTAAGTATGATTATGAAGTTAATAAAGTTAATTAGTTTAATAAAATATTAGTTAAGTTAATAAAGTTAATAAAGTTAATTAGTTTAATAAAATATTAGTTAAGTTAATAAAGTTAATTAATTTAATAAAATATTAGTTAAGTTTGAGTAATATAGGGTTAAGTGAAAATTTTTAGAGGTCCAAGGGGTTTTGAACCCAAGACCACCCACCAAGCAACGCGTCTTAAGGAACAACCAAACACCAATGCACCATGTATGTGCCTTAAAAAAAATGTATGTGTATTGATTAAGGCGCTTGAAGCTTAGGATTAAGTTAAGTCTAGATTATTAGTTTTTAATAAACTAGCACAGCTGCAAAGTGGCTGGCGACTGGTTAACGCCGAAAGGTACATAATGTCGGTGAATGTCGAAACGTGGCTGGCAGTTGTGGACAATTATTTAGAGGCCACGGTTTAATCCTATTTAATCATTTAAAACGTGGTAATTATATATCCTTACAACAAATTATTTTATGTGATTAGGTAAGTGTTAAAAAGTAAACCTGTGAACGGATGCCTTGATAAATGCAAAAAGTTATGAACAATAAATTGGACCCATTAATTTTGGAGGACGACTAAGAATATGCCATCATCTTCAATGCGTAGCCATCAGATAAGGGTTTAAGGTTAAGTAAGATTAAAATATCATTGATTGTGCCCATTGTCAATAGGTGTACGCCTTTCGGTGTAAATTAATAAACATAAGGTCGGAAGTTACTTTAATCAAGTTGTAAGAGAAAGGTTAAAAAGGCTTAGACTAGGACAAGTAGGAAGGAGGCGACATATGCACTAGGAGAGTAAGGCGCGAGGCTAGCGTAACTACAGGGCAAGGGAACCAATAGTTCTTTTCGTAGGGGCGAAGAAACCAAGCTTAGATGCTTAATCCTAACCCTAACCTAGACAATCCCCTAATGGAGTAATGTCTGTTTACAGACAAGTAAATAAAAATTACGACTAACCCTATTTCTAGTTTGAGTAGCACCAATTTGAAACATCCTGGAACTCGCCCTGACAACTTTGGTTGATGTAGGTCAAAGCATACAGGATGGTCAAGACTCGAGGGAATCAAGGAAGGGGAGCGTCGTCGCAAGCACCGCCAACACCGCCAGCGCCAACACCACCATCACCCAAACTAGCCCTCATACTGCGCTTGTTGGAAGCCATCAACGAGACTTTAAAGGGGCGACAACTGGCAGGGACTGAAGTGGAACCCCCACCGTCTAGAAAGGGTAATCCAGAAGCATCAAGGGATTCAGGGGGAGGACCTCCACCTAAAGACATCACGCGATAATTACAGAAGATCAAACTTCCGGAGTTTGCCGGGGGTCGCACTAGTGAACGCGCGGAAGCATGGTTGGAAGCCATGACAAGGTGTTTTTCCTTAAGGGACTATGCGTCTAACTCAAAGGCAAAGATCACCATTTTTCAGTTAAGAGACAACACCTTGAACTGGTGGGGAAACCTGGAAAGACAACTACACCTTACCCCAGACATAGTATCTTGGGAATTTTTCGAGGAGAGGTTCCGAAGGAAATATCTACCAGCGTACTACAAGGAACAACAGGTAGGGGCATTTCATGCCTTAGTACAGGGAAACAGAACTGTAGAATAATATGAGATCAGGTTTATGGAACTTGTCAAATATGTGTCGTATATAGATAACGACCAACGATAGGCAGAGCGCTTCGTCTATGGATTGAACCCTAGGATAAGAGCTATGGTGCGGATGTGGAAACCGTCTTCAGTGGCGGAGGCGGTGGAAAATGCGCATTACACGGAAGAACACATGAACTTGACCGGGGGTACAAGACCGACATTTTCGCATCGCCCGAGGTTCGTAGGAAAGGCCCCGAGAAAATTTCTTAGGGGAGGGGGCTCAAGGCCATCACCATATGGTAACAGAGTCGCGTTAAGGACAATAGCTGCAGGGATTTCAATGGCAGCGATTGCATCATCTCGTACATCACCAGCAGTGCAGACAGGTCCATGACCATCTCAAGGAACAACGAGTAGGGGCAGGAGTTCTAGGGGAAGGAACTCATTTCAGAGACAGTCACATAATAGTGTACAGGTTCAATCTCGTGTTACCTGTTGGAGGTGCGAAGGACCCCATTACCAGCACGACTGCCCATAGTTACAATCAGGGTTCGTGCATAGAGAAGGAAAGGCACCTATGGGGAGAGAAAGTAGCAGCCACCAGATCTACGCAACGATTAATAACCGCCAGGCCGAACATCAATCCACGGTGGTGGAGTCATCAGGTACGCTAAATCATATCAATGTTAAGATTTTGTTTGATTCTGGTGTGACAGATAGTTTCATTTCACCATCTGCATTAGAAAAGAGTGGGTTGGCAGCCTACGAGCACGATAACTTTAAACAAGTCGAGATGGCTTCGGGGGAAAAACAAGCAATAGGACCTAGTGTTGATAATTGTATAGTAGACCTGGGAGTGTGCACTACCAGGTTGAAGGTATACGTCACTGCTCTCGGGGCATATGACCTACTCATTGGAATGGATTGGTTAGCAGCTCATTGAGCTTTGGTAGATTGTTTCGCAAAGAGGGTGCTTTGTGTCGATGATGAAGGAAGACCAGTAGAGATCCAGCATGTACAGAGAAAAGTGTCATTACGCTTTATACCAACTATGAAGGTTAAGCGATGCTTGAAGCAAGGGTGTCGACTTTATGTAGTGGAAGCAGTGAATGAAAGGAAGGGACCCTCATTGGATCAGTACACAGTATTGTCATAATTTCAGGATGTTTTTCCGAACGAGTTACCAAGGTTACCTCCTGAAAGGGAGCTTGATTTTACTATAGAGCTAAAACCTGGTGCAGAACCAATTTCCAAAACTCCGTATCGGATGACAACAATGGAACTTTGTGAGTTGCAAATGCAGTTGAAAGAGTTACTGGACTTAGGGCTAATAAGGCCCAGTGTCTCACCTTGGGGCGCACCAGTAATTTTTGTAAAGAAGAAGGATGGATCCTTACGATTGTGTATAGACTACAGGGACTT
>ML779910.1:146572-230347 GCA_009831015.1 Picea engelmannii | reverse complement strand
CAATGCCAATTTTGCTACAGGATCAAAAGTGCACAATCTTTCATTTTTCGAATGCTTGATTTTGGGTAACTAAATTTTATTTTATGTTCTGATTGAGTGTGAATTATTTAGTATAATTTGTTTGTGATAGACTAGCTACATAATTGAATATTCTGTATCCAGTCTCAAATTAGTTAATTAAATTTCTAGTTTTATTTTTTATTTTATTTTTCAGGTCTCTAAAACGGTCTCATGGATGATGTGCATGTTGATTAGATATTGAGGATCAGAGATGTTGATTTTCCCTTGATTAGTAATAGACTCTGTTTCAAACAATTCTCGATTATGTTTGATTATTTGTAACGAAATTTAATCAAGTTGTTATAGATTTTATTATTGTAAACTTAGTTTAGATTCGAGATTAGAATCTCTTTATTTTTGAAAGATTGATCTTTATCATGTGGATATGCGCTCTCAAACACAAGGGGGAATTGGAATTCTGGAAAATGGACTAAAGTTTATTTGAAAGAAGGATATGAATAGACATTCTGCTGAATGGATTTCTTCCTAATAGTAAAGTGTTTTAGTATGAGTATCCTATTAGTCATATTTATTTTCATATTCTTCTAAAGCTCAAGATATGCGTTGATTTAATTAGCTTTGATCATTTTATCAATACATGGCTTGATGTCTTTCCTTTTTTTGTTCATGTTATAGTCTATTATTCCAGTTTATTATGATCTGTATGACATATCAATTATAAGAAAAATATCTCAATATTTTGGAGTTTATTCAAATGTTTTGAATTTGTTGTAATCAATTACATTGATTGGAAGTGTCTCCCTCTCTGTATATTGAGCCATAAAATGTCATAATGGATCATATTGCAAATTGTCTTTATGTTTCTTAAAGTGACATATGGATCGTTTAGTTACCTGGATTTATTTGGGTAATATCACAAGTCTTTCTACTTTGTAATTTGCTTACCATAGATTTCTCTTTGTAAAACAAGTAGTTGGAGCATATCTCACACATGAAGACATAATCACGGTTTGATTTTGCTTGTTGATCAATAACGAGTTAGTTTGTCTTTTATTAGTTTAGTTTATTTATTTTTATCAAATGAATGAGAATTAACATTTAAACTTAAACTGCTTTACCCATTTAAGTTATATCAATAAAGTTTGCATTCATTCCCTTTTTGTGTGTGATTTTTTAATTAAATTAGTAATTAGTTTTAGAATAGTTTTATATTTATCTGATACTTGAATTCTGTTTAGCAATTAGTTTCACAAGGCTTTACAAAAACCTTATATATATATATATTATTGTACATAAATGTTTGCAGCATGTGCATATCTAATATAAATATAGAACATAAATGTACATAGTAGATAATCAAGTGATTTATTTTATTTTTATAGCTTAGATTAGATCCCTATATCAGTCAACGGAGCCATAAAACCTGTCAAGGTAAGTCATTCCAAATGACTTAGGTTACTTAGACAACCTCGTACCGGGCTTCCCCTTACAGTTTATGACTTGTTCACATATGCTCGTCAACACCCACTTAATAACAACTTGGATAGGATTGAAGGATTTACAAAGGCGACATAATAGGATAAAGAAGGAGGCATTAAATCTTGCCCTCCCTTAATTATAACTTCCTAAACTCCTAACAAAGATCGAAGTTTCCAAACTTCACTTCTATAGAGACTTTGTGAAAATGCATGCAACTTGAAATTTTGTAGGGAAAAAGAGCACTTCAATAAAGAGATCATAAATGAGATTTCTGATGAGGTTTATATGTAGCTCAATGTGTTTGTTGCACTAATGTTGAACTGGATATTTGTAAATCTTGATGGAACTTTGATTGTCACATCAGAGGGTGGTTGGATGTTGTTTCTAGAATCCAAAATATGAAAGGATTTGTCTAAGCCACAAGGATTCTTGAATTTCTTTAAATTCTAATTGGTACTCTCCTTCTATTGAATAAAGATCAATATCCTATTGTTTCTTATAGGTCCAAGTGATAGGTTCAAAACCAACTCTGAAAACATAACCTGCAGTAGATTTCTGATCATCAGGGTCATCGGCCTAATCTAAATCAGTGAAACTAACCAACAAAGGAGTCCCCCCTGAACTATAATGTATCCCAAACTGAATTGTACCCCGAACATATTGAAGTATCCATTTAGCTAATTGCCAATGGATTTCATGGGGTGTTTTCATATACCGAGCAACAAGACCAACATCGAAGGAAATATTAGGATCAATGAGTCAAATATAATAGGATACCAACTAACGGTACAAGGTGGCATCAATGTTGCGAGAATTACAAGTGGTAGAAAGTTTGAATATATACTGGAAGGGAAAAGGGTATGGATTAGAATCATCCAGGTGAAAAAAACTAAGAATGTCACAAGCATACTTATATTGGGAAAGAAATATTCCTTCCTTGGTTTGCAATACTTGGAGGCCAAGGAAATAATCAAATATTCTAAGTCTGCCATTTCAAATTTCTTTTTAAGACTAGATTTCCCCTAGGTTAAAAATTTAGGGTCATTACCATTTAGGATAAGGTCATAAACATAAAGAAAAAGTATTATAATATGTCTTGATACTTTCATGATATAGAAATTAGGATCAAAATGACATATAGAAAAGATGGTTTCAAGAAGAAAGCTATCTGTTTTGGCATACCAAGATCGAGGAGATTTCTTAAGACCATAAATAGTTTTATTAAGGTGACAAACAAGAATGGAGTCATTCTGGATATAGCCAGGAGGTTGTTCCATGTAGATTTCTTCTTTCAAATATCCATGCAAGAGGGAATATTTGACATCCATCTAATGGACTTGCCATTTATGTGAGGATGCAAGGGCTAGAACAAGGTGTATGGAATTCATTTTGGATAGAGTGGAAAATGTTTCACTATAGTCAATGCATTCAACTTGAAATAATCCCTTAGCTTCTAACCAATCCTTGCATCTTTAAACACTTCCATATGATGAATACTTAGTTTTGTACACCTATTTGTTGGGTTGTTATATTCTTTGTAATGAAAGTCTTGTTGAGGTGGATCGACTGGGAGTGAAATTCGAAGGTTGAAGTGATTGATTAGGAAAAGTCGAAGTTGAAGTGATCGAAAACAAATCAAAGAAGTTAGATGACAAGAAGTTGCATGAAACATGACTAAATAATGAATGGAGGTAGGCTAGTAGTCAACTGGTAATCCAACTAGTAGTCAACTATAATAGAATCTCGATATTCATGAGATTTATAGCCAATGATCTACGTGGATTTGTAACCATTTTTTGGAACCTTTCTTTAGGGTTTTTCCTACTATAAATCTTATAAATAAGGCATGATGAAATACTGTAGAAGCTAATCATTATATGTTATAATTAATGTTCCTACTACCATTTAGCATAAATTTGTTGGTCATGTTGATGTGAGTAGAATTGGATGCAGGGATGTTTTTTTGGAAAGAAAGAGGGTATGATGTTGATTTTTTCCTAAGTGTATACCAAGGTTAGACATGTAAACTTTTATTCTGAATGAATAATACAACAAGAGAGAAAGACACTCAAGGGATGATGGTTTTCCCATTTGGGTTTCCATGGTAAAATATTTGTGTAATGTGTGATTGTTTTTTCATGTATTTTCTAGATTACATCTCTCTTCCTCTATTCTATTAGGTTTAGCGTGGAAGTATAATTCCTAACATGTGGTATCGGATCTTGTTTTGAAAATCTTGGATCTGAGCTAAAACTTAGGTTTAGTAAGATTCATAATTCAGAGATATTTAAAGTTGTTCTTAAAACAATGGAACGTTTCTCGAGAATAGAGATCGAAAAATTCAATGGTTAGAATTTTGAGCTTGGAAAAATGGTTAGAAGAATGAAGATCTCCTTGTAGATCAATAATAATGGGGATAAATATATCTAGGTGATATTCTGATAGGTATGCCAAGGGAAAAATGGGAGAAGATTGAAAGAAGGGAAAGGAGTACGATTCAACTTTGTCTTGTAGATTCAATCTGTCAAATGTCTTAGGTGAAGACTTGGGCAAGAAAGGGTGGGACAAGTTGGGAAACTTGTACCAATCGAAATCCCTAGTAAATTAATTGTTCCTTAGAAATAACATGTATCTTCTTAGAATGAGTGATGGTATTTTGGTAATAGAGCGTTTGAATGTGTCTTATTCTATAATAAGCTAGTTATCATATGTAGATATTAAAATCACTAAGGAGGATAAAGGTATTAGCCTATTATGTTCTTTTCCAAACTCCTAGGATAACTTAGTCATGGATATAGGGAGTAATTCAACCACATTAGCACTAGAATATGCAATTTCCTATTTAATATCAGAATAAATCAGACAAGACAACATGGAAGGATTGACCAAAGATGCTTTAATGGTGAGGGTTCAATCGATTGACAGAGATAAAGGAAAATTCTATGGTAGAAAGTCTAAGTTGAAGGGTATATATAAATCCCTCGTTCATTCGATGAAAAGATGTTGTAAATGCAATAAAGTTGGGAATTATAAAAAGGAATGCAAGTTGAAGGAAATGGAACTCAATATAGGATCTGATGAGAAGCAGTAGACTGAGAGAAATACTACTCTAGATAAAGGAGGTGATGTGTATATGGATTCAACCAATACAAAGTCAGATCAAGATGTTTGGTTGATAGAATCAAGAGGATACTATCATATGACAACTCACGGAGAATGGTTATGAAAATATGAGATATATAAAGGAGGAGATATGTTCTTGGGGGATGAATTCACAACTAAAATTATTCGAGGAGGAAGAATCCAACTGATATTGTAGGATGGGAGGAGTAGAACCTTTCCAAGTGTGCTACCTATTCCAGGTTCGAAAATAAACCTAATTTTTGTTAGCAAGATGAGTGATTCTAGAGTGCACACTCTGTTTCAAAAGGATACATGAAAAATTGTCAGGGGTGTGATCATATTAATGAAAGGAGTTTTGATTGGAACCCTATACAAGTTGTTAGGGAATGATGAATCGACTGGATGTAGCATCATCATTGTTATTGAAGTCAAATCGGCTTAACTCGGGCTGATTCGATTCGAACTAACTTGAAAAGTCTTCGTCAAGTCAACCTGACCATGTTATGGCACAAAATAATGGGACACATTGGGAAAAAGGGACTTTAAGCTACACACAAAAAAGGTATATTCGAAGGTCTTCCTGAATGTAATTATAAGTCAATTTTTGTGAACAATGCATATATGGAAAAACAAATCAGGTTAGGTTCCCATCTAGAACTAGGGAAATTGGGATTCTATAATTGGCTCATAGTGATGTGTTTGGCCCTATAATAATGCCTTCACTTGGTGGATCCATATATTATGTCTCCTTCATAGATGAATTTCCAGGAAGATGTGTATATCATTTCCTGAGGAAGAAATTAGAATTTTTTGAGAAATTCAAAGAGTTTAAATCTCTTGTGGAAAACCAAAAAAATAAGAAGATCAAGGTGTTGAGAACTGATAGTGGTGGTGAATTATATGAAAATGATTTTGAGAAGTTCTTCAAGAAGTGTGGCATAACACACCAAAACACCACATCATATGCCCCACACAAAAAAAAGTTGATGAGAGAATGAACAAAACATTGAGGAGAAAGACACGAAGCATGCTCAATGATGTTGGGCTCACACAAGGATTCTATAAAAGGTAGTCAGCACTGCAAAATATCTAGTGAATATATCTCCTTCGTCAACACTAGTAGACACAACTCTACATGAGGTATGGTTTGGTAAGAAGCCTTCACTTTATCATCTCAAAGTATTTGATTATGATGCATTTGTGCATGTTCCCAAGGAAAAGAGGAGGAAGATGGACAAGAAGGTAGTCAAGTGTATTTTCATTGGATACAAAGAAGTAATGAAAGGATATAAGATCTAGGATCCTACATCAAGGAAAACAATGTACAATCAAGATATGCTCTTCAGAGAATTTGGAAGGAAGTCTAATTTTGAAGTGGTTCAAATTGAGAAAAAAACAAAGAAGATTAGGTTTGAAGTAAGGAATGAAAAACATGATTCAGATGAGTTGACTGAATCAGATGAAGAGGTGGATCAATCGAACCCAGTTGTAAGGATGTTTGAATGAGTAAGAAAACTAGTCCAAAGGTACAGTCTGCTTGACTTTAGTTTTGCATTTTTCTTAACTTCCATTGACGAGGAGCCCAAGTCAGTCAAGGAGGAAGTCAAGTAGAATCTAGAAGAACACCATGGTCGAAGAGATGGAATCCTCGCACAATAATGAGATGTTGGATTTGGTTGAATTACCCAGTGGAAGAAATCCCATTGGGAGTAATTAGGTCGAATGGTAGTGAAAGTATATTCCCAAGTCAAAGGAGTTGACTTTGCTGAGATTTTTTCCCTTGTTGAAAAATTAAATTCCATTAGAGTATTAATGTCTCTAGATGTAGTATTTGATCTTGAAATAGAGAAAATGGATGTAAAGACAATGTTCCTACACAAGGACATGGAAGAAGAAATCTACATTAAACAACTTGAAGGATTCGTAGTAAATGAAAAGAAAGAGCTAGTGTGCAAACCGAAAAGGTCCCTTTATGGTCTAAATCAATTACCAAGGATGTGGTACCAAAATTTTGACACATACATTTTTAGTTTTGGATTTGTGAGAATCAAAGTTGATCATTGTGTCTATTCCAAGGAAGAAGGTGCGTGTTTCATATATGTAGTAGTGTATGTCTATGACATTTTGATCAAAAAATAACGTGGATGCAATAAAGGAGACAGAGAAGTAGCTATCATCCAAGTTCGACGTGAAGGATATCGGTGAAATGAACTTCATTCTGGGAATGGAGTTTAAGAGAGATTAGACAATTAGAAAGATTTGGTTGAATAAAAAAAATTATATTGAAATATTTTTGAAGCATTTCAACAAGCAAGATTGAAAACCTCTAAAGGTGTCAATCCCTGTGGGAGCAAGTTTAACTACTGAACAATGACCAAAGACACATAAAAAAATAGAGGAAATATAACATGATCCCTATGCAAGTGTTGTTTGTAGTCTAATGTATCCGATGGTATGCACTCGACCAAACATTTCCCATGTAGTGGGAGTGTTGAGAAGATACATGTTGACACCTAGAAAAGAAAATTGGACAACTAACAAGAGAGTATTCAAGTATTTTTGTGGCACAAAAGGTTATGTTATTTGATACAGATTGAAACCTAGAGTTGATAGTAAAGTAGATGTACATGGCTTTGTCAACATTGATTGGGTTGGAGATATGGATCGACAAAGGTTGACCAATGGATATGTGTCCAAGATGTTCGGTGGAGAAATTAGTTGGATGAGTAAGAAACAGGCGGTCACATCCTTATCAATAATCGAAGTTGAATACATGGCAACCACTCATGGAAGTAAAGAATTAGTATTGTTGCAACATCTATGTTTAGGGTTGGGTTTGAGAAGAAATATATAAAGATAAAATGTGATAATCAAAGTGTAAAATTCCTGGAAAAGAACCCAACTTATCATTCCAATACTAAACATATTTATTTATAATACCATTTCCTAAGAGACATGGTGGAAAGTAACAAGGTGTTTTTGGAGAAAGTAGACACGTTGGAAAACATGGCAGACTGTTTGACCAAAACTATGAGTTCTCTGAAGTTCTCTTGGTGCAGAGAGGTAATGGGAATTCCTACCCTGGGTCTGTGAACAAAATTTTAGGTTCTCCTATTTCAGTAAAGAAGACAACAAGTTGGATAATTTTGGGTTGTTATATTCTTTGCAGTGAAATTCCAGTCGAGGTGGATCGACTGGGAGTGAAAGTTGAAGGTCGAAGTGATCAACCAAGAAAAGTTGAAGTCAAAGTGATCAAAAGTAAGTTGAAGAAGTCATCCAACAAGAGGTCAACATTAGGTCATGCGGAAATTGACTGAAGACCAAATGGAGGTCGACTAGTAGTCAATTAGTAATCTGACTGGTAGTCAACTGTAACAAAATCTCGAGATTTGTGGGATTTGTATCCAATGATTTGCGTGGATCTGTAATCATTTTTGGGTTCCTTTATTTATTGTTTTTCCTAATATAAATCCTATAAATAAGGTGTGATGTAATACTATAGAATCTAATCATTAGATTTTATAATTAATGTTCCTACTACTATTTAATAGATTTTTTTTGGTCATGTAGATGTAAGTTGAATTGGCTGCAAGGTTGTTATTTTGTAAAGAAAGAGAGTGTGATTTCTATTGTGTATTAGGTGTATACCAAGGTTAGACATGTAGCCCTTTATTTTGAATGAATAAGACAACAAGAGAGTAAGACGCTCAAAGAATGTTAGTTTTCTCGTTTGGGTTTCTAGGGTAAAATATCTATGTACTGTGTGATTTCTTTTTCATTTATTTTCTAGCTTAAATCTATATTCCTCTCTTCTACTAGGTTTAACGTGGAAGTATAATTCCTAACACCATTTACATCTAATAATTTATATTCCTTTTGGAAGAGGTACAAGATCCAAAGTATCATTTTTCATTAAAGAATGATACTCTTTATTCATTATTGTGTCCCCATATGGATGGTCTGAAGCTTCTACAAATGTTTTTGTATCACAAGTCTATGAAACTTGAGCCAAAAGAGAAGAGGCTTGTTGGAACTGTGAATGTGTCTAATGTTGATCTGGAGGATCACATATAAGATCACCATTTGCTTCTCGTGTTGAACGGACCCATCTTGGAAGCATTGGTGTTGATGCAGGTTCATGTTTAATGGAATCATATGGAGGAAGGTGAGTGGGCGGAGAAGGATTTTCATCCTCATTGTCACCATATAAAGAATAAGAAACCAAAATAGGAACATATTATGGCACAAACATTGAATATGGCTTGCAAGTTGAATATGGTACAAATTTCGAATTAGGCTTGCAAGCCAAGATATTTTTATCAAATTTAACATCTCTTACAATAATAATTTCATTGGAATGAGGTTGAACAAGTCTGTAACCTTTGACATATTCAAAATAGCCAACAAAAAAACTCTTCTCACTTTTAGGTTGCAATGATTTTCTTTTCTCATAAGAAATGTGAGCACATGCCACAATGCCAAATAAAAAAAAGTGGCTTACATCTAGCCTAATTTTATTCCATGCTACTTCTGGTGTTATATTTTTTTAAAGGCTTTGTGGGAGTGTGATTTACTATGTAATTTTCACAGTTAATGGCTTCCTCCCAATAATGAATACTTAATCCTTTAGATTGGATCATACAATTAGCCATTTTTTAATGTGTGTTTCTTTCTCTTAACAACACCATTTTGTTGTGGTGTATATGGAACAATATGTAGCATTTCAATTACTTTTTCAGTGTAGTTACTTGTAAATTTATTGTTCACATGTTCGCCTCCATTATCTATTCTTAACCTTTTAAGTTGATGTCCATATTTTTTTTCTGCAAGGGATTTTTAGGCCAAAAACATTTCAAAAACTTCATTCTTAAGTTATAATAAGTATACCCAAGTTCATTTTGAAAAGTCATCAATGAAATTTAAGAAATAATTGCACCCATAAAAAGGAGAAGAAAGCGGACCACATAAATCATTGTGAACAAGATGCAAAGGGGTCGAGGCATGCCAAGAGGCACGTTTGTCAAAACTATCCTAGTGATTTTTACCAAGAACACAACTAGAACAAACACCATCTCTGCAAGAAACAAGAGGAAGACAAGTCAATATGTGTTTACTACATAGTTGTTGCAATGATAAATATTTTAGATGACCAAATCGCTCATGCCAAATTTTTCTCAAGTCATCGCTATGAGCAACAAAAACTAATGGAAAAGATGATGACCCAAAGATTCCAAATTTGTACAACCTAGTTTTATAGCTCAAAAATCCACTACTATGCATTTCTGACATTGGCCTACTCATTTACACATTTGTCAACCACTTATGTTGAGGTTCTTCTTAAAAAACTCATTTTTTCAAGGTGTACACGCCCTGATACACATGAAGCATGTGTACATATGCTAGTTGATTCATATGTCGAGCACGTACATACATGACCAGAATACCTAACAACCCACATATACTCTCAAAAGTTGCAAAAAATAAAAATAAAAAATATGTGTTTTTCGACGGAGTTTACAAGCTATTTTTGGTTGCAGAACCATTTTACCTCTTGTAGCCCCTCTGACAACCGAATAAACATCATTTATCCATATAAAAAGGGTCTCATGGGATTCATTTGGATACAAATAATATATGAAATAAGAGACAAGTGAACTTTTCAGAAATTTCTCTCCCTCTCATTCCAAGCCTTTGCATCCTGTTCTAAGTTTTCATCCTCAACATTCCCAATATTTCATCCTCCTTATACAATCCATCCATTTCCCTATATGGGCATGTTGGTTGTGAGGATCTCACTTTGTAAATGGTGCACTTGGATTCTAATTAGAGGAACCCAGGCAAGGTTCGCAGAGCAGTGTCGACAAGATTAAAGTTGTATCTTACCATCTTATTTTCAATAAAAGAGAATCTTCTTGTCCCAAATCTATGTGTCTTCATGTTTATATTTATAAATTGATTTTATGAATATTTAGACCTTTAAATGATCTTGGTGATTATGCATATGTTGTTATATATTGTTCTCTGAAGTTTTTTCAGGCCATCATTGGGAGGAGGCCTGCAATCCAGGAGCGAACAATGAGAGGAAGTGATCTACTACAAATGAAAGGACTTAAGGTCCATATCTTGATTTACTCTCCCTTTCCTTAATTGTAATTAGGTCTTATATTTGGGTGGAATAGGAGTAATTTTGTCTTTTAACGTTTCATTGCTCTACCTAGTCACTAGACACAGATTAGGGGGATTTTTCTCCATAGCATAATTGGCGAATCCACTGGGGAGTCTCCTTAGGTTTTTTTTGGGAGATCTTCTTTTGGCTTGATTTCTTGTTTTTCTTGTACTTTCTGAGTCTTTTTGAGTCTCTAGCCACCTGTTAGGTGTTTACCGGGATACCTTGGTTTGCTTTCAAGTCTGAACTTTTTCATTTTTTGAACATTTTCATACTTTTTCTCAACCTGTTGGTTGCTCGTCCTGCATACACACGTGTCCTACCTTAATCCAACCCACATACATACACAGGCTGTCTAAACACAACTC
This sequence comes from Picea engelmannii, assembly GCA_009831015.1. NCBI lineage: Eukaryota > Viridiplantae > Streptophyta > Pinopsida > Pinales > Pinaceae > Picea > Picea engelmannii. The sequence goes on along the minus strand of ML779910.1, from coordinate 219,190 downwards.
ATGTGTTTGTATCTTTTTGGGGTTTTTTTAAAACCCTTCCCTCTTTTCTAGGAAACTCTTGGTTTCTCAGATCTTTCTGAGTGTCAAGGACCTCCATTGATTGTTGCTTGACATGGTTCAAGTCTCAGTTTGTATTTAAGATTGCAAGATAGTCTCTTTTGAATGGTCTTCTTTGTCTCTCTGGTTTTCTCAAAGTCAGAGGATTTGTTTACAATATTTAGGTTCTCGTATGGATTCTTTTGAATCCCTACCTCCGGATAATGGTCTAGGACCCGAGTCAGTATTTTTTTCATTTTCCTTCTCTCTTTGTGTGCCTTGAAAATAAAACAAAAAAATTTCTTTATTTTTCTCCTTAAGTTTTCATTTCAAAAGCCAAAAAGAAAATAAAATAAAATTGTAATTAAGTTTAAGTATTTTTTCCCTTCCCTTTCTATCATTTTCAAAAATAAAAATAAAAATAAGCTTCTTAGTTGCATGTTAGATTGCATTGTTTACATTTTATATTTGAAAAAGAAAAATATCTTAGTATAGGATTTTGTTTTCTTCTCATATTGAAAAGAATTTAAAAGGAAAAGAATACTTGTTTGTTTTCTTCCTTTACTTCTCTTGCATTAAGGACAAAGTTTCATTGTGCATTTTTGCATCGAAAAGAGAAAAGTTTGAATTTCAAGATTTTGAAGGATTGTTCATGGATTTTGCTTGAAACTCTTTTTCATTTGTAGAATTAGTGTAAAATATTAGTTATGTTTCATGTCTCATGAGGAGCTTCAGGATTAGTTACCTTTCCCATAAACTCACTGATACATTGAATGTAACCCCTGATTTGTTGATTACAAGTTGGTGGCTTAGTTTCCATTATATAGGTTGACACACAGGTGGCTGCGAGGGATGTATCATGGTAACTAAGGAAGACTCTGTATGCTCTGGGAGACACCCGAAGGGACCGTCGGTTGGAGGTCTAGGTAAATTATTCTCTTAGCCAGTTGTTTGCCTTTGTGAATGCTTTGGATGATCAAGAATTCATTTCCCTCGATCAAAAGCACTCAAAAGGGTAGTTTGTTTGGTTTGTATCTTTTTAGACTTTTCTTTTTAGTGGTGTTCTTTGTGCTCCCTACTTTTTCATAGTGAGTTAGTCAATCATTGATTTGGGTCTCTGAACTAAGGTGGTAGATCATCCACTCCATTAGTTGTGAGGAATTTTTGTTCTTTATCTTGCAAATGTGGAGCCACCTCCTTATAGGTGTATTTTGTTCTATACCACTGATTTACCACAGTCAACGTGTGATACTTTTACAGACTTGAATGATCCTGGAAGGAAAGAACCTGTGCATAATATCTTCATGGACAAATTTCCCAATGATACCATTCAAGGAACCCCTTTGCAAGGGGATTCTTGTGATTTTCCTTTCTTTGGAAACATTGTTGTCCCTTTGATGTTCAATTTGAACATTCATGGGTTGAATGTGGGACTACTAGTTTGGTTGGGTACCATTCCAAATGTCCTAAATGCTCTTGATGCTTCTTATTTAAGCACCTTATGTCATGGGAATCATGTTGACATTCCTTCATCAACAAAGTCTTCTCCTCCTCCTTTTTCCTTCTTTGGTGAAAGTCCAACTACTAGTAACTGAAATTTTAAACAAAATAGAAAGAGAAAGAATAGGAAGAATAAATATCTGACCTCTACAAGTCATGTTGGAGATTTTTCATCAACCTCTTCAATTCATGTTGAATACAAGAAACTAGATGATGCAAGTCATGTTGAGGGAAAATTTCCATTCACTGCTAGTCATATTGGAAATGGGTATGTAGCCTCTATGAGTCATGTTATCGATCAATCACCAACCTCTGCAAGTCATGTTGGAGATATGAAACCATCCATTGCAAGTCATGTTGGGGGAATGAGTCTCGTCAATGAGAGTCATACAAGTGATATAACAACAACCTCTACTAGTCATGTTGATGAAAAGTAAACAAACACTGCTAGTCATGTTGGGGGCATTGATTCTGTTGAGAAACCTAGACGGATAAGATGTAAGCCTAAGTTCCCTTTTAATATTTGCTAGGGATATAACCTTACTCATTTGTTCCCTAGAATTCCATAGGTATGATGATTGTGGTCCTTGTCTGCAAGCTCTTCTGATTCTAAGGCTTCTTCAGTTTCCTAAAAATATATTCAACCAGTGGTTGAAAAATTCGTCGTGCCGACGCAATCTTCGGTCGATCCCACTCCTCTTTTGGGGGGTGATGGGCCTTTAGAACATGTTATCTTGCAGTCTATTCAATGATTGGTTGACAAATCAGTTACGTCAATGCAATATTAGGTTGATCCCACTCTTATTTTGAAGAGTGTCAAGTCTACCAAAGTGGTCACATCGATGCAATCTTCAACTAATCCCACTCTTCTCTTGGAGATCGTCGAGCCTACCAAAGTGGTCACATCGACGCAATATTTGAATGAGCCCACTCTTCTCCTGGAGAGTTTCGAGTGTACCAAAATGGTCATGTCGATGAAATATTTGGCTGATCCTTATCTTCTGATTGGGAGTGATGTTTCTATTGACTATGTTTTTAGCATTTCTAGTTCAATACCTTTAGAACAAGGGGGCATTCCTCTCACTTCAAGAAGACCCCCTCCAAGTCCTAGGATGGTTTCCTTTGATTAGAATGACATTTTTGAGCCTCACCTTCCTTCTTCTGCACCCTTTCAAATAAGGTTTGAAGTTAATTCAGAAAACATTTACCGATGTATTTTGGATGAAGAAGCCTCCACAAGTATTTTATCGTCCTCAGTTTTTCAATATTTGGGTTCTCCCGATCTTGTGTCTACTTCACATGATCTGTTGGGTTTTGATAGACGTCCTGGTGAATATTTGGGGATTCTTCCTCAATTTCCTATCTCGTTAGGCGGGAAGATTGTCCTTGTCGATGTTATAGTGGTGAAAGGCCCGTTAGATTTCAATATGCTTCTTGGGTGTGATTATGTATATGATATGAATGTTGTGGTGTGTAATCTCTTCTGAATGATGCATTTCCCTCATAATGGAAGCATTTTCACTATCAACTAGCTAGCATCTGATAATCACCATCCTAATTCAGTGTTAGTTCAGGTTGCCCCTTTATATGTTCCTAGTGTTTGTGTAGACTCTACCCTGCCATAGATAAATTATGCGGCATATTATCCTCAATGTTCAATTGATTCTGACCAAGAACCTGTGCAATCATGTTTTCCTTCTCGAGACATGGTCTCAGTAATTGATCAATTTTGTTATCCAATGGGGGCATGGGATCCCTTGCTTCCCCCTCTTAGTCTGAGTGATATTGAGTTTCCTTTGGAATCTGATCTCATTGTTTGTAGATCCTCAATCCCTTGTGCTTGTGATTCTTCGTTGATAGACTCTGCCAGTATTATCTATAATCTCCATCATCATATGGAATATGGTCAGTTTGGTTCTCCCTTTGGGACTATTGACCCTCCTTGTTCATGTTATTTCTCACATATTTAATTTCCTTCAGATGAGGCTATCATTGAAGCCATGACTACATATTATATACCATGGGAAGACTTACACCATGTTTTTTTTTCTTCCCTTTTGGGAGACTTTCCAGGTTGACTACTGAAGAGACTCTTGGTCAGAGACTAGCAACGGGCTCTACTTTAACCAGTACTATGCATGAGTCATAAGGTTCTGCGGGGCCTTGTATCATATTGTATAGTCTAGGTTTGTTGTTTTCAAGTTTTGTATTCAGTTTCACTTCTTATCTTCCAAAGTTTCGATCTATATTGAATTTATTAACTTTTGGATGAGTGTTTTTGGGCTTATATGCAAGATCTTAGAGGCATTTTTTCATCGTAGTGATCCGTTTTGAAAGGTATTGACCTTGAAACTGGCATATAGGTTACATTTTTCCTACTTTCATTTTCTACATTATCCGTTTCCTGGTTCATTTGGCCTTAGGATCGACCCCACTAAATTGTGACACTAACCTTTCTTATTGATAACTGTGTTGTAATTTATGTGGTAGAGATTTCCTTCCATGGGCATCCTAGTTAAAGCCTTTTTTTCCATTTGGTGCCCATGTCTAAGTACTTCATAGGAACAAGAGTCATTTTTAGTCCCGCTATGACTTTATGTTGAAGCCTCATCCTTATTCTTCATCATTTTTATGGCCTATATCCATGGGACTCCCCTAGAGCATGGTTTGTTTTATTTCAAGCTCACTTAAACTGTGAAAGAGACATCTAGCAAGATATTATTTATCCTTTTTGGCCTTTTTTATATTACATATGAAAAGGATCCCCCTTGGAGTCTTCTTTAATCTCTTTTCAGAGTCCATAAATTTGGAAAGATTGTCAAGGAATCTTGTTGCCCTTCACGCTCATCAAAGAGAAATTTGAAGGCACATCTATTTGGTGATAGTTTACCCCTTTTTCGGTTTGGATGGATAATTTGTGAAAAAGGTATATCCTAGGAGATACGGTTCGCTAGGAGACTATTCTCAAGTATACGCTTATCCCTTTTTTGGGCCCGAGGGACTAAATTTACGAAAAAGGGCCATTCTCCCAGATTTTGGTTTATCTCTTTTTCAGGCCTTGGAGATTATTTATGAAAAAGGAATCCCCCTTGGAGTCTTGTTTAATCCATTTTCATACTCTGTAAATAGGAAAAGATCATCGAGTGACCTTGTTTCTTTCACACTCGTTAATTGGTCCAGAAAGAACATCTATTTGGTATAAGTTTACCCCTTTTTTTGGCCAATAGATTAATTAGGAAAAAGGTACACCTAGGGAGACATGTCTCACCGAGAGAGTATTCCAAAATATTGTTTTATCCTTTTTCATGCTTGGGGGACTAAATGTATGAAAAATAACACTATGGAGTTTTCTTTTAGTGTTTTTCAGACTCTCTAAAAGTAAACAATTGTTGAGCTTACCTTCTCTCGACTCATAAAACTTTACATTGAAGGAATGTCCTTGTGTTATTCTATAATTGGATTGCATGTTTCACTCTTGTGTCTTTGGACTAATGTCAACTCCATATTGATGTTGATGACCTTTATATCATTCCTTAGGTGAAGGCCTTGAAACATTTTTTCCTTTGCGATCTGACACCCTGACCCATGGAGGATTTTTCCTGAGTGTCATTATCCTACACATATATCCTTGCACTAAGCATTAGTGTCTTCCACATCCTTGGAACTTGTTTTCCTACTTACAAAACTTGCTCCTTCTTTGTAACGTAGGATTCTTTTATTATTTTTAAAGATCGTTAAATATATGAAAAAGACAACAAAATTAAATATTCCAAAAAGAGAGGACGAGAAACATTCTCTTGTACTGGAAACAATATAGTCACCCTTAGACAAAGCACATCCTTTAGTTTTTTCTTCAAGCATTGGTATTTAGTATGACCTTAGGAATTTTTTCTCATTACATAGAGCTGTTTACTCCTCCATTTGGTTACTCTTCCAATCATATGGAGAGTTTGAGGTGCCTCTTGTGCCACAGACGTATGTCAATAACATGTTTCCTGAGTCTTTTCATATATTGTGATATTGTCCAAGGGAAAGTCTTACAACTTGAGTCGGACATTCTACGGTAAGTCTCTTGACCTTCATGAGTCGACCATCTCAAAAGTCCTGTCAAGTCCACATTCAGAATCAATGAAGTTATTTGCCTGATGTTCGAGATCCTCCGGTCTTTTTGTGATGGCTTATCGAAGACCTCAGGGTAGTGAGTCTTACACTCCTATTATACTCCTACCTAATTTTTGAAGATCTTGAAGATATTTATCGAGTCATGAAGATATCATCTCCAGCTACAAGCATTGATGCCTCCTGAAGATTCATATGACATTGTATTTTTATATCTTCTAATGATTTTGAGATGTAGATCCACTTTGTATTATTCACGACTACAATTTTTGTTGGTATACATATTAGTCATGTAGCCATGGTTACTATATATGACATGGATCTGCAGTGTACTTGATTGGAAACCATGCTTAGTTTGTCCCGAGCATAGGTATACCTGCCTCGATGATTATTATTATTATTTTTCAGATGACACGTTCATGAATACTTGTATGTGCTCACTCAACTCAGTACCTTCCCACTTTATTAAAGATGTTGTAATGTATTTCGGCCACTAGTTTTTGTTATGACCTCACACATTAGGGGGCATCTATTATAGCTCAAAATTCCACTACTATGCATTTATGACATTGTCCTACTCATTTACACATTTTCAACCACTATTGTTGAGGTTTTTAAAAAGCTCCTTTTTTCAAGGTGTACGTGCCTTGATACAAATGCAACACGCATGCATATGAAAAGCACGTACATACATGACCTGAATACCTAACAACACGTGTATACTCTCAAAAGTTGCAAAAAATAAAATAAAAAATCATGCTTTCCAATGGAGTTTATGGGATATTTTGGGTTGCACAACCATTTTACCTCTTGTAGCCCTTATGACAACCAAATAACCATCATTTCTCCATATAAAAACGGCCTTAGGGGGTTCATTTGGCTACACATAATATATGAAAGAAGAGGCAAGTGAACTCTACCAAAAATTTCTCTCCCTCTCATTCCAAGGCTTTGCATCATGTTCTGAGTTTTCATCCTCAACATTCCCAATCATTCATCCTCCTTATACAATCCATCCATTTCCCTATATTTTCATGTTGGTTGTGAGGATATCACTTTGGGAATGGTGCAGTTGGAGTCTAATTAGAGGAAACCAAGAAAGGTTCGTGGAGGAGTGTCAGAAAGATTAAGGTTGTATCTTACCATCTTGTTTTCTATAAAAGAAAATCTTCTTGTCCCAAATCTATGTGTCTTCATGTTTGTATTTCTAAATTGATTTTATGAATATTTAGACCTTTAAATAATATTTGTGATTATGCATGTGTTGTTACAAATTGTTCTATGAATTTTTTTTAGGCCAGCATTGTGAGGAGGCCTACAATCCAGGAGCAAACAATGAGAGGAAAGTATCTACTACAAATAGAAGGACTTAAGGTGGATATCTTGATTTACTCTCCCTTTCCTTAATTTTCATTACGTATTGTTAGATTTGGGTGGAATATGATTATTTTTATGTTTTAAGGCGTCATTGATTTGTCTTGTATCTACGCACTCTGCATATGTATCAACTAGTGTATGTACTCGTGTTGCATGTGGATCAAGGCACGTACACCTTGAAAAAATGATTTTTTAAAGAAGAGCCTCAACATAAGTGGTTGACAAATGTGTAAATGAGTAGGATAATGTCATAAATGATTATTAGTGGAATTTTGAGCTATAACACCTGGAAATATCATAAAAAATTATAGTTTCTTGGACATGCTTAGGATATTTTAAATCCTTGATTACAACTTGGTGAGATGAAAAACTCTACGGTTTTACCTTCATCTAAATGAGTGATCTGATACACTAATAGAAGCTTATAGAAAAGACTTGGAATGCATAATACATCATTGAAATGACTATTATCTACTTGAACAATTTTAGACCATACCAAAATAAGTGATCTATCATCACCAACAAATATTTGTTTAGTGTTACATTCATTAAGGGTATAAAATATGACTTTATCCTTATCCATATGATAAGATGCTCTATAATCAATAAGCCACTCATTATAAGAAGAAGTAGAAGTTGCATTGAAGGAGAAACTAGAAGTAGAAAGTGCATGTCCATGAGAAGAAGAAGAAGAAGAATCAATACTGATATTGTGTTTCTTCATTGCTACTTCTAAGGATTCTATATTTTTAATACATTTAGACTCCACATGACCATCATTTCCACAAAAGTTGCAATGTAAGTTAGTATTATTACTTTTGGATTTTTCTCCTTTGTCATGATTAGGAGTAAAAGCTGGCTAAGAAGGTTTGGGACCCTTGTTTTGCTTGTTGTTGTAGTGAGGATTTTGTTTCTTGGGATTCTTGGATTTATCTTTTTGTTGGGCCACTAAGGCTTTGTTTGATGTACCTTCAATGTTGATCAATCTAAGTTGCACAATCTTATCTTGATCTTGAATCATAGCATAAAAAAAAGACTCAAGAGAGGGTTCTTTATAATTCCTCCCTGGCGATTCTCTAGTAGCATTAAAGGTATATACAAATAGAGAATATGCACTACCAAGATTAGAAATAATACAAAATATGCATCAATATTCCTTCAAATCTAATTTGTAGTCTATACATAAAATTCAAAGTGTTTTGAACTTAGATAAATAATATTCAATGCAAGGAAAATAATTTGGACTTAAAGTCATTAACCAATTTTCTTAATGGTGGGCTCGAATAATATTGTGTTTACCAAACACAGCTTGAATCTTCTATCAATCTTCATTAGGGGCATTGATCTCTTGAAGCTAAAACCCTAAATCATGAGTGATGGACATCCTACTTATTCCATGTGTTTCATCACTCTTATTAGCCCATTTGAATTTATTTTCATTATCAATGGGTTATTTTTATTTTCCCAAGGTAATCCAGTACAATCCTTTGTGTCTTAGTACATTCTCCATATGGGATTTACATGATAAGTAGTTGGTATTGGTAAGAAAAATATCATTAGGATAAGCCATATTAAAATCTACAGAGAATATGGATTTAAAGGCTAAAACAAATGATCTAGATGAAAAGAACTCAGAAAATAGTCTAATTAAAAAAATGACACTGAAAGGGACTTTGAATGTCAAAGTTATGTAATTTTAAAAAAGGGAATAAATGGTAGCCAAAGAGCCACATAGAAAGTAGAAGTTAGTACACATGGTGATGATCCTCCTTATCTAACTCTACCTATAAGCTCAATTTTAAATAAGTTATTTATGAAGCGACTCGCTTTTATAGAATAAGTGGAATCACTTTTATAATGAAGTTGCTTTGTAAATTAAAGTTGAATATTAAAGCTACTTATAATTATTCAATTTTAAATTAAGTGAAATGCACTTTACAATGAATGCATTTTTTTTTTAAGTAACAAAAAAAGGAGGCTTGAACTCAAGACCTCTTACTTAATAAATCAACTCTCAACCAAGTGAGCTAGTGCAAAGCACATTTTAATCTTAAGAAGGAGGATTTGGGTGTTAATATTGTAGAATATGGCCTTGAAGTGTGTGATAAAAATATATCATTTTTTCACACATAAAAAAAGAATCACTTCTCGATAGCAACAAAGGGTTAGATCTCACATAGATTACCTAGAAAATGCAATTTTTCTCTCCGTTTCTAATTGACCAAGATCGCACAAACTGCACAACAAAGAGAATATGTATACAAGAAAACACTTTATTCTTTGTTTATGATTTGTCGATATTGCACAGAGTGCAGGTAAAAGAGCATACATAGACTAGAAAGAGTAGCGACCCGAAAGTAAAAATAGAAAATTGAAATATTATCTTTGTAATAAAAATTTAAAAAGGGCGTATTCAGGCTTCATACCTCTGCTTCTGACTGAAATGACCGTATTTTGGGAAAACATAAATATTTTCGAGTGAAACAAAAAGCATTTCTAACTTAAATGAGCTCTCTGGATGTAATGGAATAGTCTCTCGGTCTAGAAATGTATGGAAATAGTAGAAACCACAGATGCAACAACACAGATCCAAGATCTTGATCTACAATTGAAGCGAGTCTTCAAATGCACTCGCATACCATGCTCGACAGCATAAGTATCCCAATAGAGGAAAAACACCTTCAATAACCACTCACAAAAACATATCATAGATCAACAGTTCATTTTTTTTATGCAGTAAAACCCTATGGGGAAACATCCACGACGCCAACAAATGTGGCCACTTGAGGCAATTTATTAATGCAAAAGAAAAAATATTACAGAGAATTTATCATAATAAATCTTCAAAAAACAATCCTGCATGCTTTTTAAATAGAGATCATGGACCAATCAGGTGCTAAGAAATAGATAAATGTAGTTGTTAAGATCGAGGAGAATATGAGTCGTTGGATCACTCTATGTTGAGAACATATTGTGACTGTGAGATTACAAATTCATACTAAGGAAACACACTATGAAAAACACTAATAAACACACTTTAACCTAATGACACATTAGACTGAGTCAATCTTAACTAACTCTTGAGTGTCTAAATATCCTAACGCACTTTTGTTGGATTTCTAGGTTTCTTTGGAAGTTTGTGGTAAAAAGAAGAGTGATTTGGGATATTTGACAACTCTTATTCACCCTGACAGTCTCATAGCATATCATGGGGGTGGCATTCACAAAGAATTTTCCTATGGCCAGGAGGAAAATGGTTCACCCACAATCAATTTCCTTGGAACTCATTTTGTGAAAGACAAGTATATTATTTTATTTATTTTTATTAAGATTTCAATCATGATGAAATGTATATACATGTCATCATTATTTATTTTGAGCTCATGCCATGGAAATTATGTAGATGCCATTGAGTGACTGGTTTTTGTTATAAGCTGTTAAATTGCACAATTTGTATCATAATGCATTGATAAACTTCATGCATGCAAACTATTTGTAGAAATGCACTGAAAACTAGTTTCTTATTTTTAGTGAAACGATTTCATATAAAGTCTAATAAAGACCAAATTTGGGGTGAAGTTAGCTAGTAGATGTCCCCACATGATCACCTAAAATTAGCCTCTAATTTGTCTTTATGGTCCTTAAAAATGCAAAATGGTTGTAGATGAAATTATACTATAACTTCACCATATGGTCTCCATTGGTGTTCAAATTTTAACCAAAAATAACTAACAACAATGTCTACATTCTCACTAAAAATCAACTTTAGATTTGTTGGTATGACTTCTAAAAACAAAAAATGGTTGTAGATGAAATTCTACTATAAATTTTCCATATGGTGTTCATTTATGTTCAAAGTTTAACAAAAAGTAGCTAAGATTAATATCTAAATGCTCAGCAAAAATCAGCTTCAAATTGGTCTATATCATGCCAATACATACAAAATTGATGTACATGAAATTCTACTATAACTTGGCCATATGTTGTCCATTGGAATTCAAATTTTAACAAGAAGTAGTTGGTATTAATATCCACATGCTCACCAAATTTCAGATTTAGGTTCATATGTTTCATTCCCTAAAAGGTGAAAATATAGTTAGGTGAAGAAGGGCTACTCAAATCCCCCATACCCCAGACAATTTGTGTTTGTTGTATATGAAAATTATTGGAATTTGGTGTGAATGATTTTAAGGGATTAAATGGGATGGTTATTGATTAGTTTTAACTATTTTTACTCTTGTATTGGCCTCTTGAAATAAGGAGGAGGCTAGATTCTCTATACCCTTGAAATTATTTGAAAGTTATGCATAGATTATTGTGTAATTGTTGTAAATGATTTTGAAGATTATTATGAGGTATTCACCTCTATTGTATGATGGATTATATCATTTTTCCCCTCAATACTGTGATTTCCTTTTCTATAAGGTTTATGTCAATCAATATAACCTTGTATTGGAGAAAAATGAGGCAAGAAGTCTGTAGATTAAATAATCATTAGGAAAGAAGCCTATAGATTTTAAAAAAAATTATTTACTTATGTTAAATATGACCCTAATGGTCATGGAATCACACTTCTAATCAAGGGAGAAGGTGTTATATGCATGAACCTAAGGAAATTAACCTTAAACCTTAGTATTTTCCTCCTTTGGAGAGAACATGACCTCCATCTATGAGATTCTAGAGAATTGATGAGTTGAAATGATTGAGAAACTTATGAAATAGAGATATTATGTGAATCTTAATATTATACTTATCTTAATTTGGTTATGATATCTATTCTTAAGTGTCACCATTTTAAAAAGGTATTATGTGGAAAATCGTGAAGTGTTATTTCTAATTAAATTGAGATCTTCAACTTGATTTTGTTGTTTAGATAAGTTACAATCTAGAACTTGCATTTAAAGATGGAAATATTGACCTTATGTTGATTAGTGTAATGACAAAATCTATCATATTAATTAATAAAAAGGGTTTCTATGTTGTAAATGGTCTTAATGTGTTGTTTTTTTTATTTTCATACTGCTCCCATCAATAAAACGTTAGACCACTAGACCCTACCTTTGATATTAAGAATGAAGATATGTTACGAATTGGTATCAAATCCAACTTCTAAGTTACAACACTAGGGGATATATGAGATCAAAGGAATGCATGACAATGTTTTTGGTGTTATGATAAGCTAACAAATTGTTGTTGTTACACATAAAGAAAATAATGTGCAATTTATGAGATAATCCTTGTTATAACATTACATCAGTTTACACATTTTGTATAATATTTGGAGTTTTTTTAAGTGGTAACTTGTATGAGAATGCATGTAAGAATTGAATTTGGAATATGTGTGTGTGTGTGTGTGTGTGTGTGTGTGTGTGTGTGTGTGTGTGTGTGTGTGTGTGTGTGTGTGTGCACGCACACACACACACACAACTATACTTTCAAAAGCCAACATTGCATGCACTCGACATTCAATGGTATATCATTCATCAAATTCATATAAATCCTAGAGTGAATATATGAAAATAAACGAATGTAAATTGCATGCATATGATTTGCTTATGCATAGACATGTTTGCAAACTTGTTGTTATAGACCAAGAATACATTTATCATATGAACATTGTGCATTATTGATTGTCGATTATTTTGACCTAAGTGATTGGTTATTCACCTAGGAGGATGAGAGCCTTATTTATTGATGATCATTATCTTTGTTAAATGCATATCATGTTTAGTGCATGGGTTTAAAAGTATTAAGTTATTCCTTATTATTGTGTTCCTTAAAAGTGAAGATATCTTTCATCTATGGTGTTGTAGATGACTCCTAAGATGAATTTATCTTATGACTATTATGAAAGAGTTTAACTGATGTTAAAATAGTAATTTTTGGTGGCATATTGGTAAATTGCTAATGAAACTTTGTGGTAACAACCTTGAGGATCATGTATGCATATGAATGTGTAGTTTTCTTATTCTTATAACTATGCAAACTGAAACTATTATTCACAAAGAGGATTGTATAGGTCTCTTGACTTGAATGTGTTTCTATTGCTATGAATGTGTGGATGGGTTTGACTGTGGAACAAGAAATTGTAGTTGCTATGTTTTCAGTAAATACCATTGTTACCTAATTGTCTTCATTTTGAAGGTTATGCTATGTTGTGTACTATGAATGCTAGTATGCAAATATTGTATAACAAATGTGCAAGAGTGTTATGTATTATATGGGACAATGATTTTTTTTCTTGTTTATAGCTACCATTTGGAACAGAGAAACATGCTTTAAATATGTATTTGAAACTTGTCATGTAAATTATTGTGAATTCTCATACAATAGAGTGATCCTAAGTATGAGTTGAAGTTAGTATTCAAATTCTCACTAAATGATTGCAAGGATGATGTAGGCAAGTTAGTAAAGCCATTGTATGTAGGTGTCATTATTGATTGATATTCCACTTTAAATAGGACATTAATATGTGAATTGACTTGTTTTGATAATGTTCAATTCTTGCATAGAAATTACTATGGATAATCATGCTCTTATTGAAAGGTAGAAGAGTACCATCACTTTGAAAGATATTATGTCATTAGACCATTAATTGGGAAAGTTGATAAAACCTTGAGTTAGGAAATAATTGATGTATGCAATTTCTTATCGAGATGATTCTAAACTATTTCATTATGTTTAGAAGAAAATATTTTGTAAATGGATTTTTACTATGGGAAAAATTTTAATATTCTTGCCACTCATGAATAGACTTATACTAGAAAGCCTTGTTTTGGTGAATAAGTATAGGGGGTATGTTTAATATATTACCTGTAGTCCACCCATAACACATTGAGTGAACATGTAAATGAACAAGTGTTCATTTGTTTAAAAGGACACAATATGCTATCATTATAATAATGGTTGATTGGATTTGAGTATGCTTTCTATGAGAAATAGTCAAATTTGAATTTGATTGATTCTAATCCATTTGAATTCACTTGATTGTGAATGTTTCAATAAATTTGATTTACATATGATTCATATGTTGAGTATACTTCATTTTAATTAAACCTTACACATTTTCTTTCTTGTTTTGGTATGTGGACTACATCGAGGAAAAAAACCAAGTAATGAGCGTTGTAGAGCATGATGCCATGCATACTAGAAAATGGGTCATTGAAGTTTTGATTAGATCATGTTTGAATTTGGACTACCATGGGAGATAATGAAAGTGAAAAGCGTCGTAGGAAGATGCAAATTTACCAATCATTGGATTGTGACAATAAATAGCATATGTGGCCAGTAAGGAAAACATGGAACACGGAAGTTTTCTTTTTCTAACCTTAAACTCTACTTTATTTCTAGAGTAGAATTATATGTTTTTGAAGTAGGAAGTATATCTTAGGTGCATGAACTAAGTATTTCTACTTGGATGTGAATATCACATCTAATGATTTTTGTTAGCGTAAGAAAGGCCATGGAGTTAATTACTTATGCTATGGAATTCCATGCTATGTAGAGAGTAAATGGAAGGGAGAGTTATTTGAGTCATATTTTATTGTTCTATTATATTTCTCTAGATTGAGAAAGTTTCTATGTGTGAATATTTAAGGCATGGGAATGTTAATAACTACAAGAGAGTAAAATAGTTGGAACACATTTGCACTAATAGACACATTGGGAGATAACATGTGGTAGAGTGCATATAGATCCGTTGGAGCATATATGATGTTGTTGATTAATTAAGAGTGTTGTGACACATGCAATGAGTATGGCATGATAACTTATGTGGTTGTTGGTTGTTCTATGGCTAGGAATGTTTGAATATGTTAAGAATGTAGCTACCTATGATAGACAACCTCATGAAAATGATAACAACAAGAGGATCATTGTCAAGAGGTTGATGAAGGGATCATGTGAGTTTACATAAGGCATTAATGTATCAGTTAACATCAAGAATGTTGATGGAAAACATGCATGTGTAAAAATTAGTCATGTCAATAAAGCATGTGACCTTAAAGGAATTGGGTAAGAATTCCTTTAGTAGTATTTTATATCTTCTTTGATATGATTATAATGATGTATGAATGCATGTATGTCATCGATACTTAAGTGGGGTATGAAAAAAGAAGGAAGATTTCAATATGTAAAGATTGTTAGAACCTTTGTGATGCATTCACGAATTGGTATGATGTGATTGAGTTGGTCAAGGGTACTAACTAGAGTGATTGTGTCATGACACTCATATTATGATTTGTGTATACCATAGAAACTAAATGACGTGTGAGAAACCATGTGTGAGTCCATAATGTGTTGGATATGGAAAACGATATAGTTCTTCACAAAAATCCAATGGTATTGCTACTTGTAATCGATGTTTTGGACTACAACCTCTTTTACAACACAGAAGATCACTAAAGGATTATATTCCATATGTTGTGTTTGGGTTGAGAAGGAAGGTATCCAAATGGTTGAACAAGTAATAGAGAAGAGTATGGATGATGTGTAGAGGTGTTGGTTGGGTCCTCCAACTTATCTTGGTAAAACACATGATATTGAATTATGGTAAGTTTGACTCAATGTGAGTATGCATTGAGTAAATGTTCAAAAAAAAACTATGAAAACATACACATAATCATCCTACAATTATGAATTCCATCTGTGCATATGCTTGATACATTGAGTGGATGCATGCTTATATGGAACAAGAATTTGCATGAATGAATGCCATGAAAGGAAAGACCTTCCAATACTCATGAGACATTTTTGAGTGTTGAAAGGAGTGGTATGAATCCCTCGCCCACAAAACAAAGTTAAACTAATTAATCATGAATTCTAAAATACATTTCTAGTGAAGAGTGTGATTATGCAATAATCCGTTTTTGCACTTTGGTTTACTAGTATAAATGTTTGATTGCATTATGAAATGCTTAGAATGTTAGTAATGCATATATAATGAATAATAATTTCTTATCATTTCATGTGATGAACAACAAAAAGTGATTGAATTATTAGTGCGTTATAATTCTAAGATAATTTTTTAGGTTGTTGTAAATGTTTCAATGAAAGGATTATATGCATGAATACTCACAGTTGTTTGGCAGATTGACAGTTTTGATTTCAAGTTATAGAATGGTCTTGGATATGGAAATAAATGGTCTATAAACTTTCATGGATATTCCACTAGAATAATTTGTGACAATAGATCTAATAAATAAAACTGAAATCTACACTATGAAGGTTAAATTCCTTTAGATTCTAGAATTTTTAGTTAATGATTTTTCTAGTTATGCATAAAATAGATAAAATGCGGAAAATAGAGAACAATAAAATACAATCACACACCATCGAAAAAATGACACAAATATTTTCTCTGGAAAACCCTTGAGGGAGAAAACTCAGCTAGAAGGTGAGGTTGTTCTATTCTATTTTCTCTAGTATCAAAATAATGCAAGTACAAAGGAGAAGACACTCTCTATGGAGTTACCTAATACCTGTGGCCCGTGAGGATGTTGTAGAAAATTAACCCCCTCTTTTATTCTCTCTAATTTTCTCATTCCTAGTTGTTCTACTCTACTATGTAACAAAATACAACAACATAGAATGGAACCCCTTCTCCTCCTAGAAACACAGTATTTAACATAGCTCGATAGTCATCTAGGGCTAGGTCATTGACTTCCTCAACCCTCAATTAATGGTCGAGCTTCGAAATCCTATAATTTTTTTATAAAATACACTACATGGCCATCCCCACACATTTAAGTAATGGAGGCTGACATGACATCCACTCTCACCATGGTGATCAATGCAGTAGGTCAACTTGCGGGAGGCATAACGTTCGCATGCGAACTCTGATTGAGGCGTTTCTTGCACCATTGAAAAGGTAATGGTGTGTATAATATAGAAGATATATCCATAGTAATGTGTGGACCATAAAAAGTTGTTTTATGCGTCAAATGGATCTAGAATATTTTATATGGTTTTTTGGACCCAAATTTTCAAATTTGGACTAGTCACTAAATGGCTCTACAAGTTGATTCCTTCAATTCTTCACCCATAAGATTGAGATTTATGAAAAATAATATAATAATCCAATATATATCAATGAGCATAAGTCCATAATGAAAACCAAGTGCTACCACATGAAAGATCCAAACATTACAAGAAGAATCTCATACTTGTGAAATATGATTTCTGTATGAAACATGTTTGAAACAAAATATTTATGATTGAAATTATTATGATAATATCTCATGGTAATTATATGTATATGATACAGGTGAGACGATGGATATGTCTAGGAAGGATAGATGATGGTTGTTGAAGCTAAGATCATAGAGAGAATGCCACTATACTGGCATTGAAAATCTATGATATGCCTTGATCATCGTTGAAATGTGATATGTTATCTTAGATAAAGCTAGTAGAATGGCCTAACAATAAGACTCTTGTGAAAGAAAATCTTGGAAAATTATGGATCAACCAAGGGATTGTTTAGCAGAGAAAGGGATGTCTGATCTTGGAGGGTGAGTGACTACAAAGAAGAGGTGAATTGAATGAATCTATTGTGAGAGATTCATGTTACATGCTATCTAAGATAATGAGTGCATTATATGCATTGGGTGTGTTGGAGAAAACATTGAGCCAAGTATTATTTGTGGAATCCATATGGAGCATAGACCTATAAATACATATAACTATTAGGCTGGTTTGCACATTTAATCTTATGTTATGAATATATATGTTTCGATTATTAATGTGAAATTTATATGAATGGAAAAAATAATGCTTAAAATGGCTATGCCATTCATTTTGTTTTATTTACTTATTATTTTAAGAATTTGTTGGAATGTTAAAGGTCTTGAAGGTGTTCCAAGATAGTATAAAAATGATTGGATATTGTTTTCCAAGATAATCGATAGCAAGACAAAGTGGGCATGAAGAGAATGGAATTACAATTGCAGTTGAATAATGAAGACATGGAACCTTAATGAAAAGAAGAAAACATCGAGGATGGTGTTATTCTAAGGGGAGGGGAATGTAATACCATGGTCTCAACCATTTGAACTTGATCTTGTTTATATTTTAATTATGTTTTCAGTACTACATTTTGTTTCAATCCATGAGGTAGACTTACCATGGATATTTTGAAGACATATAAATATGATCATTGTGAATATAATGAAGGGTTCCAAGGCTCACTGGAGGGAGGAAACACCAAGGGGGCTATAAGTCCACCAGAGGGGAAAGGTAAGGGGGTATAAGAGGGAAATTGACCTATGTCTTACAGTTACTACTATATACTATCTACAACCTATTTTATGTGATTGTCATATTAAAATTCTATCCTAATATTTATGATAGTACAATTATGATCCTAGTGAAATGATTATCTACTTTAAGTATTATTTCCTATTATTAAATGCATGCCTCATATATTGAAGAAACTAATTCCTATATTCATGCAATCAAGGAGAGTTCAACTACAATTCTTGATCCCTATACTTAAGGAAGTGGAAGAGTTGAATTAGGACTTTTCCTTTCCCTCTCCTTCATTCATGCAAAAAAAAAGAGAATTCGAATTAGGAAGAGAAGGTGGAGAAAAAATGGACTTTTGAAGGAGAGAATAGAGTTCTTGATTTAAAAAGAGAAACCTGACTATCATAGGATCCAAGGAGAGATGAAAGAATAACTATCATGTGGAATTAGATACCAATAATGAGGAGAGGACTAGTTTCTTGAACCTCTACACTTTTGTTGGCTTTCTCGGTCGGTGTGGAAGCTTGTGGTAAAGAGAAGAGTTATTTGGGAGATTTGACAACTCTTATTCACCCTAATGATCTCATATCCCAACATGGGGGTGGCATTCACAAAGAATTTCCTATGGTTGGGAGGAAAATGGTTCACCCATAGTCAGTTTCCTTGGAACCCATTTTGTGAAAGATAAGTGTATTGTTTTTATTTACTTTTATTAAGATTTCAATCACGATGAAATGTACATGCATGTTATCATTATTTATTTTGAGTTCATGCCATGGGAATTATGTAGATGCCATTGAGTGGATGGTTTTTGTTATAATTTATTAAACTGCAAAATTTGTATAATAATTCATCGATCAACCTCATGCATGCAAACTATTTGTAGAAATGCATTGAAAACTAGTTTTGTATTTTTAGTGAAACAATTTCATATGAAGTCTAATAAAGACCAAATTTGGGGTGGAGTTAACTAGTACATGTCCCCACATGCTCACCAAATATTATCCTTTGATTTACTTGTATGTCCCTTAAAAGTGAAAAATGGTTGTAGATGAAATTATACTATAAATTGACCATACATTGTCCATTGGTGTTCAATTTTTAACAAAAAGGTAGCTAACATCAATATCTACATGTTAAAAAAAAAACATCTTTAGATCTATTGGAATGACTTCTAAAAACACAAAATGGATGTAGATGAAATTCTAGTATAACTTGGACACATTGTGTCCATTGATGTTAAAATTTTAACAACAAACAGGTGAAATCAATATCTATATGCTCACCAAAAATCAGCTTCATATTTTTTTATATGACTCCTAAAACCAAAAAATCAATGTAGATGAAAGTTTACTATAACTTGGCCATACGGTGTCTGTTGGGATTAAAATTTTAACATAAAGTATTTGATATAAATATCTGCATGATCACCAAGTTACAAGATTAAATTCATCCATTTCATTTCCAAAAAGGTGAAAATATAGTCAAGTCAAGAAGGGCTACTCAAATCCCCCATACCCCTAACAATTTATGTTTGTTGTATATGAAAAAAATTGGTATTTGATGTGAATGTTTTTAAGGGATTAAATGAGACAGTTATTGATTGGTTTGAACTATTTTTACTCTTAAATTGGCTTCTTGAAAGAAGGAGGAGGCTAGATCCCCCATACCCTTGAAATTATATGAAAGTTATCTATAAATTATTGAGTAACTATTGTAAATGATTCTAAATATTATTGTGAAGTATTCACCTCTATTTTACGATGGATTGTATCATGTTTTGGCCTCAATATTGTGATTTTATTTTCTATAAGGTTTTATGCAATTCTATATAACCATGTATCAACAAATAATGAGGCAAGAGGTCTATAGATTAAATAATCATTAGGAAAGAAGCCGATAGATTTAAACAAAAAATATTACCTTATGTTTAGTATGACCCTAATGGTTGACATGGAATAAAACTTCTAATCAAGGGAGAAGGTGTTATATGTATGAGCTTAAGGATCTTAACCTTAAAATCTAGGACTATTTTTGGAGAGAACATGACCTTCAACTAAGAGATTCTAGGAAATTGATGAGTTGAAATGATGGATGAACTTATGAAATAGAGTTAGTATGTGAATCATATTCTTATGCTTATCATAATTTGGTTATGCTATCTATTCTTAAGTCTCGACATCTTAAACATGTATTACGTGGAAACTTGTGAAGTGTTAGTTCTAATTAAATTGAGATCTTCAACTTGATTTTGTTGTCTAGAGAAGTTACAATATAGATATTTCATTTAAATATGGAAAAATTTACCTTATGTTGTCTGGTGTAATTACAAACTCTATCATAGTAATTAAGAAGAAGGGTTTCTAGGTTGTAAATGGTCTTAATGTATTGTCTTTTGATTTGGATATTGCTCCCATCAATAAAATGTTAGACTAGAAGACCCTACTTCCTAAGGTCAAATTTATTAAGCTCATAGTTTCTTAGGTTAAAGTTCATGAGTTCATAGTTCTTGTGTCATAATTCATGTGTCATAGTTTTGGGTGTTTCCTCAACTATGACTGCTAATTTATCATTCTTTGTAAGTGATATACAAACTGTGATATGGACAATATATTCACTACCATAGTTCCTGAGGAAATAGTTCCCGAGTTTAAAGTTATTTAGGTCATAGTTCCTGACGTCATAGTTTCTAAGATCATAGTTCCTAAGGTCATAGTTCCTAAGGTCAACTTTGTCAAGTTCATAGTTTCTAAGGTCAATGTTCTTTAGTTCATAGTTCCTAAGGTTAAATTTCATAAGGTGATATCTCATGTCTCATTAATCCTATGACCTCAGGACAAGGATAATTTTAAGGATGGAAATTTATATTAAAATGTAGAAACATGGGATAATATTACTAGTCCTTAATATGCAAAATGTAAAATGTTTGGCGATAGTTTTATAAAATATTCAAATTTATAAGGATTTTTTATAGTTTCTATAAATTTTGGCAATTTTTAAGGCAAAATGATTTTATTCTAGAGAATTTGGGCAAATTGTTTTTAGCAAAAATGGAAATTGGTGAATATTGTTTTGGGAAAAACCATGGAAATTATCCCATTGGCGAAATTTAGCCCCTAAAATCATCTATTCCTCAGGAACTATGATAAATCCTAAGGAAGTATGACCTTAGGAACTTTGAACTAATTCCTCTTTTGAGGTCATAGTTCCCGAGGTCATAGTTATTTAGGTAAAATATCCTAAGGTCATAGTTCTCGAGGTTAAATTTCTCGAGGTCTTAGTTCCTAAGGTCACAGTTCTTGAGATCATAGTTCTCATGTCATAATTATTGTGTCATAGTTTTGGATGTTTTTTCAATTGTTAATGCTGATTTCTCTTGATTTTCAAGTGATCTACAAACTATGATCTAGAAAATAGATTAATTATCATAATTCCCAAGGTCATAGTTCCTAAATTCAAAGTTTTTTATTTTATAGTTTCTGAGTTTAAAGTTCATGAGGTATAGTTCTCTAGGTCATAGTTTACTTTGAAAAACTATTAGCTAGAGGGAAAAATCCAATGTTCAAAGAACATATGTTTTTTTAACTCTCAACTAAAATTATAATAATTCCTAGAAACCACACTATCAAGAAGAATTATTATGTTCTTTATTTAGTGGATCACATACAAATCAATCTATAGATTTTGGTTACACACATAATCAACTCCCATATGGATTTTTGAGTTCCTATATGAGGACGCTTTTTTGTCTTGAAATATGTCAAGAATAATCTTGGATTGATGGAATTGTAGATATTACATGTTAATATTGCATAATATAGTTGCAATAAGGGTATTTGAGGGTACTAATCTGTTTATGCATTAAAAAGAAAACAATTTCATCGATCCAAATTTGCAATTTTAGTAAAGGTTGCTAATGCTTAACAATTCTTTAGGTCATAGTTCTTGTGTCATACTTTTGGGTGTTTCTTCAATTTTGATTGTTAAGTTCTCTTTCTTTGCAAGTTATCTACAAACTTTGATCTAGACAATATATTCAATATCATATTTTATGAGGTCAAATTTACCAAGGTGAAAGTTCCGAAGGTCAAATTTCTTGATATTATAGTTCCTAAGGTCAAAGTTCCCGAGGTCATAGTTCCTAATGTCATAGTTCTTGATGTCAAAGTTCCTCGGGTCATAGTTCCTCAAGTCAAAGTTATTGAGGTCAAAATTCCCATCAAAGTTCTTGATTTCATAGTTCCTGAGGTCAAACTTCCTAAGGTCAAAGTTCCTTAGGTCATGGCTCCTCAAGTCATAGTTCCTCGGGATATAGTTCATGAGGTCAAAGTTCCTAAGGTCAAAGTTCTTGAGGCCATAGTTCCTGAGGTCAAATTTCCTAAGGTCAAAGTTCATAAGGTAATAGTTCTCGAGGTCAAATTTCTTGGGTTCACAGTCCCTAAGGTCATAGTTCTCGAGGTCAAAGTTCCTCACATCATAGTTCCTCAAGTGTAATTTCCTCAGGTCATAGTTCCTCAGGTAATTATTCCTAAGGTCAAATTTCATGAGGTCAAAATTCCTAAGCTTATAGTTCTTAAGGTCAAAGTTATCGAGGTCACTATTCCTGAGGTCGAAGCTCTTGAGGGTATAGTTCCCAAGGTGAAATTTATTGAGGTCATAGTTCACGAGGTCACAGTTCCTAAGGTGAACGTTCCTCATATGATAGTTCACGAGGTCAAATTTTATGAGGTCCAATAATATTTCTAACAAATAGTTCCAAGAAAAACAGATCAAGGACAAATTGATCCATCTACAATACAAAAATTATTGTTTAAAACTTCAAAGGTTTTATTGTCTAATTTCTTCCACTTTTTATAGGATGAAACATCTCAAAAAAAAAATGTAACTTATAATATACCTAAAATATATTACCATTAAAATGATAATGTTTAAACATTTATTATGTAATTATAGTCATAAGACATCATGCATATTTATGTTTTACTAATCATAAGTCATCCCTTTTTCCTTTTTCCAATGGGTATGACTTATCATCAAATATGTATTTATATATATTCCATTAACTCTCAATGGATCAACCCCATAAAATATATTCACAAGAATAAATAATATAAATAATTGTTTATTTGATATGGAGGTTCTCTCTTTATGGATAATAATTTTATGAAGTGAACATTCAAATTTACTTTAACTTTGGCCTAATCACAACATGCTATATATTAAGTAGATAAAATAAAACCCTATCATTTGAGGTAATATGTATACAATACATTATTAGTCCCTACCCCACCAGGGACTATAGCTTTCGGTATAAAATCAACATTCTTTTATTTTGTATTAATTAATCTCTTTTTTATAATATATTTTCAAAGTTAAGTTTTGTAAAAATAAATATTAAACTTATTTTTTAGAAAAATGAAAATTATTTATTGAATATTTTTATTTCTTATATCAGAGTGTGTAAGTTTTCACAATTAATCATCATGCTAGAGATATTTCTGGATCAAAACTATGTGTTATTTATTGATTGGCCGAGTTACTATGATGGGACTTAATTGTCCTTAGTGTACATAATTTTATTTCCCTCATTTGTAAGACTTAAAAATAATTTACTAAATACATAATTATAAAAGAAATCAATAGCCACATTTAAATTCATATTGATTTCTATACCAAAAATATTGATTACTCTCCCAAAACAAACAAACATATTAATGTTAGTCTTCCTTCACCTTAAATATTCATTGAAGATGTGGCATGGACAAGCAATGGAAGTTGAGGTGGAAGCACTTGTCTTGTGGGGGTGGTATTCTAGCAATGGTTGCTATGTGTATAGACAATGGTAGATATGTGAATAGCTTAATATGCCTTGAGACAAACATGAATTAACCACTACCATCATATTAAGCATAACCGAGAACATTGAGGCAACAATAGTCACGGAAGCATCTAACTGGTAGCTTCTCTACACATATTCTACATAATGATTGATTCTATGGTATCAAGGGAGAAAGCATCCATTTTGAAAAATTAAACTAGTATGCTTGAATCATCTATTATAGTTCATAGAATGTAGATTTACAAATATGAGAATGATTCTTTGGCATCAAGGGAGAAATCATCAATTTTAACAAGTATAAAGTATGCGTGAATCATCTATTATAATTCATAGAATGTGGAGTTACAAACATGAGAATTCCATTGTGGAAGGAAAATTTCTTACCTTCACCAAGTACCTTAGTTGATGTCATATTGAATCGTTGAATGTGCTATGTAGAACGACAAATAGCTTCAACATATTAGAAAAAAATCCAAGTATTATTAAAGAAAATTGTGAATGCTTCTAGTAGCTCATATTTTTTAGACTTTTTATTTTGAAATTGTAAACTATTAGAGTTGAGAGGGCATATTCAAAAATAGCTATCATAAGTCATATCATAAGTCAGATATCAAAAAAATTAAAGGCGACAACAACTCACATTTTTTTAGAAGGTTTCGAGGACTAAAAAATACTTGGTATCATCTCTCAAAAGACAATGATTGAAAAAATATAAAGCCAAGTAGCAACCCAAATTGTTGAGAGAAGAGCCTTAACTCCTAGGATTGAATTTTCCTTGAGAAAAAATTATCAACATAGGATAGGAAGGGTTAGCCAAGAGAGCTTGGAAAATAATGTTGCCAATTTGTTTAAAGAGCCTAGGTGTTTGAAAATTCACTCAAAGTACTACACTCAAGATGCATCTTTGAATTGGCATGTATAAGACAATGTCTTACATGGGATAGATGTGTTTTACCTTGAAATTTTGTACAAGAATCTTCCAATATGAGCCTGGGAAATCAAAATATTGAATCTATTGTGTTCCTATGTAAAATTATCCAAATTGCAAATTTGTACCAGAATGACTGAGAGGAATTTGCATAAGACTTTGATCTATGGATTCTCGTAAATATTTTACAATAGCATGTGGGAACAATGTGCTTTTTAGTGTCCTTTGAAGGTTGTCTACTTCCTCTACTAGCTCGAGCAAGCATCAACTAATTATACCATGTCTAGGACATCTTCCTACCCCAAATTATCTTGTACTAGTGTAGATTATATAGTTGGTTCAGTGGTAGGTTGTGTAAAAATAATATGGGAAGTAATATTTTAAGCCCCCTCATGAAATCACCCATAAGAGTTGAGCCACTCAAATATATCCTTGTACCAAACTCATCCAACTGATCCACAATCTCACTATCAAGGTAGGAACCGGAAATAAGCATAGGGAGAGGCTAGGAACTATAACTAACTAGGGGGCATCCTTAGAGAAAAGATTATATGTAATAAAAATTCTAATGGTTCCAAGGCCTACAATCTATGGGATTATTGTTGATTTGTTTCCAAATGGAGTTGTAATACTTGACCTATAGATTCCTATCACCTAGCTCCTATTTTTTACCTCCCTATCCACAGCTAGATGTCATGCAATGTGCTATCCACAAATCATTGTTATTCTTAGGTTCCCACTTTTCAACTTAATTATGTTATTCCCACATTCCCATGCTTCCTTGTGGTAGCTACGTTGGTTAAATATATTCTACTATACATTTAATAAATAATAATCCCACTCTCCAACATAATATGTCACAATTCATCTATTATACATATCTCTAAAAATTTAAAGAGGATACAATTGTGGGAGAGTGAAGGTTTTTTTTTTTTTTTGTTAGGCCACTTTTCCTCAATCATTACAATCATGTTAGAATACTCGAACAAGAAGGTGGACCTGTACATTGTTACTTGAAATCGTATTTCTCATTTCCAAGAGAATTATCAACCATGACACTACTTTCAAATCCATATAGATTTTATGAACCTGAAAAACTATCAATAGTAGGTAGAGAAACTGATATCTCTAAAGTGATTCATATCCATCCAAAAAAAAATTGATTCAATTTTATCCATCTCATTCACTCAAAATAGGTCTATAATTTCATTTCAAAATTAATTCAAGTTTATCTAGCTCAATCATCGAAGCCATGCCTAAAATGTCCAGTGAAATATATGTCAAAACAAATAGAAATGAATTCCTAGAGTTAGACATTGTATTAGGATGAAGAAAAAGTCACGATGAGTTCTATATTTTGATACAAATTAGCCAGGAACCTTTTGTTCTAGGTCTTCACATTCTTCAAACACATGTAACATGCATTAACTACATGAAAGAGATATCCTTTTCCATTATGACAGTATGCATGAGGTCATAGAGGATTCTTGCTACAATCTACATGGGTTGCATGCATTGACTTGTGGGATTCCTAGTTTGTGTTGTATTAACGTTTTATAATGCATGTGCACCATGTGAACTATGTTGATTCTAGTGGTAGCATCAAACAAGTATTTCCACACATGTCTATGTATCTAGATGTGTGGAAATCGTCCAAAGCCTTCTACTATTGAATTTACTTTAATTAAAGGAATTATTAAAGTAAATTGATTTTATTAATTAATTATGTAATTAGTTAATTGATCTATTTAAGGAAAGTGCTAAAAGTAATTAGAATGTTTCTAAATCTCAAATGGGTGTGATAAGTAGTCTCAACCGTTAATCACTTTGGAGATTAAGTTTGGATTATAAATCATGATTATAAAAGCAAGGCTAGGGTAAAGGAGAAGATACTTTTCACACAGATAGAAAAGGAGGACCTTTTCTAGTGTGTAGTAACAAATGCCACACTCTGGAGTAGAGAAGGAATTTTTCTCGAGTGCTTGGATCCCAAAAGACTGTGATTCAAGAAGACCAAGGAATTGACACTTGATACTTGGTAGGAGTCGTGTTGAGAGAATCGACACACGAAGTATTGGATCATGAAGGATCATGATTCAAGATATTGGATACGTGGAGAAGGAATTCCATCTAGGTATCAGTTCAAGGAGAAGAGAGAACAAAGGATCACACAGGTGGGTTTTAGTCAGAAGAAGCCACATGAAAGTGTTGCATTGTACGGAGATTTTCGTACATATATGCATATTTCAGTGGAGATGGTTGCATACATACACAATATTTCTAAAGGAAAATAACATACACCTAAAAAATTATGCAGTTATGGGTCGTACAACAGACTATACTTTGTGAGGTTTTTTGTAGTTGTATTTCTCTCACTGGGCCACTATCCTTATTACGAGAGCCCTAATTTTAGCATAATAAAATCATTCTCGGCACTGGTTTTCCCTTCGAGGTTTTTCTAGGGGTATCTACCCAAAAATATTGGTGTTTATGTGTGCTTGATTTGGTTTCCTTATTTATTCTTCCACTACATGTTTAGTTTATTACTCAACTATGATTTAATTCAATAAGTGATTTATTTGGAATTAACTGTCAGGTGTTGGGTAGGAGAGATTTCAACATGGTATCAGAGCATACCGAGGGTTGAATCCAGGAAAAACAACTTGGTATAAGAGCATACCAAGGGTTGAATCTGGGAAAATCAACATGGTATCCGATTAGGTTCTCTGAGGGGAAGCTGGATCTCAGATCCATAGTAGATCCATAACCAAAAGGAAAAAATCAAAGGACAAATTTAAGGGAAACAATCGTACTAAGGTAGAACTACGTTTTTACAGGTTTACCGAGGTGTACATAGGTCACAGATAAAAATTCACGTACATACACAAGAGGCTTTGAGCACAATCACATATACATGGGTCATAGTGGTCACAGTCGCATACATACATGGATTTCAGTGATCACTGTCACATACATACACGAGATATAGTGGTGAAAGTCACATACAAGTCCATACATCTCGGTAAAGGGGTAGTTTCAGCAGCCAGAGTAGATCAACAAGTTCGAGCATCATGAAGCAGAGTCCAAGTAGAAAGAAAAGTATGTTGGGTGGCTTGTTGAGCAATGGCAGGAGGTCGATGAATCAGTAAGGAGATATTGGATAGGTTGAGAAGGACTTCCACCTAGATATCTAAGCCGCATAAGAGAATATAGGAGCATAGAAGGATTTTTTTCTCATGTGCATGAGTCATCCACATAGGAGAAAAGAATGACTTTTTGCTCAAGTGTTTAATCCAGGAAGAAAAATGACTCAAGGGGATATCGGATGGGTGAAGAAGGAATTTCATCCAGAGATCAAGGGATGATAGATATATTAGAGTCAGTGACTCATCGATATAGAAAATAAGGATTTTTTCTCACATATATCTTAGCACAAGGTGAAGAAGGAATTTAACCTAGAGATCCAATCTGTGTAAAGGAGAAGGAGGCAACAACAGACAAATCTAGAACACGGATAAATATGGGCTACAGAGTAGCAACAAGAAGGTCCAATAGATTGGAGAAAAGTGATCTGGATTTTATGAGTAGAAAAAAATGAATACATATATATATTCTTAACATAGAGATACAAGAACAATAATAGAGATACAATAAAACTTGCCTTCTATTCAATAAGGAAAAATGTTGAAACTATAAAATGCAGACTGAAACAAGATTTCTATAATGGTGGTAGCTTATCTCTAAGAAGAGATGTGACGACTCCAATCATTCAAAAGAAGATGATTAAAATGAGGCTCCAAAGGAATTTTTACAATAAACATGAATTCCAAAACCCTAGACATCCAAAAACCTAATCCTAGGAGATGAAGTGTCAAAATTCATGTGGGCCCCATTGGGGTAAGTTGGTACATCAACTTCTAGGGGTCGTAATTGTTTCATACGAGCTATGTTTTAGGAACATGATATCTTGTTGGAAAGGTCTGTATGAGGAATATGCATTATTCCATCACACTCTAACTCAATGTATAGTGTGATTGTGGTGGGCCCAAAAAAAATCTATTTAGGGCCTCAAAATGGCCCCAGAAGTCTGGAACCCAAAAAGCTAGAAAAAAACTTTCGAGATGAAAACTGAGACTGCCAAGAAGACATTTGTTTGTGATTCAGTTGGAATAGGTGGGTAGAAAATGATGTCCACCTAGATAAATAATTCCCCCTTAGGGATAAATGGTCTCCATTGCATTGAGTTCCCCATCATATGAGGAATTTTTTGTTGAATTTGACCCTGAGTGAGCCACTTTCCTTGATGCAAGAGCTTCCCTTATTTGACAACACGATAAAGATTAAAATTCTATCAGCGAGTTCCCTTGACCTGTGTTCCCATGATATGATCAGTGGATTCCTATTCCATGTAATCAGGGTTAAGCTCTATTGGTGTCAACTATTCTACTACCTCTGAGGTGTCCAATAATGGTGGAAAGTATGGTCGAGGGAGGTCCACATTAAACACTAGGTGCAAGCCAAGGAAGGGGGGAATGTTGAGCTCAAAATAATTTTCACCCGCAACCTTGGTGATGGTATAAGGTCCATAATAGATTGGACGAAGCTTCTGATTGGGCCTTGTAAGGTGCTCTTTCTAAAAGTGTAATGAAACTTTATCTCCCACCAAAAACTTGTGTGGCACTCGGTGTTGATCATGGCACTACTTTTACTTGGCATTGGACTTCTGCAAAATATCCTGAACCTATTAGTGGAAGTGTTGGATCCACTGAATGAATTGGGTAGCTTTGTCGACTTTATTTTGATCATGGGATGAGTCTTCCTGGGTGTCCACAGGGGGTAGTGCAACATCCATGGGACCAAATGGTTGAAATCCCAACCCCACCTGAAAGGGGTTCTGGTTGGTTGAGCTATGCATGGCTTTATTGTATCTTTGTTGAACATAGGGAAGAATCTCATCCCATGTGCGGAGATTCTTGGAATTGTACATGTGCAAGATATGCACGATCATCCAGTTGGCGACCTCAGTTTGGCCATCCGTCTGGATGTGGAAGGAAGTGGATTTGGTGATCTTAGTGTCCAGCAGTGACCAGGGGCTTGATTAGAATGTGTTGAGGAGTCGACTATCCTGATATGAGATGATGGTTTTTGGTATTCTAAAATTTACCCATACTCGTTCGAAGAAGAGTTTGGCAGTGACCTCTGTTGTGATGCTCTTCTTGCAGAAGGCCATAATTGCAAATTTAGAAAATGATCAACTACCACAAAAACATAGTCATTTCCCCACTTGGTTGATGCAAGGCCTGACATGTAGTCCATCGAGGTGGATTATAGATCCTTTCAAGAGTAGGAAGAATGATGTAAATTCCTTGCTTCATAATGGTTGGTTTGGAAATGGCGTAGGAAGTGTAGGACCTAATATACTTGCTGACATCCTGTCGAAGTTTTGACCAATATAAATGTTGTTGCAACATGACCATTGTCCTTTCTATGTCGAAGTGTCTTGCCACTGCACTGTAGTGGGATTCCCAAATCAGCTTCACTCGCTCGCTTGATGGAATGTAGATATGGCCCAGATGGCACAACACCCCATCCTGAAGATGGAAATTAGTGATAGTTTTTTTTTCACCCAACATCCGGTAGGTGGAAGTGAAGTTAGGATCTCTCTCATATATTTGGGGCCATCCAGAGGTCTCATGGCTACATGAGTTTAGCATCATGTTGAGTGTTGCAACTGGTGGGTGTCTGAGGTAATACATAGTTGGTTCTTCCTATCTTATAGTTGATGTTGAAATGGAATTGCTGCAAGTATGTGGACCACTTTTGATGGCACTCATTCTTCAATTTTCCCCGAGTCTGCATGAAATGCAGTGGCTTATGATCGGTGTGCATGATTGTCTCCTTCCCAAGAATGTAATGCCTCCATTGGTGGCAGTATTGCACAATGGAGTACATTTATTTATTGTAAGTAGGTTAGTTACGGATGACATATGGTAGTATCTCATTATGATAGGCCATGGGTTGCCCATGTTGAGTAATAACTGTGCCCACAACGTAGTCTGAAGCATTTGTCTCGATATCAAAGGGTTATTGCAGGATAGGTAATGAAATCACTGGAGCTCAGCATAAGCACTGCTTCAAATCATCGAATGCTTATTGTTGTGACATGCCCAACATGAACTTTTCCTTACCACCACCCCTGGTTACTACGTTGAGGGCCCATGCAATATGGGGAAATCCCAATACGAACATGCGATAAAAATTGGCAAGTCCTAAAAATCTCTAAAGCTCAATGAGTGTGGTTAAGCCTAGCCAATCACAAATGACCTGGATATTATCTAGATCAACATGCACCCCATGATCATCAACAATGTAGCCTAGGTACTAGACCTTGTCTATGCCAAAGGATCATTTTTCTAAATTTGCATATAGCTTGTGTTGTCACAGAGTGTGCAAAAACTATTGAATATGTTGCAAGTGTTTCACCCAATTCTTGTTGTAGATGAGGATGTCATATAGATACACCACCACAAAATAATTGGTGAAAGGCCGCAAGATATCATCCATCATCCTCATGAAATTTGTTGGGGCATTCACCAAACCAAATGGCATTACCAACAATTCAAAAAGACCTTCTTTGGACTTGAAGGTAGTTTTCCATACATTTGTCTGCTCTATTGGGAACTAATGGTAGACGGACTTCAGATCAATCTTACTGAAGTATTTTTCCCTCTTGAGTTGTTCAAGGAGATTTTCGATTCGGGGAATCGGGTATCAGTTCCTGACTGTGATTTTATTTAGGGACCAATAATCGTTGCATAGTCGCTAGGTCCCATATTTCTTCTGCACAAGCATGATTAAGATTCCACATGGTGATGATATGGGTAGGATGTGCCCCTTTTGGAGAATTTCTTGTATCTAAGGCTTGATATCCTCTTTTTCTAACATAGAGAGGTGATAAACTTACCCATTGGGTAGTGATGCATCGGAGGTCAAATCAATTGAATGCTTGACCTGATAGTGTAGAGGTTCCCCAGTGGGTGAGGAGAAGATGTCTTTGTATTATTCCATGACCTTATCCACTTGCTTCTGTTGCATGGAGAGTTCAATTGCGGAGGCCATGGATGTGGCTGCAACCTTCTGCTCACATTGAGAGAGAAACATGAAGAAGAAAAAATTCCTAGTCTAAGAGATGACCTTCTTGCATTGCTTGGCAGAGATCAAGGAAATGGTCGTAGGTGGGACTACCTCGGGTATCCTATACAATTTTTTGTCCAAAGTGATAATAACACTATGAGGATTAGACTCATATACAACATGAAGTTTCCCTAAATAATGTTACCCCAAAAGAACATCAAAAAAATCAACTGGAGAAACATCACAAAATACCTCATATTTGAAGGGATTGATTTCATAGGACAGGTGACATTGTTGGTTGATGTAGAGATTGCTTCCTTCACGGAGCCATCCGATGGTGTATGGTTGTGGGTGCAGTGTTGGCGATAGGGCCAATTTCTTGAATACCTCTACTGAGATGAGGTTATTTTGGATAATTCTAAAAATGATGAAGTTAAGTGGAGTACCCTTCACCTGCATATGTGAATGAAAGAGGTGCTCACCTTCCTCTGGATCATCAGGTTGACCAGGTTGGATCTTGGTGATAACAACAATGGCATTGGGTTTTGTTTCAATAATTCATCTCCCCTTTTTTGGTTCTGACTCTGAGTCAGAACCCACATCTAATTCATAGGCTTTCACCTCCTCCACAAATGATTTCTTTGAGTGACAATCAATAGTGTTATGTCAGGGGCTCTTATGGAAGTTGCACCACTTCCTTGTGTCTTTCTTCATCTTTCCATTTTCCTTCTTTGTTTGCAGCTTAGACTAGTTTTCTTTAGGCTCTCCATATTTTCTATAACCTTTGTTTTGCGTGTTGGGGATTCCCTTTCCCTAATTCTGTTGTGAGGGGTTCCCAAACAAAAACTATTGCATCTTTTGTTTAAGATTCTCCTCGATTTTGACAACATATCGATAGGTCACGCCCAAGGACGAGATGTCTAGAAACTCCATTTTTTTTCTAGATGTATCTATGCAAACCATCACATTACCTGAGCACTAGATATCACTTAGAATATTTGATACCCATCTTTGTGCGCAAGGTATGGAAGATATTTTTTAGCTCTTGCATTGTTTGGTCCCTTTCCTGCCACAGTGTGGTCCATCTTATATACAAGTCGTCATAACTTTCAACAAGGTAGTATTGTTTCTTAATATCATTGCTCAAGGACTCTAAGGTGAGTGTGACTATAAATAATGAGGTCTCCTCTATTTTTTTTTCTCACAGAAAGTCTCCCACCAATATTTGACATGGGGGGCGACTTTAAGGAGCGCAAATGTAATATTTTCTCTATTGGAAAAGTTATCGGTAGAAAAATACCCTTCTAGCATATTCAACCATTTTTATAAAACATCTGCGTCTATCTGACCTTCAAATATAGGAATATCAAATTTGATTTGTACCTTGAAGGGGTTGGCACCTTCGCTTGATCAAGATCTATCATCTATTGGTATTCGTTGAAGGATTTGCACAAAATTGTCCATCATCTCATTCCTCTGTTGCATGAGGGATTCCTTGAGATTTTTTTTTAAAGGATATCATGTCCCATCGTCTTTATTTTCTCCTGCAATGGAAGGTCACTTGGGCATGCGAGATCCCTTGTCCTCAAGAGAAAAAATCTCGATACCCAACTCTTTGTACCATGACCTCGTCGGGGACATGCATTAAGAACAACAAGGAACAGACCGCTTTGATACAAATGATTTGTATTTTATGAGAAGAATGAAATCAATACATATCTATAATATTAACACAAATATACAATGAACAATAACATAGATACAGTAAAATTCGGCTTCTATTCAATAAGGAAATATGTTGAAACTATAAGAGGTGGACTGAAACAAGATTCCTAGAATGGTGGCGACTTATCTCTGAGAAGAGATGTAACGACTGCACTCATTCACAAGAATATGATTACAATGAGGCTCCAAAGTACTTTTTACATTAAATATGAATTCCAAAAACCTAACCCTAGGAGACGTAGCACCAAAAGTCATGTGGGCCCCATTGGGGTAAGTTGGTGCATCAACTTCCCGGGGTCGTAACTTTTGCATATGATCTTTTTTTTAGGCGCACGATAGCCCATTGGAAATTTCTATACAAGGAATACACATTATTTCGTCACACTCTAACTCTATATAAAATGCGACTGTGGCGGGCCCAAAAAACGTTGTTTAGGGCCTCAAAATGGCCCCAGAAGTTTGGGACCCGAAAAGCTAGAAAAAAACACTTGAGATGAAAACTGAAACTGCCACGACAACATCTTTATATGAGCCAGTTGGAATAGGTGGGTGGCCACCGATATCCGCCGAGATCACATATTTCCAAATCTATACACAGGTTTTAGTATCCTAAGGCATGTACATACATGGGCTGCAGAAGGAACAATCACATACATACACAACTTGCAGAAGTGACAGGTGCATACATATGTAGGTTTCAGTAAACAAGGGAACATACATACATGGGATGCAGAAGGAATGGGCACATACATATTTTTCAAGTTGTAGGTACAATTCATACAATAGTAACATAGGTGCTCAGTTGTAGGTGTTGGTTGTTTCTTAGTGGAAAAACAATACACACAGAATTAGATAGTGAAATCTCATTGAATTGGGTGGAGAAGGAATTTCATCCAAGTGTTCAGAGGCAAGGTCCAAGGAAAGGAGAAAATGGGTAGTAAGGGATATAGTAGTATACAATATCGAAGGACTAATATTGAGGTAGGTCATTTGTTGCATTGTATTATTCCTCAGGTGGACCATTATCCCAGGAAGGGAGCCCAAGATTTTATTTTAATAAAATCAACTAGTGATAGAAGCACCGGATATATTCAGCAACCTAATGAAGGACTCAAAGACACATGTGGATCTTGGTGATGATTCCAAGTATGCAATGAATGAGAGGGAACTTTCATGTTCTGACTTGAGTTAGGAGGTTTTTTAGAGGCCCAAGATGTTCTTTATGCACTAGAACTGAAGGAAAACTTGCTCTTAGTTTCAATTTTGGAGGCCACGGGTTTTATTCTTACCTTCCAGAGAGGGAAAGAACTCATAAGTTCATAGGGAGCTATCCCTGACACAACATTCGATGCTATTTTTAGAGAGGGCAAGTTTTAATGGGATTTTCCCCTGTGACCTTGAGTCATGTCACAATAAAACTTGATCGTATTCAAAAGACAAACCCTACCCTTACACATACGAATTGGTAATCAAATAAATACTTTTAGAAGAAAGAAGAGAAATGGTCACACCTTGTATCCTATCGTTTGATGTCGTTCCTTTCTCTCAACCTTTGATTCTCTCCTAATATATGTCGGTATTAGCCTAAAAAGGAGATCAAGTCTATGTTTCCACCTTGTAGTTATGGAAACAATTCATACATATAATAAGAAAATTCAGATATGTAAAGCAAGTAAGAATATACAAATAGATTGAACAATATTACAAAAATATGGAGGGAAAGAGAACTATTTTATTGAAAACAATATAAGTAGGTAGTTACAACATGACTCTAGCTATCGACACTACCTCGAATCCAATTGCCAAGGTTCCTCTGTTGGTCCTTCAAGCATCAACTTTGTAGGATGACTCTTCCTCGGATGATCCAGAAGGGATAGGAACGCACCCTACGATAATATATAGGGGAGGAAGGAATGTTGGGAAATGGGTTTCCAGAACAAAGATGCTACAAAGAGGATCAAGAAATGAGGGAATCTTGCAAAACTATCAGCATAATCTTGCACCAAGAATGTCCTCCTCATCCATGTGCTCATATGTTATTTTATACCATATTCAAGGGGTTGAGGTGGTTTAATTTTGTTTTGTATAGGCCAAGGGAAGTTTGGGAACAAGCCCATCCAAAAGACGTTCCCGAAAATGTGGAATATTTTTATTTTTTTATATTTTTTAGGGCATCTGCGAGTTGCAAACTAGCAAGGCATGGAAATCCATGGTTTGCACATGGGTGAATCCCAAATAGAAAAGAAATGTTGTTTTTTAAGTGATTTTGATGAAGGAGGATGGGATTTAATTTTGCAAGCTAGGGAAAAGGACTAAGCCATCTCACAAATGCAATTCATGTGGCAATTTGTGGTATAGCAGATGCCCATTAATGTGTGAGGTCAGAAGGGAAAGAGATGGCCAAAATACATTATAACCTTGAGAGGCGAGGATGCATTGAAGTATATCCAAGAATAGAAATTGATCCAAGAATATAAACTGTAAAAAAAGATCAAGTAAGATAATTATCTTCATGAGTCGGGCATACCCATTCTCAGAAGTAATGTAACTGTGACCAGCAAATCAAGTACACTGCAGATCCATGGCATATATAAAAATATGACTGATGTTCATGGACATGAAAAACACACAGTGGATTCATGTTATATATATAAAGTAGCAATCATGGCCACAAGGATTACATAATGGATCCATTCAAAAAGTAGATCATATCCACAAATGGATACACAATCGAGCTATGTTTCAAAATCAAATCAGAGGATATCTGGAACCAATGGAGTGAAAAAAATGATCCTCCACAAGTACCAATTTCTAAGAGGTGGTATAATATATGTCAGGTAGGAGCACAAAAAATGTGATGCTCATACTTCACCCAAAGTATTCAAAACAATTCGTTGTGGTATGAGTCTACACTATGTGAATAGATGTGTTGGGGTTTAACACAATGAGACATCATTTGATTACCAATCATTTATTTATACCATTAACAAATGCGAGACAACCCACCGATGACGATAATGGGCGTCAAGGTACCATGGTACAATCTAACAAGTTCAAATAAATGGATTGGTGTCAAACACATGATAGAATCTATCGATCATGGGACATTGATATATTTCCACTGTCAATAGAAAGGGAAGATGCCACTAGCTGCAAGCCCCAAGGTACCACAAATAACTCTAGATCCATGTCCCATAGAAATGCTAAATTCAATAAAAAGAAATCCATTGGAAGGAAGGCATTAAGGCATCCTCCATCATCCAACATGAGGGGTAGCAGGAGGCAAAATATTCGGAAGGAGTTGGAAAAACAGATTGTAAGGACCATACCGAGGTACAACTCCGACATGGACCAAATGGAATAACACATGACAGAGACTCTCTAAATAGTAGCCAATGATAAATGCTACTGGAAAAAAAATGAGGAATTCACCAATGGGGTCAAATGGAAACCAAGGTACCACACGAATCCCTATGTGTGATGATTTTATTTTACGTCGAACACAATAGAAACCACTCAGTCAACAACCCATAATGGTTTGTCATCTACTAAGTACAAGATCACATATTAATGATGGAAATAGGCCAAAGGTGCAACTCTAGGTCATACTCTTAGAGCAATGTGTCGGATTTGATAAGAGTAGACCCACCAGAAATAAGTCAATGGGGACTTTCTATACTAGCATGAGAGAGATACAAAGGTACTTGTGATGATGAGATGTACTTGACTAGCACAGGAAGGCCGACTTGAAAGTTCATAGAATTTCTGCAGAATGGCCAACTCAGGATGGAACTTCCCTTGAACAAAATCACGACACATTATGTGACTTAGGAAGCATGGATTATAAACTGGGATACATTCATGATACAGGAAACATCATCAAATGCTCCATATGGTTGGAAGACTAACCAACCAAAGGAGATTATACTAAAAAATGAGAAAAAGTATCCTAAATCCATACTAAACCCAAAATATTGAGACACTGACTAAAATATTGTGCTTTGTTCAAGGGAGACAAGATTGTTTCCAACAAAAGAGATAGACACTCCCCCCCCCCTCTTTTTAGTTTTTATTTTTTTGTATTTTTCATGTTATTAAAGCCTGAAAAGGAATAAAGTAATTATATAGCGTAGTGGAGGAAACGAGCATTGTAGGCAAGCAAACTAGTTCCATAGTGCAAGGAACATACTTATTCTCAATGCAAGGAAGAATGTGTTGGATAATGACACTCAAGGGAATGTATCCTCAAGGGATTGAGGTGTTGAGCCGCAAAGGCATACATTGCAAGGCTAGCAACTGGTAGAAATGCATAAGAAAATGGTTCAATGATGGAAATTCGAAGTCAACATTAGGCCTATAAGCGTAAGAGGTTAATATGAAATGCAATTACAACTCAAAAAAATGTTGGAAGCCCTGTGGGTAGTTTATCTAGCAAGAGATTGAGAGTAATTCATGAAGCCCCAATGCAAAGACATGGTGGAACTAAACAGGGATTTCGAGCCTACTAAAACAATTGCAACATAAGTGTTAAAAATTCCAGTGAGGTACTAACTAGAACACCCATGGAGAGGTAAGATCCATCATTCGTAAAAACACCTTTAAATCAACTTGAATATATGATGTTGAAAATGAACAGGGTGGATCCTATGGCAGATATGTGAATGATACAGGGAAATGCATTGTGTAGGAAGAAGTGACCTACTCTACATGTCAGCAAAAAAAACACAATACCTGTTGAAGAATTCAAAAAGTGCTGACATAAGTAGAAACATATGTTAGAGGGAATCTCATATGTAATTTCTAGAAAAATATTGAGAAGAGGATATGTAGCTTCAACACAAATTCATGGTGGGAATAAACAAGACTCTCGAGCCTATGAAAGTATTTTAGCATGGGCACCAAAATGCAAACAAGGTTCTAACCAGGGCACCCATGAATGGTAAGATCTACCACATGAATTACGACACTTCTAAACAAGAGAGAAATTTCCATGTCATAACTCAGTGGGGTCGATCCTAAGAAAAAATGAAATAGGAAATGGATAATGCAAAAATGCATGGAGGGGAAAATCTAACCTATATTCCAGTTTCTAGATCATTACCTATCAAAATGGATCAACATGGAAGAAAATGTATCAAAGAAAAATGTCTTCAAAGTCTTTTATATAAGAAAAAAAACACTCATAAAAGTTAATAATTCAAATATAGAAAGCTCTAATAAAAACAAGTATTAAGGGATATGTTGAGCGCTTAACACACCCTAAAATATTTATGAAATTATATCACTTTTGGGTACCACTTGTTTTCTTTTGTTTTACTGTCTGAATTAAGTTCACTATGGAGGGATGGTTTATTTTGTTTTCATGACTCTTACCGATCAAATCATATTTTTTTGAACTTGTTAAATGAAACCTTGTATCTAAAAGAACTCGACATTCTAACTAAGAATCTGCATCTAACATTGTGACTAACGCACTTGTGTTCGACGTCGGTAGAATCCAAGCATTGAAAATAGCCACACAGTAACACTAATCGTTGATCATCGATGCACCATCGACATCGGTAAACGGAAGAGTAATTTTGTGTTAGTTATTCTCTGTGAAGATTCAGGAGATAGCTGATCCCCATCGATGTCGACGAAATACAAGAGGGAAAAACATTGACAACAGCCATGACAAACCTTCGATAGTTGATGAAATATGCACTTGTTTGGGGTTAGTGAAATGTCAAAGGGTTAAATCATTGAAAATTTTTGCATTGAACAAATCACCGATCGCTGACCCCCGATGCACTTTCGACACCATCAAATTTCGAGGGCGTTAATTCGAGAGCACTTGCTTAAGATTATCATCGATGGCCGATATTTGAAACTTTTCGGCGTCGACGGGGTAGGATCTGCTGTTGTAATGATTAGCTAAGGAAAATTCCATGTTTCCAAATAATACGATTAAACGAAGATGTTGGTTTCAAGTGCCACGTGTCTTTGTCACATAGGGGTTTCATACGGTCTAGTTTCGTCCCGAGTCACCTTCAATTTCCATGTGTCCTAGTCTCACATTCAATTTAGTTTTTCCATGTTAGCTCTGTACGACAAGATGGATCGGTGTTGGAGATTTTTCCAGGAGATATCAACGAACAAAGTTTAAAGAGAAACCCTGACTCTCGATCCACCAGTTAGATTAGCGAAATGATGGGATATTTTCAGTACGAGATACGATCGGATTCTATCATTTAATAGGCCAGTTAATGTTTCTCCCCACATACATTGTTACCCTGTGATTCGATGGAACAATGGGAATTTGAAATTGTTGATAGACCACGTTATATCCCGCACCCACGCTGTTGACCTACGATCGAATTTAATTTTAAACATAATGAAGATTCTGGTGGCATATTTTGTAGAACTTCACTCATATTCCAAATTGAATAGATGATGCGACAAGGTAAGTTCATCTCTGTTTAAATCACAAAAATCAACTTCGAACACTTCTATTATGCACACAATTTTCCATTTCTAGAGCATCTAAAGAAGCAAAGCAAGTGTCTCAAGATTGCATTGATTCTCAGGCCATCAAAACCAAGTTAAGCTAGCAACAGAGGTATGTGTTAAATTTTATCAATTCAACGGTCGTTATTTGTTATATATATTGTCATTTGATATTTCACACAGTGTCTAACTATGTTTGAGCTACAGGAAAAAATTCCTCCAAGAAAGCCAATGACCAGACGTTCACCGAGGGAACCTAAGCTAAAGGAGGCAGAAATTGGTGAGGGTTCTTCACCTGGTACTGTGAGGCAATTGGAATATGCTCCCAGGGCAAAGTCGGTCATTAAAACCTTGACGAAGAAAGCATTCATTCAATCCACGATCTTCGACGATTTAGAAGCGACCATTGGATCCAAAATAATGCTCCCACAGTGGGGAAATATATTCAAACAAATTAACTGGTAGGATTACCCAAAATTAATCCCACACAGTGACCAGGATGTAAGGGTGCTAGAAAACCAACTTTTCCCAAAAATCTGGTGGTCGTGCTTGTACATGGTAGCATGTCGAACTCTAGTTTTCCCATGCATCGAGACCCTGAGTTGGTTAATTGATCAAAAATACATGCATAAATATCTGATCATCGATGAGAATGGCAGGTGTGTCATATTTTTTCTCCCGACATAAGTTCAGAAGTATTACAAGCTGAGGGACCCAGAGGAGCGACTCAACACAGAATTCGTGGTGAAGTTCTATGAATTCCACGAAACCAGCCGGTTGATGGAATCATGGTGGAAGGAGGACAAGAAATTTACAAACCGAAGCAATGGTTGGTATGGGATAGTGAACCTGAGGGATCCATACATCTACTTGATGTCTCTTATCTGCCGACTATACAGGGAAAGGGACTGCGCCAAGTTCTTGGAAGTATGGATGCCCCTAGCATACACTATGGCCATCTCAGGGAGTAGTTTCAACTAGGGAGCAATCATCACAAATCAATTGAGCACCAATGTATTGAGGGCTCAAACGTCGAAAGAAGGAGAAGCTCCCTTGTTTCACATGGCCTCGTACCTACTCGATGTAAGCTGCATGAGGAATGTCTTTGCTAGTATGTATTTAATATGGCACATTGTAGAACTGCATGTTCATGTATACTTCAACATATTATGGGAGAACAAGTACAAAAAATATTATTCCCTTATTTGAGATGAATTCATCGCCCGAGTTTATTTCATTTTATTTAAAAAAGAATGCCCAAGGTTGTCTGTAGCAACCAAGAAAATGATATCTAAGGTAGGACACTGGTATCTAGTTGAACACAACTTATATTAGGGTGTTCGGGCCCACCAAAGCACCATATTTTCTCCCTGCTCACATCCCAGACTAGCTCATTGTAGGAGAAATCTCTTATCATACTATCCTGCAAGGCTATAATGCCACTCTAATCAAGGACAAAAAATGTGCATTTATACCTTACGACTTCCATGTGGGGTTTTATATAGAAAAAGACACTGCTCAATCCAAACAAGAAGTTTTCACTCAGTTTAAATTTAGGTTCCTGACAGGCTAGTTTCGCAAGAGCGAACCTAAAGGCCTAGTCCCCCAACATGTTTCACAAGTATCATCTTGTTGTCCATATGTGCATGACAAGTTTGAGGATGATATTTTTACAGAAGGCGCTCAAGAATAGGAGGAGGTATTACAGAGGAAATTCAACCCAAACATGACCAGGTTCAAATCTATGAGCATGGATGAGTAGGTTGAGACAATAGAGCAGTTGAATCAAGAGGCTCTCAGGGTTAGAGAAGAAATCAGAGAAGAAAAGACCACAAAGGAACAAAGGACAGGATTTATGTTACTAGAAGGAGCGCAGAGAGTCATTGACCAATTAGAGAATGATCCTAAACTCATAGAAATTATGGGGATCCCCTCAGATGAACCAATCACAATCAGAGAAGAGCCAAGTGTAAGTTTTAAACCTGCGAAGTAAAGCAATGCATATATATTCTTAAGCAATACAGAAATTAATCAATGGCCAATACACAGAATACACAGAGATCTTTACCGGAAACCCTCAACCGAGAAAACCTTTCTTTTTCATTATATCGAATTTGACCATTCTCCATACAATATATACAATGTTTTTAGGTATTCCGTAGATACCAAAACCCTAATCCATTAATCCGGGATTAATTTACAAATCAGCTAAAAATAGCAAAAACCGCCCAAAAAAAAAAAAATTGGGGCGTTGCCCCGAACGCTGTGCGTAACCAGGGGGGGGCATACCTGGCCCCCCCTGGGACCCCCCTAGGAAGCACCCGACGCAACGACAGAGCCCTAGGTGAAGGGATCGTCAGACGCAGTCGTCGTATCTGACGCACCCACAAACACACACATGCAAAGAATATAACACATACCCAACACCAAGTGGCTTAGAGTCAATACAACTGGAGGAAATCACCGGTCTGGAAAACCCCAGATTTCCATAATCACCACAGATCAGATCACTGGTGATCATTCTAGCCCAACCTGAGGTTGAAAGAACACTAGGTTAAAAATCTGTACCAAACCCCCTATTTGATATAATAACTATCTATGACGATGAAGAGAGTTCGAAGGTCTCCCTGGTAACTCCGATACCAATTACAGAGGAGAAGGAACATGAGAAAACATTTTCCCCAAGTCTCGATGCTTCAGTTCGAAACCTTCTGCAGAGAAACCATGAGGTTGAAAGTGTCTTAGACACTGAGTTTATTGACCTGTCAAAGACCCCAAAAGAAAGCACGATGGATGAGCTATGATCAGGTGGTCAAAAATAGGAATTTCAAAAGAAAGAGATCGACACCTCAACAACCGATTACCAAGTAAGTACTAAACCTATCACTGGTTCTTCAATTTTAGTCGATACCTCATCGGTCAATGAACAAAAAATGAAGGTAGAGCCATAGGAGCATATGAAAGAAGTCCAAGAACCAATCCTAGAACATATACACACAACAACGAGCCTAGGAAACACTCTAACCTGGGGATAAAAAAAAATCCCTGAGCCTGTTGATGAGGTCACTGATATATAGGCGATCACTTATGACAAGAAGAGGAAAGATATCATGAAGAGGACCACCAAGAAGAGAAGACTCACCCTGAATAGATTAATTATCATCACCACGAAGGAGAAGTTGCTCAGTATAGAACATGCAAATAAGTCTGATCTCATCAGCGCAGGGATGGAAATTATGAATGCCACATCAGATCGAGCAAGGAAAGATGAAAAGGAAGTGATCGTTTCACTAAAGGAGCTAGATCACTTGCACCATTTGGAAAAATACTATCAAGACTCAACATAGGCCACGGTGTTTCTGAGGAGTGAGTTCTAGGATGATTATGCAAATTTCATAGACGAAGGACATATTTTCACTGCAGGTATAGTCGATTTGCAAGAAGACACCCTTATGGCACTCGAAACCTGCAA
This sequence comes from Picea engelmannii, assembly GCA_009831015.1. Taxonomy (NCBI): domain Eukaryota; kingdom Viridiplantae; phylum Streptophyta; class Pinopsida; order Pinales; family Pinaceae; genus Picea; species Picea engelmannii. The sequence goes on along the minus strand of ML779910.1, from coordinate 175,330 downwards.
GGATGTGGAGCGGTGGTATGAAAAGGAATACCAAGCGGTAGAAAGGATTGATTACATCAACACAATGCAAAATGGACGAGACACAAATGAGCATCGCATTCGAGTGTTAAGGGATAAAAACATCTCTCGGATCAGGAAAGCAACTGAATACTAGGTAAGTATGGCCTAGGAACCTTAGTGGGAGATACAAAAGAAGTGGGCCGAGTGTGAAAAAGGTTGGGAAAAGATAAATCAAGAGATGAAAGGAATTGGCCTCCCAGAATTTGGCTCACCCAAGGGATTTGTCGACCTGCATGACATAGTCAAGCATCATGCAAAACAAGACTCATCATGGACAATGAATATCACACAGGTGGCAATGATCTGAAAAGATATTTTAAATGAAAATGGTTGAGTTATTATGCATGAGTTATAACACCATTTAGGAAACTAATGAAGAGGAAGAATGAAATAGTAACATAACATCCATAAATAATTATACAGATCTTAACATAAGCATGAAGAACAACAAACCATAAAACACCAAAGTGATAATGCAGTTCGACAATCTCGCCTACGTCTTCGTGCCTTTGTCTCAGTGGGATTTCTTATTTCTCTTCAAATATTTTCAAGTACATCATGAAAGTGCCAATGGATTACAAAAATGAGTTGGTATTGTTCTACCTGATCTCAAGAACCCATCAAAACTGATGGCACTGAAAACAGACATACGAAGCTCCTAGAAATGGCCCTCAAAAGGTGAGCTCCTCAATAGCTTACCTGCATAACAATGAACTTGGCTCAACAATTTTGCAACATTTCTTTGCTCTGAACCTTTTCCCATGGCTTCAAGAGCCTCTGGTTTATATAGGCCTGAAGTTGGTAACCATCTCCCAACTTCTCCCCAAGATATGGCCTCAAAAAGGGCCAAGATCCCTAAAAATGGATTAAATCCCCCAATATTAGGCAAATAATCCATAACAATCATATGACATAGTATAAAACCCACTTAATTCCAAAACATGGCACAACCCCCTTGATCTTCTTGCTCCTATTCATATTAGGTGCCTCCATGTGGCTAAGCATTGAGATAGTGCATTGTCCTCCTACCCATTGACCCCGGTCTTATGGTTATGGTGCATGTGGCCATGGCTTCTAGCCTCCACGCAGACAGTTTTGTGTAGCCCCCTGGATCAAAGCCATTGGTTATGCCCTTGGTCGACGGGCTAGCCCGACCGACCAGGGCTAACCACTAATTATGCACCAAACAGTCAACAGTCCACAGTATGAGTCAAGGTCACATGGTAACGTGATCGAGATCCAGGGCTAAGATCCATATTATTCGTGTGCCAAACAATAACCCATAGGTAACATGGTAAGGTTCTATGGTGGTTCGCACCAGGGGTTGGGGCCTAGCCCCAACCCTATCCTCCACCCATTTTACCACATTGCAAACTTAAATACAATCGATGCCACCAATGGTTAAGTGCCTCTAGGTAGGCAGGCTGGTAGCCCAGCCTAAGTGAAGTCTCTGCACCCATGGAGGTCCATGGTTCGAATCTGGTGGACTCCAAACCAAATTTTTCCAAAACTTTAGCTAATGAATGGGTGTCATGTGGTAGCCCATGACTTGGCCACATGGCACCATACCATACACCAACAATACTTCCATGTGTCAGTGCATGATTCGTCCACTTGTTTGCCTATATGTCTTCCCAATCAACAACCAATTTTACCTACCACATCATCCCCTTGCCACGTGTCGTACGGACCTGCCACGTCAGTCGTATGGATGTGCCACGTGTCACCCTTGTAGTGGTGCCACGTGTTAATTCGTACACCCAGTCAGAACACTTTCCACATAAGAACACTATACCTGCCACTGTACCTTTCCACGTCAGTTATATGGTCTATACAGTCATCTGCCAGATGGCACTGTATGGACTGTACAAACTGCACAGTCATCAAATTTTGGCTTGTTTGGAAAAACGAACAGATCATGATATCTAGAGCATACGTCGTTCATTTGATCTCATTCAAGTTGAGTTGAGTTTGTAACATTGAGGCTTACACACACGTTGTTTTGAAGAGATTCTGATCACTTTGATTCTTAGGCCTTTCTGAGCCCCAATTTGGTCTTGAGATCCAATTCTGGATCACGCCTCCCCACTAAATACCTTTCGGTACCAAAAATGTTACTGACCAGTCATCAAGTGTAGGATAGGCCACCCAACTTTTTCTCTGTCTTTAAACTTTGTCCTGTGCACCTGTCTCATCAAGATCAACTGTAAAACAATAATGATAACTGGCAACATATTGTTAGCCATTTGTACCCTGTCACATCTTATTGAAGCCACTATTATCCATGTTGACAACATTACTAATGATAACATCATAAATATGATTGTAAATGAGCTAATATGTTTGTAATACTTGCACGACATTAGCTTATCTTGAAGCAAAGTGTGATTGATCTTCCATTCTACAATCATCTCCTGTTCTTGCATAAGATAAATTACCTGATTTGAAACAATTATAGGTATGTTTCTTGCATGAGCTGCCTTTCTTAATTGTTCCATTGTTTGGAGAGATTTATTTTCCTTTAAATGATGAGCATGAACCACATATTCTTGACCTGCTTTGGTTAAGTGATATTGATTCTTTTCCCTGTAGAAGATTGATTTACGATCATACAAGTAAGGACTGCCTAAGACCATTCCACATTCATTGAGTGGTACCACATCACATGTTACCTTGTCCACAAACTTAGATGAAATTGAAAATTTTAATGTGCATTTCTTTGTTATGTGCAATTGATGATTGCTGCTTATCCATTTAAATGTGTAAGGCTTATTATGCATCTGAGTGTTTAATCCCATTTGTTTAACCAATTCCTCTGAAATAAAGTTATATTGAGATCCACTATCTATCAATGTGTCGACCTTAGTATGCCTCATTATGACCCTTATGTGAAACAACTTACTTCTAGAATCAAATCCATCACCAATTTTACTTGTCAAACCAACCAATGATACTTTAGATTCATCACCTGAATTTGATCCCAAGTTTGTTGGCCGTGTTTTTGTTGCAACTCTTTGCCTCCCTTTCCTTTCTTTGAACCACTTTGGTCTCTTCTCGGGATGCAATTTCCATCAATGGTCCTCATCGTGCCCTTCTTTCTTGCAATGCTTGCAAGAGGGCTTATCTTCCTTTATTTCCACTGAATTTGCCTTTTTTCCATTCCACCTTTTTTTTTCCTCTTTCCTTGAAGATGATTCCCCTGATACACCAACCCTTGTTTTCCCTTCTTCAATGTATGTTTCTTGAACATAAACCTCATCAAGATTAGTAGGTCCAAACATGAATACATTGTTTCGAATATGTGTAGGTAAACCTCCTATATACTTCATAAGAGTTTCTTGGGTATGTAAAGGAATATCTAACATCAATGCCATTTTACGAAAACCATCGGTGTATTCTTGCACTGTTTGTCCCTTTCTTAGTTTAAGAGCTTGCCATCTGATTAAAGCTTTCTCTTTATAACCCAAAGGATAGAATTGTTTTCTAAGTGCAAAAATAAAACTCTCCCATGTTGGAAATACATTACCCACTTGTTGCGTGCCATTTTGCAACTTGCTTTGCCACCAGATGAGTGTTATGCAAACAAGTCTAAGTGATGCCAACTTGATATGAGTTGCATCATCCTTGATTTGTTGCACACTGCAATAAACCTCCATCTGTCTGACCCAATTATCAAGTTTCTTTTCATTAACTTCACCATCATACATAGGTAATTCAAATTTCACATCAAGATTTAGTAAAGGCATTTATTGTTTATGTTTATGAACATGTTTTCTTGTGGTGATTTTAGAACTTGAACTTGAAGAGGAAGGAGAAGAAAGAGGTGAAGAAGGAGGTGAAGGAGGAATTTGAGGAGGATCCTCTCCTTCTTCACTTTTGATATTTGAAGATTCACCCAGATTCAGTCTCTTCCGTTCCAACTAATCTTCATACAAAACCTTCATCATCTCTGACATGGTGAAGAAAGTTTTTCGAAACTCTTTCTAATCCTGAGAAAGTCCCTCTTCCAATGACACCTTCTCACTGTGAGAAGTTATCTTTCTCAATCCAATCAATGGATTCTCTTCAACAAGCTCACCTTCACCATGATCCATCTTTTCCCTAGTAATCATGCAAACTCAAAAACCAAACGTCAACTAGCTCTGATACCACTTGATCTGCAAAGGATCTTTTAAATGACAATGGTTGAGTTATTATGCATGAGTTACAACAACATTTAGGAAACTAATGAAATAGGAACATAATAGCCATAAAGAATTATACAGATATTAACATAAGCATGAAGAACAACAAACCATAAAACACCAAAGTGGTAACAGAGTTCGAAAATCTCGGCTACGTCTCTGGGCCTTTGTCTCAGTGGGATTTCTTATTTATCTTCAAATATTTTCAAGTAAATCATGAAAGTGATAATGGATAAAAAAAAATGAGCTAGTCTTGTTCTACCAGATCTCAAGAACCCATCAAAACTCACAGCATTGAAAACGAACGTACAAAGCTCCCATAAATGGCCCACAAAGGTGCACTCCTCAATAGCTTCCCTGCATAACAATGGCCTTGGCTCAACAATTCTACAACATTTATCCTCTCTAAATCTCCTGCCATGGCTTCAAGATCCTCTGGTTTATATAGGACTGAATTTGGTAACCATATCCCAACTTCTCCCCAAGATCTGGCCTCAAAAAGGGCCCAACATCCCTCAAAAATGGATTAAATCCCCCAATATCAGGAAAATAATCCATAAAAATCATATGACATAGTATAAAACCCACTTAATTCCAAAACATGGTGCATCCCCTTTGATCTCCGTGCTCCTAGTCATATTAGGTGCCTCCATGTGGCCAAGACCTGAGATTGTGCATTGCCCCCCTACCCTTTGGCCTCAGTCTTATGGTTATGGTACATGTGGCCATGGCTTCTAGCCTCCATATGCCCGTATTTTTGTGTAGCCCCCTGGATCAAAGCCTGTCATTATTCCCTTGGTCGGCGAGATAACCCGACTGACCCGGGCTAACCCTTGATTCTGCGCCAAATAGTCAACCTTCCACAGTATGAGTGCAAGTCACATGATAACGCGATCGAGATCTGGGACTAAGCTCCATATTATCCACACGCCAAAAAGTAACTCATAGGTCACACAGTAAATTTCTATAGTGGTTCGCGCCAGGGGCTGGGGCCTAGCCCCAGCCTTATCCTCCACCTATTTTACCACATTGCAAACTTAAATACAATTGGTGCCACCAATGGTTAAGTACCTCTAGGTAGGCAGGCTGGTATCCCGGCCTACACGAAGTCTCTATGCCCATGGAGGTCCATGGTTTGAATCTGGTGGACTCCAAACCAAATTTTTCCAAAACTTTAGCCAATGAATGGGTGCCACATGGAAGCCCATGACTGGGCCATGTGGCACCGTACCATACGCGAACAATAATGCCATGTGTCAATGCATTATTTGTCCACTTTTATACTTGTATGTATGCCCAGTCAACAACCAATTATAGCTGCCATGTCATCCCCTTGCCACGTGTCGTATGGACCTGCCACGTCAGTCGTAGGAACATGCGACATGTCACCCTTGTAGTGGTGCCACATTTCATTCTGTACACCTAGTCGGCACACTTGCCACATCAACATAGTGTACCTACCACTTTACCTCTCCACGTCAGCTATATGGCAGTACAGCCTATACAGTCAACTGCCACGTGGCATTGTACAGACTGTACAGTCATCAAATTTTTGCATGTTTGGAAAAATGAATAGATCACAATATCTGGAGAATACTACATATGTTTGAGCCCATTCAAGTTGCGTTGGGTTTGTAACGTCGAGGCCTACGCACACGTCCATTTTGAAGATATTCTGACCACTTTTATTTTTAGGCCTTTCTGAGCCCCAATTTGGTCCCGAGATCCAATGTTGGATCAGGTGAGCATGGAACTGGGTCAAATACAATGATTTATGGAGAATCCGATCAAATCTCGTATATTTCTATAGTTATTGAGTACCAAAATAGTAAAATACAGATAACAGGCAGTAGAAGTGAAAGAAATTCTTTCAGTCCCTATGGACCAGCACAGGTTCTTGTATGCCAACACATGCAAGGATATTTTCATCAAGTGGTCAGAATATGATAAGATTCATCCACTCTAGTAGAAACATGAGATGATTCTCAGAGAATAAAGAGATCAAGCGCCACATGGCGATATTTTTTTTTACTTAACTTAAACTTGTAGCAACTATTTTCAGTTAGTGATTCTTTATAAATAAAGGGATTGACCTTTTAGCAAAGGTCGATGGTTTTGGGAAAGAGCCTCTTTTTTGGAATTGTAATGAAATATTTCTGAACAACCTTAATTGAGAAGTCTTGTTTAGGACCAGAGATAAAATTATGTTTTTCATCAAAGGTGTGATGTGATTGGATTAAGGAGGAATTACTTCCAACTTTATTTTAGGAATTAATGATGTAACGAGTGAGAGTTTTTGAATCTATTGATAAGTTATCTGTTTCAATATTTTTGCAGTTCTTTTGTTCTTAATTATGGAAAGAAAATAGTTGTGTTAATGTGTGATTGATGTTAGAGCTAAGGAAACTATTTTTCTTGCCACCATTTTATTGCATGCGTATTTTTCTTATGATAATTGTATCTCAGTCAATGATGAAATACCATCAAGTTAGTTTATTAGTAATAGGCTTGTAATAGGTGTGAATATTTTGTCTGCATGCTTGATCATGAGGGTTATCCCAATATTATCCTTCTTCAACAATTAAGAATCCCTTCTCATAGTTGGTTTATACCAACACACATCATTTTATCAGACTCATCTAATAAAAGAAAAGAAAAAAAGAGAATTTTTAAACTAAAGGAGGAACTTTCATAGGAAGATATCCTGTCAATCACCATGTAAATCCCATAGATAAATTAGCTAGATCGAAATATCTGGAGAACCATTCTACCATTAAAAACTACAGAGTCTAATTGGGCCTCTATGGCGGTTTTGGTTCCTGTTGTTGAGTCAAAGAGACCTTGGACCCCTCAACAAGATACATAACTTGAAAATAAGAAACCTTAAAAGTACAATATGTATAGAGGACCATATAGCCTTGTGGATTATGTATAGTAGCTCTCCAGGTAGAGCCCATTTCTAGTCTCAAGCCAAGGGTTTCATTGGTAACCAACTAGTAAATTTTCTAGTTTAGGAAGAGGTTGAAAATCCATAATCATATCTTCAAGGATAGCCTCATTTGAAGGAAACTCAACATCCATGAAATTGGGTCCTTAAAACACATAATTACTAGGGCTCTAGGTTTCACAAATAGTAAGATTAGACTCAACAGGAAACGTTGGATTACTCGGGCCAAAAGGGGAAAAAATGAGCTATCCTTCCCCTATTGGATACAACATATGATAAATTATGTAGACCTTGTCTTAAGAAGGCCAACATGACTATAAAGGATCTTTCTCAAAAGAAATTAAACAACGAGGATAGGACACCGCATAATTCACCCATGGTGGGGAAAAATCTACTCGAACACTAGGAACACACAAAGGGGAAAATGAAGCTGAAGTCAAACTAGGATGGTGATTATCATATGAAAGTTGATCAATAGTGACAATTCTTCTATTGTGAGGGAAATACATCACATGAAAGATCATAGACACCACATCCTTCATGGCATAAACATAATCATTCCATATAAGCATATTAAAGTCTAAAGGGCCTGACACCACTAACAAATCAACTAGGATAATATCCCCACCTAAAGTGATAGGAAATTGAGGAAGAATCCCCAAACATTCACTAGGTATTTTGTCAAAAGCCAACAACTCACTAGTAGTTGACATAATCTTGGGAGAACCCAAATCTTTCAAAGCAAAGGAGGATAGAATACTTTCATAGGATCCTTCATCTACAATACATCGATGAATGCCTTTCAACATAGATTCAAATAGAACTATTATCTAGAAAGGTGCATAATAAGGAAGGTGAGGATCTACAAGATCATTCCAAAAATATTTTCAAAAAATAAAATTCATGAGAAATCCTTCAAACCTTGAAATTCAATTTTTTCCTATGCTAGTATCTTTTTTTTTCCAAATAACAATGCAAACAATGCAAAGAAAAAAAGAGACCTAACTAGAAAAAAACTAGGTTTTTTCATTTTCTTTTTCTTTCTACCAAAAGAACATGCCTAAAGATCTAAGTGTTGGTAAGCAAATTATTTTCTTGAAAATTTTAGAGACAAGGGAACCAAATAAGAATGACCAGCAAACAAGCAATTTTTTCTTTTATGTTAGTAAAAGAAATGAAATACAAATGAGATGTGATTTCGCTTTTTCTTTTATGAACAAAGGGAAGAAGGTAAATAGGAAGAAATCAAACAGTCAAGAATCACTGAAAAACGCAACAATCAAACGGGAAACTCGGCCCAGCCACACATGACTGACCTTTTGACCCACCTAAAGAACCTTATAACCAAAAGACTAACCTAACCAAAAGAAATATCTTTTAGATGACTTCAAAATTTTCAAATACTTAACACAACAATCAAAAGAAAAATCAAACCCAAAAGGCTCAGATTATACTGAAGAACTAAGACAAATCCTCCCATAATAGAGAGAAAGGATTAAAAACCAAGTTTCTTACATAGATACATGATTGTGTACACTAGGACTAGCAAACATCTGCGGGTCATACAAGGAAGAATCATGGATAGCCATGATTGATAAAGGGAAAAAGCGTGGATGGATCAGTAAAACTTGAAAAAGAAAAAATCCAATCCAGAAGGAGGCTTCCATAAACTTAGAAAAAATTTATAGATGGCAGATGCTTTGAAATAAAATATATGAAAACAAGAAACTCACAGCAATCAAGAAAACACAAGAAAATATCAAACCGGCCCAAACTAGGAGAAGGATCCCCATTATGGTCACCAATTATATTTATGGTATTTTTCCTTGTGACCTTGGGTCATGCCACAACATAACCTGGTTGTATTAAAAAAACAAACCCTACCCTCACACATACAAAATGGTAATCAAATAAATACTTTTAGAAGAGACAAGAGAAAATATCACACCTTGTATCCTATCATTCGATGTCGTTCCTGACTCTTGAATTTTGATTCGCTCCTGATCTCTGTCGATATCATCCTGCAAAAGGAGATCAATCCTATGCTTCCACCAGGTAGTTATGAAAAAAAATCATACATCTAATAAGAAAATTTAGATATGTAAATGAAGTAAGCATATACAAACAGATTGAACAATATTACAGAAATATGGAGGGAAATATAACTATTTTATTGAAAATAGTATAAGTAGTTAGTTACAACCTGACTATAACCGTTAGCACTACCTTGAATCCAACTTCCCAGGTTCCTTTTTTGGTTCTTCAAGCATCAACTTTGCAGGATGACTCTTTCTCGGATGACCCAGAAGGGATAGGAACATAATCTACGGTCATATGTAGGGTAGGAAGGAATGTTGGAAAATGAGTTTCCATAACAAGGATGCTACTCAGAGGATCAGGGAATGAGGGAAGCTTGCAAAGATGTCAACATAATCTTGCTCCAAGGATGTCATCCTCATCCATTCCCTCATAGGTTTGTTTATACCATCCTCAAGGGGTTGAGGTGGTTGAATTTCGTTGTGTACGGGCCAAGGGAAGTTTGGGAACAATCCCAACTAAAAAAAACACCCAAAAATTTGGAATATTTTTATTTTTTCATATTTTTGAGGGAATCCACGAGTTGAAAACTAGCAAGGAGCGTATATATGTGGTTTTCACATGGGTGACTCTCATATGGAAAAAAAAATGTTGTTTTTTAGGTGATTTTGATGAAGGAGGATGGGATTTAAGTTTGCAAGCTAGGGAAAAGGACTAAGCCATCTCACAAATGCAATTGATGTGGAAATTTGTGGCATAACAACAAGTTATATCGGTTGTAGGGAAATATTCTAGGAGGATCCAAGAGGATCTTGGATCGTGGATCGATATCGGTGACAAATGACGAGGAGAAGAAGGCTCTGAAGGGTGAACAAACAAAGGATGAACATAGTTCACAGACTTCCAATGTGGGGAGTAAACCTTCAGATGGGAAGATAGAGTTATCCCCTTCCAGTTCTGTTAGGAGATCGAGTTGGTACGAGATGCCATTGATGGATGCTCAGGAGAAAGAGGGTTATAGGAGTGCATTAAAGGAGATCAAACCTTCGACGAAGTTTCCAAACTTCATGGCATTGATATGTAGCATCCCGGATTTTGAGATTTCCAGTGTTTAAGAAGCAACTGACCATCAAGGTTGGTGGGATGCCAGTTGGAAGGATGATGTGTTCAAAATTGTTCCAGGATCGAAGGGAGAACCAGTTCCTAATGGCTCTTTAGGAAATACCTTCCTTGCTAAGAGGGAGTGTTGATGCTAGTGGTAACATCAAACAAGTATTTCCACACAGGTCTATCTATCTAGACATGTGGAAATCATCCAAAGCCGTCTACTCTTGAATTTAATTTAATTAAAGGAATTATTAAAGTAAATTTATTTTATTAATTAATTAGTTAATTGAGTTATTTAAGGAAAGTTTTGAAAGTAATTATAATTTTTCTAAATCTTAAGTGGGTGTGAGAAGTAATCTCAACCGTCAATCACTTTAGAGATAAGGTTTAGATTAGAACTCATGGTTATAAAAGAAAGGACAGGGTAAAGGAGAAGAAAATTTTCGCACAGATAGCAAAGGAAGACCTTTGTTAGTGTGGAGTCACCTAGGTCACACTCTGGAGTAGAGAAGGACTTTTTCTCAAGTGCTTGGATCACGAAGGACTGTGATTCAAGAGGACCAAGGACTTGACACTTGATATTATTGAGAGTATAGGATTTAATTTTGAGAGAGTTGGATCACAAAGTACTGTGATTCAATATCTTGGATAAGTGGAGAAGGAATTCCACCAAGAGATCAGGTCAAGGAGAAGAGAAAACAGAGGATCGTGCATGTGGGTTTTAGTCAAAGTAATCCAAATGGAGAGAGTTGAGTTGTATGAATTGTTTTGTACAGTATGTTATCACATGCTACTTTGCATTAATTTTTTCAAAGCATATTGTCCTTGTGATATCTTTCCACTCAGATTTTAAAACTTTTTCACCAGCTCCGTCAAGCTCCCATCACCTAAATCCTTCACTCGACTAATCATCCAAAATAGTCATGTCCTCCATGAGTCAAAATTGGAAAATATCCCAAACTTATATCTAGCCTTAATGCTTATCTAAATCTTTCAGTTCCATCACTTCATTCATTTTTACCCCTTATTATCATATTCTTGTTGAAAATAAAAAAAATATTCCTTTTATTAAGCTTAAGCACCCTTATCCTATCCAAAAAGTCATGTGATAAGCCTCATATGCCCAAAGTCCTTAGAAAATGGAAAAAGAGTTTATTATTATAAATATAAATATTTTTATATTAAAATATTTATATTAATATTTAATCTAACATTTAATTCTTGACCTCAAGTGGGAACGAATCTTAATTTTTAATGTGGAAAATTCAAAGGGTGGATGGAGGGAGCACATACATTTCGGGGGTTGAAAGTAAACAAAGGTTAATTATTTGAAGGTGGGCTGAAATTGAACCCGTGGTTTTTGGTCAGGGAGACGTGTTCTTACATGATGAATTTTGGGGGTAAAAGTGGTGTGGGTTAAAACCACTCCTCCCAAGCCTGAAATAATAATGCAACCATTTATTATGTGGTTTAAGTGTGGCATATTTATGTGCATTTTAATACTAATCACGAAATTTCCAACAAACAAGATTCTTCTTCACGGTGGAAAATTTTCATAGAGGTAAAAAATTAAAGAGATTAATGTTTATTGCCATGGAAAAGAATTAAATGGGAAGATGCACGTGAAAGGAAGATTTGGATAATTGTTTATCCAAAGTTTTTACCAAAAGAAGAGGATTACAAATATTTTACCAAAGATGGTAACCAAGACACGGTTTTCAAAACCATGGGAAACAAACGAGTAAATGGTTTTCACAGTGAAATGCTAAATATTTATTGGGAAAACAAGGGAAACAAACCAATAAATAGTTTTCACAGTGAAATGGTAAATATTTATTGGAAAAAACAAGACATGGTTTTCAAAACCACTGGAAGCAAGCAATAAATGGTTTTTCAAAACCACGGACATGAATTAAAATAGGGAAATTTAATTCTATAGGATAAAAAATATTTGAGAATTATTTTTATTCAAATATATTATTCCCAAATATTTAAGGAGAATATGGATAAATGAAATTAGATTTGAAAGAGTACAAGTGACATTTCAAAGAGAATGTGGCAGAGAAAGGAGTTGAAGCATCAGAGGAATCAATAGTTGGATCATGAAACGTTTTTCTATTAATCATTATAGTCGGTTCTCATACCAAAACTGTCATTTGTAATCATTTTACTCAGTTTTAGAAGTTGAAACGTTTCAATTCAGCTATTGTAATCAATTTCTAACTAAATGAACTCGAATTGTATAAGTATTAGAAGTTCCCAATGTATTAATGTTGGAAAAAGTGCAAGGGTACAATTCTAGTTGTTATGAACTCTATTGTAATTTTCTGAAGTTGAATTGAATACATATGCAGAATTCTTTGAAGTCTCTATGAAAAGATTCTAACGGTGGTGATATGAGCTTTGTATTCTCTCTTTGTATGTATTTCCTATGTTTCTGATTCCATTTACACTGTCTTCTATTTAAATTGGATTGTTTAAAAGACCAGAATTCATCTTGTGATGCTCTTGTCTTAAGCAATTTAAACTGTGTAAATTTCTTCCTAACTAATTCAGAATTCATTTCATCAATTCTCTAATGCATTTACCTATTTTCTCCTTTCTTATTACACTCTGAAAATTTCAATTCACAACTCAGACTCATCACCTCATTTAGCCTTTATCCTATGGATAGTTCTATAGACAAGTCAGTGCCTTCATTCATTTTCAGAATTTTGACTCCATAGCCCTGAGTGTCCCTCCCCTTCCTTGCCTGCAAATTTATAAAAAAAACCCAAAAAAAAACTAAACCTAGACATTGATTGCCAAAGAAACACCAAGTGAAACGAGAGAGCCCTCTCTGAGGTATGCAGGATAGTACCCAGCTCTAAAGTTGGCTTGTAGGTTACCTCTTTCATTTGTTTATCAGCTGAACAAATTTACATAGTGTTAACATTTTCATGCAATTGTCGAGGAAGGAAGGTGAAATATTCTCTGGGAGAAATGAAAATTTTCAGATCTAAGTACTGATGGTGAAAAGTATTCAGACACAGAAAGGTTGTACATCATTCACCTGGCGACTCCATTTTTAAGAATCTAGAATTCAAAATTGTCATGGTGACTCCATTGTCCAAAGACTCAATATCCTGATGATTTTAATGGCGATTCCAATCAAACTTCAAATGTGATTCAAAGACTCCACTGGAGGACGAGATCCATTGACGGAGCTATGAAAGAACATCATGGGAGAAAACAAGTACCTAAAGTTGAGTTTTTTCCAAGACATAATATTTTTTGTTACTAAGTACCTTTTGTCATTTCCTAAATATGCTAAATGAATTTTTCTTTACCTTCTGCATTCAAATTATGATCATGAGAATCTTGCAATTGTATATCCTCCTCTTAAATTTGTACATACATCGCCTCAGTGTATCACTAATTTTGATCAAAATTTTCCATCTAAGCCATGTGATGACCATAACCAAGTTGATGAGGTTCATGAAACCAAGGTTGATATTTCACCTCCTATAGTTGATCCAACATCCTCCAAGATTCATCATAGATACAGATCCTTAAAATTACCTCACATCCTTCATGATTTTCCTCCAAATCACTATAAGTACCTATCTGTGTTTGATGGAGAACTTGATGCCATCACAACTGAAAAACACATCCAAGATTTTGAACATTTTATAGATTTGTTTGAGATTGATCATGATGATTTTTGTATGAAGGCCTTCTCTCAATCCTTGAAAGGGGATACCAAAGACTAGTTTAAACACTTGCAGCCAAAGACAATTATCTCATGGGAGGAATTGAAGAATGTCTTTTTGAAGTTTTGGGGCAAGAAGAAATCTTTGGATCTACAACTTAGAGAGTTCTATGCCTTAAAAAGCAGAGTAACGAAACTATTTCTACATTCTGTTGAAGGTTTTCCAGTATTTATTACAGTTTTCCCAAAGAAATTCAACCCACTGAAGTTGCTTCCGTGCTCCATTATACAACAACTCTTCATCCAGATTTGTCTTTCCTCTTGATGGAAAGAAGACCTAAGTCCTTATAGAAAATTTTTAATTATGCTTAGGAGATTCAACACAATATCCAAGCATGTAAACATATTCGAAATGAGGAGTTGGATGCTAAAGAACATGATAGTAAATATGAACAGAAAATAGTTGATTGGAATCTTGAGCAGAGAGTTAATAATATCATATTCTCTCTTGAAGTTTTAAATGCTAATGATTTTACAAAGGATTATATTCCACTTATTGAAAAATAAGGTGCTAATTTAGCTTCTGATCCATCCCATGATAAGCATGGGGCTTATTTTTTTATGTATTCATTTATAGACAGTCAAGAAGATGAATTTGCAAATCAACTTGTTGAAGAGCAGGTTGATGTTCCGATCTTTTTATTGTTAGATGGCATTGCAGATGTTGTTGATTTTCCTATATATGATGACTATGATGATGATTATGGTGTTGACTTCCTAGAACAACCAACTGCATGTTCTCTATCAGAAAATGTTCCTTTTCAACAGTGTAATAAGAGAAATCAGCCTACATATCATAGGTACAAAGAAGAAAGTATTGAATCAACTGAAGGAAGATCCTTACCTTTATGCTTTTCTTCATTTAAATTTTTGAGAGAAAATTCTAAGATCATCACTGAAGAAAATGAATGTGTGATGATGTCAAATCACACTAATTCAACGGAACAAATTGAGAAGAAATTGAAACAATCTTCTCATGTGTTTGATGACCATGTTATTTGTTATGTAGAAGGTCTAGTCAATTCAAAATTGTAGCCATTGGTCAAAGATGAATCTGAAAATGAGTGTGTTCAACAATCCAAAGAAATTGAAAAATGTCCATATGACAGCAGTGAAGAAAACGAAGAAGGTTTTGAATCAGGTGAAAGAAACTTGCCATTGTGTTTTGCTTCTTTCAAATTGTTGAAGAAAAATGTTTATAATGTTTCAAAACAAAAATCCTCCAGGCATGATGTTGAATATGAAGAAAGCAGTGGACTTGCAAATGAAAACTATCTTCCATTATGTTTTTCTTCCTTTGAATTGTTGAAAGTAAATCATGAGATAACAGAGGAAGCAGGGAAGTTTGACTGCATTCACAGTGACATTGTTTTACATGAGCAAATTGTTATCAGTGAGGAATACCAACAACCTTCTCACACTAGTAATTTTGGGTCAAATTCCGACAGCGTGTTCGACGTAATTGCCACTTTATATTGTCGGAAGAACGACAAACAATGGACCCCCTCAAACATCATTTCACATGACATCTATTTTCCGACGACATAGATTTCATCGTAAGACCGACGTCTTGGAGGTGGCAAGACCGACGTCCTGAACGTGGCAAGAGCGACATCTTGGATGTGGCAAGAGAGACGTCTTGGATGTGGCAAGAGAGACATCCAGAATGTGGCAAGAGAGATGTCTTGGACGTGGCAAGAGAGACGTCCTGAACGTGGCAAGAGAGACGTCTTGGACGTGGAAAGAGCGACGTCTTGGTGGTGGCAAGAGAGATGTTAAGAGGTATCAGCTCCAACGTGGTTGCTATGGGAGAGACACTCTTGGAGGTGGAAAGAGCGACATATTGGAGGTAGCAAGAGAGACATCTTGGACGTGGAAATAGCGACATTAAGAGGTATCATCTCCGACGTGGTTTCTATGGGAGCGACACTCCAAGACGTCGCAATAGCGACTGTGTTGAAGGTATTTTAAAAAAAAATTACAATATCAATACTGAGAGGAACATGTACATTAACCTTTACTAAAATACTAGCCATATCAATATTTAAATCTATGTCATCGATCTTAGGAAAGGTTGGTTGAGGAGGAGGACTAACTTCCAATGGTAAAGGGGGTCTTTTCTAATGAGGTTTAGGATCACTAGGATATGTCTCAGGTGTGTTATCACATGAACTTGCGATTGTTGAGCTAAAGTCCAAAAGCTCAAGTGAAATCATGCGTAATAAGACTGCAAAAATATACTAGAGAGTAAGTCTCTGTTTTTAGAAAGGATCAAAATAATATTGTACTTTCTTGGGTACGTCGAAACAAGTGCCATCCAATACAAGATCCTATATACCAATGTGATAGCTGAGCAACATAAATTCCAGAGCCTTCACTGAAACCTTTGACAATTTGTTTGACATTTAGCAGAAAATTATATCATCAATAATACAACTTGAAGTCATTTCAGGTATTTCTTTGTATCCTTTGGCTAGCACAACAACTTCACACATAGCATGCAAGTGTTCTATATATATACATTGAGAAGAAGAGAAAATTCATAGAATGCAAATTGTATCAATTTGAAACAACCATAACAGATATGGACTCTAGATATAAAGCTCATAATCTCTCATGCCAAGACATTTGAAAATGTCAAACCATGTAAAATTCAATATCCCAATACTCAGTCAAAACAAGGGGCAAAAAAATACAAATTTAAATACTACAACAACTATAGCAGATTTGGCCTGCAGATATACATCACATATATATTCCAAGTTTAGTTTCAAATAACAACCAATGTTATTGTTATATACACAACTAATCCATCTAGTTTCAAATAACAACCAATGTTAACTATCATATACATAGTTAATCTGTGTAGTATATATATTAAGTGACTGAACATCACGGTCATTTTTCAAACATGGTCCAAGAACATGACAGGCCAAAGCAGCATATTGTGAATTTGTTCAAATGGCTTCCTGTATTGCACATTATGAGGAAGGTGCACATCCAAACTGCAGATGCTCTCAAAGATTTTAGATATAATCTCAGGAAATGAAACATCCATATATCAAATTACTATATTCAATATATACACGATATGTTATCTAAGTCTGCAGATGCATCCATTTAGCTAGAATTATTTACATGCTCACATTCATCAATCCATTTGGAATACCTACAAACATTTTTCAGAAATACAAATGGCTAAGTCATCCATAGAGATATTTATTACTCCATTTCATATTAAATCCCTCTCCTCCAATTCAATAAGGACGACCTTTGTTCAATAATTCAAACCTCTATAAATATCAACTATTCAACGAATCTAACTACACTACTAAAAAAAGGCATGTGCCAAAACCCAAACACTAAAATATATGGTTTAGAAAGCTTACACGTCAATGGGCTCGCTCAATGTTGTCAATTCCAATTAATCCAAGAGAGGATATCATGTTCAGTAAGGGCTCAAAAGTAGAAAATTCACTTGTGAAAAATAATACTACATAAAAATAACCTTTGGAAAACACAAAAAACTACACTGACCATTTATTGGGGTGTTGAAACTCTCCTGGCATCTCCTACATGAAGCCTCCCCGATAAGATCTTTCTGATCCCTGAATGAATAAAAATGTGAGAGCTAGAAAAATGTCAAATTGCAAGGCTTCATATAGTCAACAGACTAAATGTCAAATTGCAAGGCTTACTTTTTAGGAAACCAAATAATATAAGACCCAGAAATATTGAAAGAAAAATAAACAAACTACATCAAAATCACTCTTAGAGATTCAACCTAAGTTGGGCAAAAGAACATGCCACTTTGATATCATAGGGAATAGTTAATCAAATATACTAAAGTTGAAAACTAACGATCCATTGCCTATTTTTATGGCTCAACATTAAATGCGGTCAAAGTAAGGATACCAAAGGGAAGATATTTAACTAGGCAGGTACACTTTTGAATTAATGTCATGTGCCATACAAAGTCCTATTCATGGAAATTTGATCAATATTTAACAGTTATCACCACGCAAATCTATGGCAGTTAGCAAATTTCTAGGGAGGCTGACACATCATTAGCAATCCTTTTTACAACACAATAAAAATGCAAAAAAGCCTACACCAATGTAATGGGGATGAATGAAGAAGAAAAAATGAACGAAACCACGCTCTCACAAGAATGAGTATGTATAAAATTCCCACAAGAATGAGTATGTATAAAGCAAAAAATAGGGAAAATAGAAAAATAGAACAAAAACGCCATTCCAAGAGAATTTAAAATGTTGAAAGTCCATGGTGAGTTGTTTCAAGAGAGATTGTGAGGAAGATTTTGTTTTTTATCTTTAAGAAGATATCTTCGAGAACAAATTTTACAATGATGTGCCTAAAGATTTTCAAGAAAATGTGAGTCAACCTTCTAGTGCAAAGAACTTGAATCATAAATAATTATCATGAATAATTATCATGAGTTGTTGTGCAAAAATCAGTTCAAGACAGACAAATATGGGATTGTTTTATGCATGATGACAAAGAGAAAAAACATGTTTTTGAACCTTCACTCACCTGATTTTCCAGCAATACACTAATACATGATGAATATGAGGATGAATTTAATCTATTGCAAAATTTTTATTTGGAAGCTAAAATTGTTAGAAATATTGTTGTCATTGATGTCAAAGATAGGGAGAGTCTACAAATGGCATTAATGTTAGAAATAATGTTGTTATTGGATTTTTATTTTTTTTAATTGGACTAAAGACTTTGGTTTACATTTTGGTTCTTTGTGCATTTTTTCTTGTGGTAGGAACATTCATTACAGTATATACAAAGAAACAAGATGAATCACTTGAAGAACTAGGTCACAATGAAGTAATTCTAAATTCTTTGGATTATCCCTGGCTAGCAAAAAAAAGAATCACATACTTTTTGGGATTCTTCAACCATTATTTTTCAAAGTGCATGATGTCCATAGAAATCTTTACAATGTACCAGCCAAGATGCTTTGTTTGGATGAAAAAAAATTTCTAAACTTCGGATCTATAGACTCTAGAACTAGGTAAACTCAATCCCCAACAGGTTATCAAACGGTAATTGTAACCAGTCTTCTATCTCAAGAGCCCTACACAATTCTTAGCAGGCATTGAACCTGCTGGACCAATATTAGATACGTATACAAAACTCTCATCATACATTTCCCTATCGAATGCTCTGAAAAGGTGGAAGGTCTAGTAGAGCACATTGGTGGAGGAAGCTTCCCGCTTTCTTATCATCTCAATAAGTCGATGCGTGGAAAAATGGGTAAGATTGACAATAATATGTGGCAGGATTTAATAGGATGTGGACAGACGATGAAAACGTGAGAGAGAACTCCCATAAAAGAACGCCTTCGGTGTAAAAATACAAGGCATGCAACAGACACAAGCTAACAGCAAAAGCAAATTAGGGAGTGCATTAAACACTTCATAATTTCCAAGTTTTAATAAAAAAAATATTTTACACTTGTAAAGGGACTGGGGAAGCAACAAAATTTGATGTGCTCCTTCTCCTTATTAAAATGAATAACAGCCTAGGTCAATATTAACTTCAAATCTATCAAGTACAAAAAAGGATCAAATCCTTCAAGGTGTAACCTTTTTTATGGTGCAAAAACTTGTGCAAAGGTTTGCAATTATATGACCAGCTTAAAAACACATGTATATATGACATATTTGTGATGCATCCAATGTTTCAATCAGAGCTTATACTAGACATTGAAAATGGTCACTTTAGTCTTGAACAACTAATGGTAAAATGGGTAGTTGTAGTATTTTATCCTGCGCAACACCTTTGATACAAGGGTGCAAACCCTTGAATAACTTTAACCACAGGAATCTCTCCTCATGCATAATGATGGTCAGTGAATTGATGTCGGTATAGGTTGGGCCTCTACCTTTTCTTTAGGGCATACAGAGATGAACTAGTGGGTGCTTAGGGCCCCTATAGGCATGGTGATTTGAAAAGTGTCCTAGGTCACAAACTACTATAAACAAAATCATGACCATGTGAACCGCAACAATCTAATATTCATAAGTGGATGGTGCAGACCTCCAAAGGGATGTCTAATAAGCATGGAGCCAGATTTGAGCCCTCAATTTTGCCTTCACAAAATTTTAAAAAATAATAATCTAGCAAATAGAGATTGTTATGAGCCCCAGTGGATGGTGTAGACCTCCCAAGGGATGCCTAATAAGCATGGAGTCAGATTTGAACCCTGAGCTTTTCCATCTCAAAATCAAAATAAAAAATAATGCTCCAGCAAATAAAAATTTCTATGAACCCCTACTCCAGCAAATACAAATTCTTATGATCCCCCTTCCTCTTCGTCTATTGATGTTGTCCAACATACCATTCCCTTGATGATTTATTGATAATAACAATCATCTTAAGTGTGTGGAAACAAATGGAGATGGGAAGACATTAATCGTGCATTGAGAAATCAATATGCTTAAGTGGCCTAACAGTAGTTAAAACCCATGCTAATCAT
This sequence comes from Picea engelmannii, assembly GCA_009831015.1. Classification (NCBI taxonomy): domain Eukaryota; kingdom Viridiplantae; phylum Streptophyta; class Pinopsida; order Pinales; family Pinaceae; genus Picea; species Picea engelmannii. Next base: position 154,730 of record ML779910.1, on the reverse strand, counting down.
GATGCTTCCATTTTATCATCCCCATCTGCATGCCCCTGCTAGTATGGGATATAAGGATAATTTCACAGTCATTTCAACTCAGGTTTTTTACTTTCTAGCCTTCGACTTTCATGTAATCCCTAGTGTTCAAACTTCAGTGTACCCAGCAGACCCAGCCCACTAGTCCTTGTGCTTTGTGAACCCAACCTAAGCTTAGAACTATTTGCATCGGTTATTATATGTAATCATGAGAATACCCCCTTCCTCTTCATCTATTGATGTTGTCCAACTTACCATTCCCTTGATGATTTATTGATAATAAAAAGCATATTAAGTGTGTGGAAACAAATGGAGATGGGAAGACACTAATCATGCATTGAGAAATCAATATGATTAAGTGGCCTAATAGTAGTTAAAACCCATGCTAATCATGATGCTTCCATTTTATCATCCCCATCTGTATGCCCCTACTAGTATGGGATATAAGGATAATTTCACGGTCATTTCAACTCATTTTTTTTACTTTCTAGCCTTGGACTTCCATGTAATCCTTAGTGTTCAATGTACCCAGCAGACCTATCCCACTAGTCCTTGTGCTCTGTGAACCCGGCCTAAGCTTAGAACTAGCTGCATCAGTCATTAGATGTAATCATGAGAATACCACCAAAGCAATTTGTAAAACAACCGCCAAACCATATTTGGTAACTTGAATAAACAACCCATTTGTACAAAGAAAGCAGAAAGGGAAAACCACAAAACAAAGGTCAAATCTGACAGAACCGTTGAGGATGAAGAGCATTTCAGAACAAATGCTAGAAAGCACTCACTACAACAACTAACAATATCTGAAATGATAATCAATGTTGTCCCATTAATCCGAGGGTCAAGTTTACCGAGTTTAGTTCCAGATCAAATTTGAATTATTGAGTGGAAAAAGCTTGTATCTTTCAAAAGCAACCTGAAATGGACTATGTAATCAAAATTACGTTGAAGTAATACTAAGCAAGGAATCAGATCTACTACAGAATATCACAATTCAATCATTTTGATCCCAAAGTTAAATATGCAAAAAGACCTCTATTCAAGAATTATATGCATAGTTTGTATACACAAGACACTCAACTTAGCCTTTAAGGCACCCTTGTTCATCAATAATATTAGCATATACAGAAACAATCATAATTAACACCTTTTGCAACCTTGTACAGTCTTCAACAGCAGAAATAATGCAGTTATACCTTTTAAAAAAAATGTTGAGAATATACATAGTCAGAGATCAACAGGTTGTATCAAGAAACAAATGTATCAAGGGTATTGATTAAAAGATGTAGTAAAAATCTTTGTGCTTCAAGTAGCGGCTAGAAGCATTTCCTGACTCCCAAGATTGATAAAAATAATGCACCTAACATGAAAGTCTCCATCAGTACTGATGTATTGGATACATTTTAGTAAAAGCGTGAGGCTGAATCATACACTCAACCCCCGAGGTAAGGTCCCCTTGCTTCATATTCCTGATTTATGCTGAATGGATGTCCAACACTACCATAGTATGGCACTCTGTCCCTGTAAGAGTCATAACCTCCTGGGTAGCCTGGATTACCTTCTCCAAGGGCACCACCATGACCACAAGGTTCATGAGCATTCTCATTGTATCCAACCATTGGGCCACCAACACTACGTTGAAACTGACTTAGATTGGCTTATTGATACTGTTGTTGCCGCACATGTGCTTCTCGACGTAAAAATTCTTCTCGATGTTTAGCCTATTGAGCTCGCATTGCTCTTAACTTCTCCTGGTATTGAAAATTAATTTCTCTGGTGCACTGCCAATAAAGAAAACATGCAGTTTGGTCATTAAGCATCCATATGAACACAAATGAGAATGTATAAAACCATATCCCTTCATAATAGTAATTGGATATAAAAAAATTTGCAACATTCGTGGAGAAAAGAAATGTTTAAAACCATATCCCTTCTCCTCGCAAAGCAATTTATTTCACTTAGATGAGCAAAGACTAAGATTATAACAATATAAACTCTGGAGCCTCAATTATGTTCCTTAATGGACAAATTAACTGAAGAGGTACTAAAGGGTGTTCAGTTATAATTTAATTTCAAATTCTATCAATGGTTTCAATTGAAGAATCTCCTTATATCAAGAAAGAGCAAGCCAGGTAATAAATGGCAAGGTTGTCAAATTTGGATGCCTAAGTTTGGATTTTAATGCTATCATCCAAATAGTGTAGGTTACTTACTTTGTATAAATCCAAGCATAGAAAGTCCACATTGGATAATAACATTTTGAATTATCATAACATTATAATGCCTTTAGTAAATTGGACTAATATATTAACATCAAATTAATTGGTTACATATAATTCCATTATTCCTCATATAGTGTAGGTTACTTTGTATAAATCCAATATACAGTGTTTTTATGTCTGGGTTGGGCATTGGAGTTTTATAGAGTTGATGCTGCCAATTCAAACTGCCATAAATTTCAAACACCAATACCAAGAATATGAAATTAGTTATCTACACCAAGAAAATAATTTGACAGACCTCGTAGAAGTATAATCTGATATTGATATTGGTCATCAAAACTGACTACAACAACCACTACTGGTAGGCATAAAATACTCAAATTTGAACAGTTGTATACTATAGCAAGCCAACTCAAAAGAAATTGAAAATAAACCTTTGATTGATAAGTGTTCACAAGCGAGAAGTTTTTAGAGAAGGAAACTGCAGCTTGTATCCGAACAGAGGATTAGCCTCAATAAGCCTTTTAAGATCAACTAACATGATTTTCCTTGCTGGCTTGGTATCTCCATACTTGGAAAGTTGCTCATTTTCATTGGTGTTCAACCAAACATAACAAAAAAGACAACAATAACTAAATAAAAAATAAAAAAGGATGAAAAATAACATCTATGTGAAAGAGATCACAACCAGATGGCAAGGATGTCACCAATCAGGGAAATCCACTCGGATCTGTCTACAGCAAAAATGTACTATGACAATATGTGTAACTTTGCTAATAATGTTGAAGCACGAGATTCCTTAAGAATATATAAGAAAGACAAAAGAGTATGTATGTAACCCATGGGCTTACTTGTAGCAGAGCCAAGATTATTTTCACACACAAACCTAAAATTCTCTAAAGTAAGAAGCTGTGTAATTTCCTTGAATAGCTCTTCATTGAAAGAAGAAAACACCTTTAGGTCTTTCACTAGAATTTCCACTGCTTTTGCTCGGTCTTGCCTGAGACAATATCACATGTATGTCAAAAGTATCAATCACCAATTCAAACAAATCTGAGCATCAAACATAGAAAATATACAACAACACTCAAGATGACTGAAATTGAAGCATTTGTGGTATGGCATATATGTGTGATATTTTTCTCAATTGATGTAACAAAAGCATCACAACCAAAAATAAAAGTGGAAACAAATCATTTGTTACAAAGTATACACATGCTAAGATCATTGATCATGAACATGAATGTATTTCAGCATTAGAGAGCCAGAAACAAAAAAAGGACTAATTTGTCTTTGCAACACTTGTCACAGAATTATTGTGAGTATGTAAATGTTTCAAATGATGGAATGAAATCTCACCCAATGCCAACTTGTGTCAAAGTAGTGCAATGTTACTCAAACATGTGGACTCTTTTCATTCCTTTATTAGCCACTGCCTTATAATGCATCTTTTCATCCACATGATTTTTGGCATTTTCTTATTCTCAGAGTCTTTGGACAATGGATTATGTTGTCGACATCCAACATAAAATTGATATTTTGGATGATATCTTACAGGATAACCATGTAGGTCATTTTCTGCAATACAAATTCCATCTCTACCTCCTAGACATTTTCTGCAATACAAATTCCACTTATATTCAATCTGCCTTCTGTGATGTTTCCTTGTGCCTGTGTGTATCCATGATAACTGTACTTGTTGATTGTGCTTCTCATATAAGAGATAACTCTCCCATATGTCTATAACCATGATATGATACAATGAAGAAATTTACACAGAAAATACAAGCAAACAACAATTGCAAAAAGAACAACCAAAGCTTGAATTCTTTTTTGTTTTATTCCAATGAGCTCAATTTTTTTTTTGTACATTGTAAGTCACTTAGGTGAAGCACCTAGAGTCTCACTAGAAATGGATGACCAAGAGACAATTGACTTTTTATTATTTAAGTCACTTGTAGTAAATGTGACTTATTTTTTATTAACTTAAATCTATTCTAAACTTATATACAATAATATGACCATTATACCAATATTCCTATGTATATATTTTTAAGTAACTTCAGGTAATCTATGCATTCATTTTCTTTGTACTATTTTCTATTATGTAGAATGGTCTGGCCATGATTGTTTCCTATTCTTTGTTCTTCATTTTAATGCTTGTTTGTATGGTATAGGTTGGACCACAAACAATTTTTGTAGTTGGCAGGGAGGATGATATGGAATCATCTCAAAGTAGTTTTCATGATGGTGATGAGGATGGTGATGATGATGCAAGTTGGGAAATTGTTGATGATAATACAAGCGATGCATTCAAGGCTGATAAGGAGGTAATGTGATTTATTTTGATCATATTGATTGATTTTTTAGGTAGTTTGTTTTAGACATATTCTCTAGTAACATATCTTGTCTATAATGAACAGCTGGAACAAGTTGTGGAAGATATTCCAAACCCGATTACTACTGATGGAAATAATGATATGGAAACTTTACCATCATATGAAAACTTGAACGACTGTAGCAATGGTGGCATGCCAATACCTCGAGCAGCATTTGGATTTGTTGCTAGACTTGCCACTGGTCTACTTGGATTTCGAGGTTCCAAGAGCTTATCAAATACTATGGATGCAAGTTCTCAGGAGAAAACTACTCTGCAGAATGGACTTGAACAGAACACTGATGGGACTGAGATGAGAAATGTTGAATGCGAACAACTTACAAGAGATTCCAAGTGTCATCAATTGGAACATATTTAACATGGTTTGATTACTATGCCTGTAGCATCACAGGTGACGTATTCTAAGATCAGGGTAGAATGTAGTGGCCACATAAATGAGGAAGATGTTCAAATTTTCCAAGACAAAGTGCAAGTTTCCATGGGAGAGTATTCAATAGGTAGTACGCCTACTCGTATGAAACTCAATTCAGATCAAATGCATAACTTGTCTGTTTCTGGCAAAGATGACCAGTTCAAACACTTTGATAGTGTCAAAGACCCTCTTGACCATTACTTTCTCAATGAAACAACTAAGGTATTTTCAGAGTGTGCATGATTGTGTCATACTTTCAGTCTAGTATGTTTATGTCTTGTCTTGTTCTACTTGATATTAAGAATCAAGCATCAGAGGTGACAGATTCTAAGATCAGGGTAGAATGTAGTGGCCACATAAATGAGGAAGATGTTCAAATTTTCCAAGACAGAGTACAAGTTTCCACATGAGAGTATCCAACAGGTAGTATGCCTACTCATATGAAACTCAATTCAGATAAAATGCATAACTTGTCTGTTTCTGGCAAAGATGACCAGTTCAAACACTTTGACAGTGTCAAAGACCCTCTGGACCATTACTTTCTGAATGAAACAACTCAGGTATTTTTGGAGTGTGCATGATTGTGTCATACTTTCAGTCTAGTATGTTTATGTCTTGTCTTGTTCTGCTTGATATTAAGAATCAAGATGATGTTGCATTTTTACTGTAACAATGTTAAACATTTCAATATCTTCTAAACAGAGTTCTTATGATAGAAAGTGGTCAAAGAAAGTTCAGCAAGAGTGGAGTATCCTTGAAAAATATTTGTCTGGTAAGCATTTAATTATTTGCTTGCTCTCTGATTTGGAATAAAAAATTTAACTGAATTATACATGCTAGCACGTTTTAAAACCTCTTATTATGACTGGACAGACATGATTTATGTGTGAGTCTATGAGGATCATATGGATTTTCTCAGGGCTGTGATTCTTGGAGCCAATGGGTCTCCATATCAAGATGGCCTTTTCTTCTTTGATATTTATCTTCCATATGATTACCCTCAGGCACCACTGGTAATAATTTGTTACTTATTTTTATTTATTTTGTAAATTAGGGTTTGTATTAATTCCTGTCAAAAATACAGTTGTCTTTGATGCATTTACCTACGTGGCAGCGGTGCCCTTGTGGGAAACCACCGCTGCCAAGTGTCCAATTTAAAAGGCAGAAACGGTACCCATCTGGGAAACCACCGTTGCCAAGTGTCATGCAAAAGGAGTTAAGCTATGCTATGAGGCCACACAGGGTCGAAATGCTAGCAATGTAAGAAAAACAGAGCCAGTAGTGTTGAGCCGAGAAATAGAAAGCATTAGAAGACATTAGAAACCTGGTCCTAGCCGCGGCCTGGCATAAATCTGTCTCACCTGTGGTTTTCCTTTGTTGCATTCAGCCATGGCATGTCGAAGATCTTGAAGAAAATCCATCAGGGTGTCCACTCTACTCTAGCGGTCGACTTCCCTATTCTGTGTGTCAAGCATAGCCAATTTGATATCCTCTAGGTCTTTTTTAATGTTACTCAGAGCATTCAGGAGCTCGGTTCGATATTCGTACTTGTCATAGAAAGGATTGGGGTGGGTGGACTACGGAGAAGAGGAGGAGGATCTTAGGAGGGAGGCGGGAGGAGAGGTGGCGGGGGGGGGGACGTGGAGGGGAGGGCGGAAAAGAGGGACATCGAGGGAGAGAGGGGGGAGGTGGTGTGTATCCTAACGAATTTCCAAGAAGATCGAACCACTCAACCCTACATGCATAGGGGTTCGAGAGGGGGGTGAGGTAAGGGGTGGGGTCACAGGGTGGTTGGGCATGAGCGGGCACAACTACAGGAGCCAGAGGAGGGAGAAAGACCGCTACAGGGGGAAAAATAAGGAGGAGATGAGACAACTGATTATGTGTGAAGTATGAAATGTTTTCCAACAATTATCAAGTCTAAACAATGTAAAATAATCCCCAAAACACCAGCTATCAAGTGAAAAGAGTAGTTATAACAAGTTTTGCAACAAAAGACAATGTTATATGATCAATGAATGTTTTGTAACAACAACAAGAAATCAGCTCTTAAAATTCTCAAAAAATTCCCAAATATAGCTCTTAATGAGTAGAACTGGATTCAAATGTGAAACAATGATTTCAGCCTACTTTAACCATGATATTAAGTAAGTTATCAACAATAATGCCAAGCCCTAATGGCTGTAACAAATACTTCACAAAAGAAGCAAGGAAACTTGCTTTCATCCAACAATACAACCATGGAAATTATGCCCAATATCAAGTAGAATGTTGGGAAGACCTTGGACAATAATTATATGTTTGAGTTATTGTTATAAGTAATTGATTAGATGCAATAAGTTTGAGACATAATGGATTTAGAAATCATTCATAACAACAACAAATTAGTGACTTATTATGCCAAGCGTTTAGTTACAATTAGCATGAGGATGAAGCTAGACACCTAAATTCTCAAATAAATTACGAAATATAGCTCTTAATGAGTATAACAAGATACAGATGTTAAACAATTATTTCATCCTACTTTAACCATGAAATTAGGTAAGTTATCAACAATAAGTCCAATCCCTAACAACTCTAACAAATACTTCACAACAACAACAAAGAAACTTGCTTTAATCTAATAACACAACCATGGAAGTTATGCCCAATATCAAGTAGAATGTTGGCAAGACCTTGGAAAATAATTATATGCTTGAGTTACTGTTACAAGTAATTTATTATATGAAATTAGTGTGATCCATAATGGTTGTAGAAATCATTCATAGAAGTAGCAAATTAATGATTTATCATGACAAGCATTGAGTTAGAATCAGCATCAGGATGAAGCTAGACACCTAAATTCTCAAATAAATTCCCAAATATAGCTCTTAATGAGTAGAGCAAGATCCAAATGTCAAACAATTATTTCAGCCTACTTTAACCATGACATTGAGTGAGTTATCAACAATAAGTCCAAGCTCTAATGGCTGTAACAAATACTTCACAACAGCAGCAAGGAAACTTGCTTTCATCCAACAATACAACCATGGAAATTATGCCCAATATCAAGTAGAATGTTGGGAAGATCTTGGACAATAATTATATGCTTGAGTTATTGTTATA
>ML779910.1:125497-146339 GCA_009831015.1 Picea engelmannii | reverse complement strand
TTTCATCCAACAATACAACCATGGAAATTATTCCCAATATCAAGTAGAATGTTGGGAAGACCTTGGACAATAATTATATGCTTGAGTTATTGTTATAAGTAATTGATTAGATGCAATAAGTTTGAGCCATAATGGTTGTATCAGTCATTCATAATAGCAGCAAATTAGTGGCTTATTATGCCAAGCGTTGAGTTAGAATTAGCATGAGGATGAAGCTAGACACCTAAATTCTCAAATAAATTCTCAAATATAGCTCTTAATGAGTATAACAAGATCCAAATGTTAAACAATGATTTCAGCCTACTTTAACCATAACATTAGGTAAGTTATCAACAATAGGGCCAAGCCCTAATGACTGTAACAAATACTTCACAACAACAACAAGGAAACTTGCTTTAATCTAATAACACAACCATGGAAATTATGCCCAATATCAAGTAGAATGTTGGAAAGACCTTGGACAATAATTATACGATTGAGTTATTGTTGTAAGTAATTGATTAGATGCAATTAGTTTGAGCCATAATGGTTGTAGCAATCATTCATAACAACAACAAATTAATGACTTATTATGCCAAGCTTTGAGTTAGAATTAGCATGAAGATGAAGCTAGACACCTAAATTCTCAAATAAATTCCCAAATATAGCTCTTAATGAGTAGAACAACAAGATCCAAATATCAAACAATGATTTCATCCTACTTTAACCATGAGATTAATTAAGTTATCAACAATAAGGCCAAGCCCTAATTGTTGTAGCAAATAATTCACAACAGCAGCAAGGAAACTTGCTTTAATCCAACAGTAAGTCTTCTCTGGCCATAAGCCTGAACCAAAGCTGCAATGGAGTGTATTTGTAAGACATCACTATGTGCCATGAAAACAGAATACGGATATCGGGCATTGGAGAGCAAGGGATCCGTAGCAGAGAAGGAAACAACTTGTACTTGGGCTGCATCTCCCAGATTTGATACGAATTCTACAACATCAGATTTTTGTGGTCTAATTATTGCTACCACTTCCCTTTCCAGGAGATCAAGAGATGAATTTACCCACAAAAAGTAAGAATCAAAATCATGACCAAGATGGAGAAACTTATGGGAAAAGAGAAAAAACAATGACACTGCATATCCATTTCTTGTGCGAATTTGTAATGGGTTAGTTTGCTCGTTGTTCTTGTCTAGGATATCTGGAGATATCAACAATCAAATACATGCTCATAAAATGTTAAGGGGTTCATAAGCAACAACAGTGTATATTTATTTCTTTTGTGAATTTGGAATGGGCTAGTTTGCTCCTTGATCTTGTACAAGAATATATCTCTAGTTCAACATCCAAAAAATACTCATAAAGTCTGTCCCACTTATATTTTATGTTCCCAAATTGGGTATTATTCAATCATCAATAGAAGGGATTTGAAACAAGGAAATATATGAAGGTTTTGTTTTTCATCTTTATATATAAGCTATGACAGGGAAAAAAAACGGAAAAGATGTAATTTACCAGCTGAAGCGCCCACAACCGCATCACCTCGGTAGTCACAACCCAACTCATCGGCACAATGGGATGAGCGGTGAACTACGGATCAATCTGGCAGGGATGAGCATGCTTCAAGCATTAGACCTGAGCCACAATAAACTGTCGGAACCTTTTCCTTCGGGGTTGTTCGATCATCCGGCCCTGGAACAACCGACCCTCTCTTACAACATATTTATTTCATTGCAAGTGTCGGGCAGCTATGGCACGGACAGTCAGTTGATTGCAGTGGACTTGAGCTACAACAGAATACATGGCCCTCTTCCCGTATTCATGGCGACTATGCCCAGCCTCTCCGCACTCTCATAGCAATACAATGGCATGATGACCTCCAGGTTGCGTGTTAGTGAGTGATGAGGTCATATTTTGAGTCGGTGAAGGAGAAGTGGGTCGATGAATAACGATTCTTATAAGAATCATATTGTGCTGGTAAGAATCGTTATAAGAATCCTATGAATTCAATACCCAACTCATAAAATGTGAAATATAAGCTAGTTACCTCTTGCAGGGAGTGTCAAGGTCAGGTATATGGCAAAGATCAAAACACAAAACCTACAGATGGGGACAATATGTGTGAGCTTCCACCCAGCCCGATGCACTTCTGTATCTTTTTTCTTGTCATAATTTTGCAAAATTTTATTACATACCTAATGCCTCTACTACCCCAAGTTCTTATCCTTGAATCTCAAACTCAATGGGAACATGGACCATTCAACACATTCTTCCCCTCGAGCTCTCTCCTTTCACAAATGAAAGGGTTACATCAGACTCCTTAAGGAGGTGTTAAGCTACATTGTTTGAGCAAGAATGTCTCCTTTTCTCTGTGGATATCATTTAAGCAATTGATCAAAGTCAATTTCCCTCAACTCCGACATTCCTCTCATGTAGGAAGATTCATAATAGAGAAGTCAAACTCTCCTCCAATAATACAAATCTCAACAAAGGAAGTTTGTCACAATATCAAGGTCTTCAAAGAATACACTTTGCTATGTCACTTCCAAGAGCTCTCCACTTCAAATAATTTCATTGTACTCTCCATGGTCTTCAAGGGTTTTCAACGTAACCACTCAAGAGGTCACCCACTAGAGAGGTGGGGGGGTCTTTTCATCTAGTCCTTTCATCGATACCTCTACTCCTTTAAGTATTCGTCGTGAATGGACCACAAGAATACTACCTCTTCGAATGAAGGTGAATGCCTCTGATGCACCAAGCTCTTCTCCTTGAACCTCAGGCTAAAGGGTGAATAAGGGGAACATGGGCCACTCAACACCTTACGCTCAAGCTCTATTGTTGTAATATTTAAGAAAACCTTTGGTTTGAGTCTTTTGTCAAACAGTTGATGGAAATCCTCTATTCTCACTAATAAACCCCTTCTTTGATGGTTGTAGCTTAATTCTGATATAGAGTTTTTGTCAAACAGTTTGTGAGCATACTCCAATCCTCCATGAAACACTTATATTGGCTGTTGTTTGTTTATGGATTTATTGTTTTGGTTTTCTTATGTAGCTTTCAGGATGAATGATGTTTACTTGCCACCAATAAGCTTCATGTTCAGACTATCTATTTCAGCAGAGTTTACAAGGAAATAGCCAACAATTTAACACACAGGACAACAAGGAAAAATGCATACAAACATTTGGTTTTTATTGAAATAATCTGACTTGTTACAAGCTGGCCATATTATAGGTTCAGGATGCCCTCTTCTGGATAGGAATGGATCCCCACAATGTCAAATTCGACTCAGGGAAAATGCAGTCCAGTCTACTCATAAAATGATGTAGCTTTGTTTTAATATTTCCTGTTTTTGATATAGGCTGGAAGAACAGCAAGAGTATTGTGGTAGTGGTTGTCGGTTTCCCCAAACAATTGACAGCCAATACACTTGATGAAATAAGGGATTAACTCCCTTCAAAGGTTCTGCAACCATTTTTGTAACAATACACCTTCCTTTGGCACTCTACAACCCTTCACAATCAACAATACTCCCTTCACTATTCAAGTTCTCCCTCCTTAGAGACAAATGTGCCCTCCTCTAATCCTGTGCACCCTGCATGAGATATCCAGCCTTTAAATGGAGAAATAATGGCCCAGAACTCGGCCCCTGCCTTCAATAATTTTCCCAGCTAGTAAATAAACATTCTCTCAGCCCAAAATTCGCCCCAGCAGTGATGTATTCATCCCACAATTAAAGAAAATGACCCAACACTTCATAAACTCGCCCAACTGCAATATTTCATCAATGAGAGTGCCCAGGTTTGTATGCAACTCACCCAGCTGCATAAGAAAGATGCCCAACAAGTATTTTCGGTTTAGATCTAGATTAGAGTGCGCCCAAATAGTGAAAGAATGCGCCCAGCAGGACAGGAGCCCGTCCCACAATCACTAATTCGCCTCCACACCCTAAAATCTCAGCCACAACTCAATTAGAAGTATAATCTTCCCAATGAAGAGATCAAAGTGATTTCTTCCCACAAAATAACTAGCTAGGGTGTATCATTGGAAACCAATCCTAGGATTTGTCACCAAAACCCCCACAAAATGACTAGCTAGGGTGTATCGTTGGAAACCAATCCTAGGATTTGTCACCAAAACTTTCCAAACCCCAAGTTCTAAGAGCTCAACAAAATAAGAGGACGAATACAAAATAATTAATCATCATGATGAGAAAATAGAGGTCTCTATCTCTCCTTTATACCCCTTAATTTTTTCTTTATTTTATTATTCATTGATTAAATCACTTAATTAATTAATTAACCACTTTAATTCTAAAAAGTGATTTAACTATTTTTATGGCTTCTTCTGCCACTGAAAGTCACTTCTCATCATCTTATCCTGTAGTGTTTTTCCTCCCGATTCCGATGAGCTATTACACTAAGAGGTTTCTCCAAGTAATATGCCCATTATGACATTCTTAGTGAATTTAATTAAAATACAACCCATAATAACTCAAAATTACGGAAATCATCGGAATGCAACGGAACCAAAGTCAAGTTGTGCGGAATGGATCCCGATGATGAATATGATGAATGATGCAATTTGAGCCCAATAAAACCCCTCAATATCTCTCGAACTTCTTGTCACCCCTATCTGGCTACTCTGGTAGGCATAACACTCTGTAATGTAATAATGTCCCAAAATGGGGACATTACAGTCCTCCCTACCGGAATATTGTTTGTCCTCAAGCAATAACTGAATCCAACTACCTATGATATCGAGGTCCCATATCCACCGGTGTGACACAAGGTAGACTCCCCTCAAGATGTGGCATCTCCAAGTGCTCACCATGCATGACACCCAAATGCCCATGATGAGTAGAATGATCAATGGCTGAAGAATCTCAGTCAACTCCCCGAAAAACCACTTTACGCGAAACTCTACGCCATCAAACACTAAACTATCAAGCACTCCAATCCCTGGATCCCATATCAAAATGTGGACTGCAATCCCTCATGAAGGAAAGTCCCACAACATATCAACACCATGAGTCTCCTACAAATAACACACGGTCTCAACCCAAAATGAGTCTGTCCTCCACGACCGTACCAAACCCAACACGACCTCCACTAGTTGAACATGTTGCTTCCATAGTGAGGTACTACAAGAACTCAACCAATCACCAACAAGTGACATGCTCCCCCCAATACTGAAGCTCATTGGAAATTCAAAGTGACTTCCTCCTGCAAAGATCCATTCATCTCCATTAGTCAATAAAATGCCCAGCCCTATAATCCCAGGGTCCCATGCTAGTCTCTAACAGGTACCATCATGTTGATATTGCACTACTCCGATCATGAATGTCTTCTCAAAGTATACATAATATATCCTCCACTCTTGGATCCTCATAAGATGAAGCAAACTACTGACCAAATGGACTCTGATCCCATGTCAAATTTGGAGTCCATCACTTCCAATCCCCACTAACTGTTGATGCACCCTAATGGTAACTGTTGAAAGCCCTCCATCCTCATCCCAATGAGAGTCTGAATATGTATCAACTTCTAAGATATCCTCTATCCCATGGCCTAAGATACTCTCTGTCACGCCCAAGGCCTCAATTGTTGGTCTCTGATGATCCACCCCTATCCTATTGTATGTAATAAAGACACTCCTATCAGGTGGTCTCAGCCTACCAACTCTCCATGTCCCTTGCCACTATCTATCTCCCTCTATGTTGTTGTCAATCATGAAGGCATCAGGAAAGCCTATCATAATTATCGGCAACCAACTATAGGATTGGAAAGTCTCATATGCTTTGGTCAATCCCAAGAACTTGACCAAAAGCTCGTCCACTGGCACCCATGGTAAATAATCATTTGTACTCATCACTGAACACCAACCATCGGGTACAATAGTAGGTATCTCCACAACCTGTGGGTCAATCAATCTCCCTCCATCATCACTCATATAGTTGTTGTTAGTGTGAGGGCGATCTCCCAAAATGATGTGTTGTTGCAAGGGAGAGGAATCTCCATGCTCCACTAAGTATGTTTCCTCCTTGCAATCCAATGAGTCCCATATTGAAATCATGAACCATATTGAAATCATGAATCATATATTCCCTATTTAGGGCATGTGTGATGCAGACTAAGGGACCACACATATCCATGAGATTTTAGAGACAAATTTTATGACCTTAGACCCTATCTTTTGGCTTTCAACTATTGCATGGGCACCAAGAGCCATCTCTAATGCACCAATCCTCAATATGGTGACCATATCTCACTTATAAGATAAATATCCCCTATGTAGGCCAAGGACTATGCCCAAAGAAACATCCTTGATGTTATAAATCTCAAAATGGCCACCATATCCCACTTACAAGACAAAAATTTCCCATATAGGGCTTGCATGTTGGCTTATGGTCCAATGCATGGCTCATGAGCCCTAATGTCATGGACCATGGATCTTATAGATTGTTTGGTGCTCTAGGGATGATTCTTGTGGCCTAAGCCATAATCAGGGGATAAAATTAATGGAGGGTGACCTTAGGTTATATCATTTATCTTTGGTGCTCATTCATCATGTGTGAGGGCTTGAGACACCACATAGGAAACATACAAAGAATCTTTGTTTTATGAACAAGATATGGTTTACAGTTTAATATGATCATGGTTTATGGTTTAATCTAATCATGGCTTATGGTTTACGGTTTAATCTGATCATGGTTTACAGTTTAATCTAATCCAGTTTTGTGGTATTACCTTGCCACAAAGCATATGCTCGGGGACATTTGCAGGGTTGGTCGGTTCTTCGCTTGTTATCTTGTCGCTCGGTAGCACATGGGTGGTAAGTGTAGTGAAAACTCATCTTGGGAGGCACTTTGAAAGAGCACTCTTCTCCACTTGTCGTGGATTTTGGGCGATCATTGTGGCTGCCTTGCAGGGCTTTGCATTTGTATTCCTTGGGAAAATTCTTGGTAACACATGAGTTGTGTTGTGGGCTCTTCATATGGTTGCGGGATATACTATATATAGGTTGGCTTTGAGTCGTTGAGATAATTTGTGGATGATGCAATTTCTTGTGGTTTTCATTTTTCAAGTCCTTTTGTGTTGTTGGCTCCATGAAGCCAATGTGATGTATTGTGTTTTATTTGTTGACAGTGGAGGTTTTCCATTCGTGTGAAAGGTGGTGCGGGAAACAAGCCGGTTGTTGGGTCTGCCTGAAGATTGGCCTTGGGTCATTTGTAGGGTGGTTGACATCCAGTACATAGGTGATAGTGAGGACAAGTGCCTACATGTCTGGAAAAGTGGATGTATTGGATCGTACAACTGAGGAGTTTCTAGGGTTTGCAGGTATTGTCTATACTTTTTTGTATTTCTTTGTGAGCCATTTTCCCTGTAAGGGAGCCTTTGTAAGATTTGATATTATTCTAATGATAAGCTGATTTGAAGGGAAAAAATAATTGTGTGTAAAAAATTGGTTTCTTTTCTTCCTCTATTTATTTTAGTTAATTATTCCAGTGGTGTATTTTGTTTTGTGAGTTGCTAATCTAATTTACAGCAAGGAAATCACTAGTAAACAATTTACCTATGTGTCAGGGTTAGAAAGTTAACAATAATATAGAATCGATAATGAATGAATGAGATATGGTTGATACAATGATCCTTGTGATTGTATACTTATTTGCATTGATTGGTTAGGAATGCCTGTGTCTCTTAGGTTATGTCCCTTTGTTATTGGTGTTGTTGTATTTAAATTATTACATTGTGTTTGTCTCTTATATTATAATTTAATGATGGATCCTTGTGAGTGTAGCTAGATACATCACTAGTGGTATCAAAGTGATTCTTTCTACTAGTTGGGTGTCAGACTTCTATAGGTTTCATTCCCTATTGGACAGGTGACAAACTTCTATTGGTTTCCATACCTTGTTGAATAGGTGTTAAATCTTTCTGCCAAAAGAAAACAAAACTTTAGATTGGGAGGCTATCCATTTACACTCCAATTTTCTATCCACTGTTATTTTCATGAGTCACTACAAAACACTAAAAGGTTATCCTCTATTATGCAATGTTTACTTTTGTGCATTTGGTGGGTCAGAACTTCATTTTTCATCCTGAGACTTCACCAGGGGTTCATCATTGACCCGATCTATAGTTTGGCATATTCTTTGGAGTATTTGGATATCTTTGGCATCAGGGCCAAGTTGTTGAGGGTATCCAATCTTCCAGCAAAGTGTGACCTATCCAGTTGGGGGGTTTGGCACTTCATATGGCCCAGATCTCATCTTGTTATTCATGCATTGTATCCAGGTGGCTTTTGGAGGCTTGTAGCTTCTCTCTTTCATCTGGTTGAGGATTATCTTCATTTTGTTATAATCTATTAGCTATATTGTACAAGATCTACATATCCATTGGATTAGGGTCTTATTCTTTATGAATAATATCGGATCTAAGATATTTGAGTTATCACTTGTGTTATTCATCATGCATCTAGTGGAGGTATGTCCATTTCTATATTTATGATTGATGACACATGCATTGGTGGAAGATTACTGATGGAGGGCATCATTGGCACATGGTAGTTCAGATGGGGGATTTTCCATGGATGACTTTCATACGCTTAGAGAGAGAGTGTCTATGATGAGGGCCGACTACCAGCAGTTGTTGACAGATAGGAAATACCTATTGGGTATTGGCGAGATGTATTATGGGGCTCTGAGGGAGAAGGAATTAGAGGTGGACAGACTCACTCAATAACATTTACCATCACCCTTTTGACCCTCTTTAATTCTTTTCCCAGCTCTAATGTTTTCTGACATTCTTCCCCACAAACTTATACTGAAACAAATACCTGTATTTTGTTCGCGGAGAAGACCCACAAACCCTTTTTGAAGCATTGTTATTATAGAAAACTTGTCGCAACATCCGTCAAATGAAACATATTTATAAATTTTATCACGTCGCAATTCCGACGTTATATAAACCTAAGTGACCGTTAGTATTTTGACTTGGTCAACATACTAAGGTGATCGTTGGAAGGGGAAAACCTAGTTTCCACAACGTTGCAATTGCGACAACAATCTTCACAAACGTGGCAAGAGAGACGTTTGTGTCATAAATGTGGCAAGAGAGACAACTAGGTGGAAAATGTGGCAAGAGTGACGACAATGTGGCAAGAGAGACGTCAACGTGGCAAGATCGACGTTATCGGGCAAGATGATTTTTATTTTTTTTAATTTCCTCTATTTTGCGACAATACGAACAATTTTGTCCATAATGACGCTAATAGAACGTTGGAATTTTTACAATATGTACTAGTGTCATGCATTTAATGATCGTGTTGTTGATTACATGGAAGGTTATTTCAGTTCAGATTCGCAGCCTGTGCTCAACTACCAGCTTGGAAATAAATATGATGGTCAATCAACATCAGTGTTAGATATGGATTTATTTCCACCAAGGGTTTCATTTCAGCCAACACTGTCTTCTGATTCAGAAGATTGTTATTTCCAACAGTCTCAGCAAAATTTTCATCCTCTTGGTGGAAATCAACATGTTAAATCACATGAAAACAAGAATGCAATGGAAGGGGTGAAACATGATTGTTGTTTTGTGCATGTTTTAAAGGATCCATTTTCAGTTTTGTTGGAGGGAGTAAATAGTCCCAATGTTTTTAATTTTTTGAGATTTGAATTTATAGGTAAATTCTTGAATGAATTATCAGTTAACAGGCTTTGGAGCAAGTATGTGAAAAGAAAACAAACAGTGGATAAAATGTTTGCATGGTTGCATTTGAATTATGATTTCACTTGATTGGTAGTTCATTTCAGCAGTTAGTGTAGGTAGGTGTGAATAAGCTTATTGGTCAAGCATTTTTCAATTTAAATTTTCAGTAGTGTGTATAGCCACATTTTAGTGGTGTATTAAGCGTTCAGTATTTAGTTGAGAGCAGTGTGCAGACTTTGGTTTTTAGTGGACATTGGTGACAGGTCGAAGCAGGGTACACACACATGTTTTGGGAGTAGCCCAATGGATCAGGCATCGAGTCTACGAATTCTTTGCTACCTCACTGGAAGGCTAGCATCCCCATTGGAGCCAATGTTATCACATGTTAATTTGCATTAATTTTTCCAAAGCATCTTGTCCTTGTGTTATCTTTCCACTCATATTTTAAAACTTTTTCACCAGCTCCATCAAGCTCCCATCACCTAAATCCTTCACTCGACTAATCATCCAAAATAGTCATGTCCTCCATGAGTCAAAATTGTCAAATATCCAAAACCTATATCTAACCTTAATGCTTATATAAATCCCTTATCTAAATCCCTAGGTTCCATCACTTCATTCATTTTTACCCCTTATTATCTTATTCCCGTTGAAAATTAAAAATATTCCTTTTATTAAGATTAAGCACCCTTATCCTATCTACAAAGTCATGTGATAAGCCTCATATGCCCAAAAAGTCAAAGGGTGGATGGAGGGCGCACATACATTTCAGGGGTTAAAAGTAAACGAATGTTAATTATTTGAAGACGGGACAAAATTTAACTCGTGGTTTTTGGTCGGGGAGACGTGTTCTTACATGATGAATTTTGGGGGTAAAATTGGTGTGGGTTAAAACCACTCCTCCCAAGCCCGAAATAATAATACAACCATTTATTATGTGGTTTATGTAGGTAAAAAATTAAAGAGATTAATATTTAGTGCCATGGAAAAGAATTAAATGGAAAGATGCACGTGAAAGGAACATTTGGATAATTGTTCATCCAAAGTTTTTACAGAAATAAAAGAAGAGGATTAAAAATATTTTACCAAAGATGGTAACCAAGACATGGTTTTCAAAACCATGGAAAACAAACCAGTAAATAGTTTTCACAGTGAAATGGTAAATATTTATTGGGAAAAATAAGACATGGTTTTCAAAACCACGGGAAGCAAGCAATAAATGGTTTTTTAAAACCACGGGCATGAATTAAAATATGGAAATTTAATTCTATAGGATAAAAAATATTTGAGAATTATTTTTATTCAAATATATAATTCCCAAATATTTAAGGAGAATATGTATAAATGAAATTAGATTTGAAAGAGTACAAGTGACATTTCAAAGAGAGCAATAAATGGTTTTTCAAAACCATAGGCATGAATTAAAATATGGAAATTTAATTCTACAGGATAAAAAATATTTGGGAATTATTTGTATTCAAATATATTATTCCAAAATATATAACGAGAATATGTATAAATGAAATTAGATTTGAAAGAGTACAAGTGACATTTCAAAGATAATGTGGAAGAGAAAGGAGTTGAAGCGTCAGAGGAATCGACAGTTGGATCATGAAACGTTTTTATGTTAATCATTATAGTCGGTTCTCATACCAAAACTGTCATTTGTAATCATTGTACTCAGTTTTAGAAGCTGAAATGTTTCAGTTCAACTATTGTCATCAGTTTCTAACTAAAGGAACTTGAATTGTATAAGTATTAGAAGTTCTCAATGTATTAATGTTGGCAGAAGTGCAAGGGAACAATTCTAGTTGTTCTGAACTCTATTGTAATTTTCTAAAGCTGAATTGAATACATATGCAGAAGTCTTTCAATTCTCTATAAACGCATTCTAATGGTGGTGATATGAGGTTTCTCTTCTCTCTTTGTATGTATTTCCTATGTTTCTGATTCCATTTACACGGTCTTATGTTTAAATTGGATAGTTTAAAGGCCCATAATTCATCTTGTGATGCTCTTGGCTTAAGCAATTTAAACTGTGTAGATTTCTTCCTAACTAATTCGGAATTCATTTCATCAATGCTCTGATGCAATTACTTGTTTTCTTCTTTCTTCTTACACTCTGCAAATTTCAATTCACAACTCAGACTCATCGCCTCATTTATCCTTTATCCTTTTGAGAGTTCTACAGACAAGTCAGTGCCTTCATTCATTTTCAGAATTTTGACTCCATAGTCCCGAGTGTCCCTCCCCTTCCTTGCCAACAAATTTATAAAAAAAACCCCAAAACAAACTAACATAGCCATTGATTTCCAAAGAAACACCAAGTGACACGAGAGAGCCCTCTCTGAGCTGAGCAGGCTAGTACCCAGCTCTAAAGTTGGTTTGTAAGTTACCTCTGTCATTTGTTTATCAGCCGAACAAATTTACGGAGTGCTAACACAGTCTTTCCGTACATATATGTGGGTTTCAGTGGACACAATCATGTACATACGCAGGTTTAGTGAAGTAAGTTAATGTACACCTCAAAAAGCATGCAGTTTTGGGTCATACAATAGAACAAACATTGCTAGGTTTGTCTGCAGTTGTATTTATCTTAGTGGACCATTATCCTTGTTACGAGAGTCTTGATTTTAGCATAATAAAATCATTCTCAACATTGGTTTTCCCTCTGGGGTTTTTCCAGTGGTATCTACCCAAAAATATTGGTGAACTTATGTGTGTTTGATTTGGTTTCCTTGTTTATGCTTTCGCTACATGTTTAGTTGATTACTGAGTTGTTCTTTAATTCAATAAGTGATTTATTTGGAATTAACTATAGG
Organism: Picea engelmannii; assembly: GCA_009831015.1. NCBI lineage: Eukaryota > Viridiplantae > Streptophyta > Pinopsida > Pinales > Pinaceae > Picea > Picea engelmannii. The sequence goes on along the minus strand of ML779910.1, from coordinate 133,814 downwards.
GTGTTGGGTAGGAGAGATTTCAACATGGTATCAAAGCATAACAATTGTTGAATCCAGGAAAATCAACAAACTATGCAAGCTCAAGTTCCAATTGCTAATGTTAATTGTTTTCATTAAGTGGATTGTGCAAGATCAGGTTCCAGTCCCCCAAAAACGTTGAAAAACTTGTACAATTATTTTCATGCATGCAACTTTCTCAAGTCCTTGCGAGCGATAAGGTTTCAGGAAAGATCTTTTCATCTCTTCCTTGGTGTTGCGACAACTCAATCAATTGCTTCTGCTATTGAAGTTGTTTATGTTGGTTCTGCTCAATCTACTCCTTAAACTGTAGAATCTCTAACTAACTCTTGATCACTAAAATCATTACATGTAATATATTATAACATATTACATGCAATAGAGGCTAGATACATATCAACTTATGCTTGTTATTTATGATACATATGGGATAACTTTTTCCATGTATAAATGTACTTCAAATCTTATGAAGGTAAACTTAAAGGGCCTATAAATGGAATAAATAAATGTTTAAAAGAAATTCCCATTGACCTATAAATATAAGAATGTTGGTATTTATCAATGTTTAAAAGAGTTGGTATTTATCAATGTTTAAAGTGAATTTTCGTTATTAATTATGGTTATTAAGTATTATTATTGGATGGGTTTGAGTATTTTGAGTGGATATTTAATTGTGGGATTTGGGATTTATAAACTTTAGACAAAATGATTTAATTTGAGTGGTTTGGTTATGATTGATTCTTATGGGTTACTACTCTATATGCCATGTGTTTTAAAATGATTTAGTTTGAGTGGCTTGGTTATGATTGATGCCTATGGGTTACAACTCTATATGCTATGTGATCATGTGTTTAGAGATATTATATGTCACTTGTCAATTACACAAAGTAACTGGATCGAATCTATCCTTACTCTATATGCCATGTGTTTTAAAATGATTTAGTTTGAGTGGCTTGGTTATGATTGATGCCGATGGGTTACAACTCTATATGATATGTGATCATGTGTTTAGAGATATTATATGTCACTTGTCAATTACACAAAGTAACTGAATCGAATCTATCCTTCCTTTTCCATGTGAGAATTAGTTCATTTATGAGGTTAGTATTATAGGTTAACTACATGTGTTTATTATTATGTCATTTTATTATAATTGGATCTTATGATGTATTAAAGTATTATATATTTAGTAAACTTAATATCTAATAAATTGTAATACCTATTATATCCATAACAATGATGTAAACATATGTCCTAATATAATATTTTAAATTAATAATTGATTCCTATGGGTTACTACTCTATATGCCATATGCCATGTGTTTTAAAATGATTTAGTTTGAGTGGTTTGGTTATGATTGATGCCTATGGGTTACAACTCTATATGCCATGTGATCATGTGTTTAGAGATATTATATGTCACTTATCAATCACACAAAGTAACTGGATTGAATCTATCCTTCCTTTTTAGTGCGAGAATTAGTCCATTTATGAGGTTAGTATTATAGGTTAATTACATATGTTTATTATTATGTGATGTTATTATAATTAGATCTTATGATATATTAAAGTATTATATATTTAGTAAATTTAATATCTAAAAAATTGTAATACTTATTTTATCCATAATAATGATGTAAACATATGTCCTAATATAATATTTTATATAAAATTAAAATTAAAAAATAATAAATATAATTTCAATTAAATAATAGTCTTTTCATATCCCTCAACTACAACCGATGCACTTCGGCCGTTAGAGCAGCCCAACTCTGGAATCAAATTGGCCCGGCCACATCTCCAACATAAATTCTAACCTAGATTTCCTCTTTCAAAGCCTGTCTCGCCGCCCTCTCCAAAATGCTCTATTCCAACCATCGTATGGGAGCTCTAGGAATTACAAATATTTATGTATATAAAAATAATATTATATCAATGATGGAAAGAAATGGAATTTGAGAAAATTTTAACACTAAAATATCATTTGCTATATTAATCTATTTAACATATTTCTTAGTATATATAAATAAAGACACCACTTTCTCTACACATATAAATAAATACATCACCACATATCTATTTTAATTAAAAATCTCTTAAATATAAAAAGATGATTTTTAAATGTTTTTTATTTATCAAATAAATACATATTATCGTAATTAAATTATGATATTTTAAGAAGATTGTTCACCATCGGACAGTCAAACACTATGTGTATTAAAGTAACACTATGTATTAAAGTAACATTATGCATTACTTATAAAAATATCAAGCCCTTCACATATTTTGTATATCAAGCCCTTTACATATTTTGTCGGGAGTTAGTGGAGGTGCTCTTTATGGATTAAAGTAACACTAGCATAATAGCAAAGTGGTTGGTGTCACTGCTGGTGAACAATACTTTGGTGAATTAAACGCACGGACCACTGAAACACACATAGAGTTGAGGAAATCCAAAAGTTAATCTTAAATGTGGTAATTCCAAAGGTTAATTAGTTAAACGTGGCAATCATATGGTGGTACAGTAATTTCTTAATATGATTAGGTAAATGTTAAAAAGTAAACAGGTTAATGATACATTCAAAAATACAAGGAAGTTATGAAGAGTAAATCACATTCATTAATTTGGGAGGACGACTAAAAATATTCCAGCATTTTCAATATTCCAAAATTCCAAAATTGTGAGATGCAACTGAACTGGCTACACTTTCATTAATAGGTCTCCTTGGGTCCGTGGTTGAAGGAGGGAAAGACAAAGATCTATGAAAGAGACAAAGACTCTCCTTGCTTAGGTTCACAAAAAATTCAAATGAAGTTGTATTCTTTACAAATGTCGAAAAAGAGCTGAGAACTTTCTAAAAAAATTAAAAACTAATATATTTTAGTATTTACAGGATCTATACTCCCGAATTTTTTCGGGATTAGATTTTACTCAATCGAATTTTTACTTCCGAATTGGATTTTACTTAGTCGATTTTTTCCCAATCCAATAGAATTTTACTTGGTAACTATGATATAAACTTGACAACTATCTACTTTGTAACTGAAAGTGTGGTTGAATGATTGATTGATTAAGTAGATGACAGCTATCTCCTTTCAAAGAGTTGTTGGATATTTGATTGATGTTGGTGCCTTGTTGCTATCATTCTATATATAATAGATAATAATAAAGGTACGGTTGTTCGACCTTTGAAATCAGTATTGTGAGCATTAATGTTCTCTTAACAACCATTGTGCCTATGGTCCAGACTGACGGAACCTTGATGCCTGCCCCCCCTTTCTCCTTTTTGCGGAAGAGTAGGTTGAGCATTCGTTCTCTTTGGAAGAGTAGTTGCGCACTGGTGCCCCTTTCGGTATCGAAAAGCAGTTGAGAAAGTGTGCATAACGTAACAATGACGTTGGTTTTGCCAGTCCCGGCCCCCGGGGAATAGATTCATCGCCATTTTGTTTTGTTAGTAAACGTAAACCATTAGTGTTCGCGTTATCTTGCAACCTATATGGTGTTGGGAGCATTGTCGCTGCCGCTGGGTTTTTTGCGTCTTCTTGCTTTGGTTGCAGCTCCCATTTGCTCTCAGCATAAGTATGGAGTCGTCGTCGTCTTTACCCATCGTATTTGAGTCTCCCGGTTTTCTCAGAATCTACGAAGACGGGACGGTTGAGCGCTTGATTGACAGGGGAAACGTTCCCCCTTCTTCACAGCACGATAATTTCAACGAGGAGAAGGAAGGAGTGGCATCCAAGGACGTGCTGTTGGATCCTCAAACAGGCGTCTTCGTCCGTCTCTACCTCCCTCGCCTCGAGGTCACGGATGGAAAACAAAAAGTCCCGGTGCTTGTGTACATTCACGGAGGGGGTTTCTGCATAGAATCCGCTGCCTCGCCTGGTTATCACAGCTATCTTAATAAAGTGGCTACAGAGGCCAAGGTGATTGGTCTGTCGGTGGAGTACCGGAGAGCCCCTGAGCATCGCCTCCCTGTCGCTTATGACGATTGTTTCGGTGTTCTTGAATGGCTTGACCGCCAAGCAATGGCGCTGGATGGGGTGTCTGTGGATCCGTGGCTCGCTTCCCACGCAGACTTCAGCAAGGTTTTCTTTGCTGGAGACAGTGCCGGGGCCAACATCGTGCACCAGGTGGGCATCCGTGCCAGCGGAAGGAATTGGAATGGCCTTTSTTTACAGGGGGGCATTCTTGTTCACCCCTTCTTCAGTGGAGAAGAACGAGTTGAGTGCGAATTGGGGGCGGAGGTTGAGGGTTTTGTTAAGGTGGTGGATGGAATCTGGACCATCTCTCTCCCCTTGGGGGCGGACAGAGACCACCCYTTTTGCAACCCAGTTGGAGCTCGTTCTCCCGCTCTGTCCACTCTGGTGTTTCCTCGAATGCTGGTATTTGTGGCGGAGAAGGATCTGCTGAGAGATCGGGGTATTTTGTATTACGAAGCGCTAAAGAAAGCCGGCAAAGATGTCGACTTCGTTCTGACCGAAGGCGAAAACCACGTCTTTCATCTCATGAATCCTGAGTCCGAGAAGGCGCCCATATTGATGAAACGMATTTCGAATTTCATCGACTTCTCCTCCGATTACTGAAACAACGACAGTTTCCTTTTCAAGACCGCGAGGGTTGCTCACTTGTTAGGTCTTCTCTTCTTTATCTTGTGTGGATGCGTATAAAACACTAACGATATGTTTTTTATCTTGTGAAATTGGGAACAACGTCTACCATTATAAAATCTCTTCTCTTTTCATAAAATAATAAATATTTTTTTTATCTGCTGTCTTATTTCACATTACTCTTTTCATAAAATATTAAATATTTTTTTTTATCTGCTGTGTTATTTCACATTACTCTTTTCATAAAATATTAAATATTTTTTTATCTCTTGTAGTTCTGCTAATAAATATATTTCTAGTTTAAATGTTTTAAGTTTTGGTTTTTTTCCAATGATATTTTAGGGGATATTTAATGGAAATTTCATTAGAAATTATTAGATCTGCAGATTTGAGTAATTATCTGTAAAATCAGAGTGTCCTAAAGGTTTTTCAGCAAGCTGTATCCATTTTTGCATTCAAAAATAAATTTTAAATAACATAAACTAATGATTTCTTGTAGATTTATGTCACTGCTAATGATGCCAAAACCTAGAACAGTTAGACAACTCTATAAATATATATAATGTGACAGCATAAGTGTGAGTTGCACTAATACATTTATACAATATAATATTTGAATAAATGTTTTGAATCCTTGATAATTGATAAAAACACTAACAATTAAGTTTATTAGATAAAAGATTTAACATCTAAATTAATTAACTAAAAGAGTATAATATTTATGTGGAGAGCATGTATGGTTAAGAATATGTGTTTTCTCTTAAATATTACAAGTTCAAATACAAAGGAGGTAGGGTATGTCTTTATCTGTCTTCCATCCGATAAAGTATATCTTCCCTTTTCTCCACTAACCCCTAAACACCACCTTTGCCCCCTAACCCTAAAGATATACTAGAAGATTGAGAAAACACATTTCTTTGGTATTTGGTGCAAACAATTATCATAGGACAACATATCTTCCTAGCATTGTTTGCACTAAAAAGAGAGCGTAGTCTAAACATTCTATGTTTTAATCTTTTTTTAGACAAGTTTTGCTTAAAATTTGGTAAAAAATTTAAAATTTCACTGGTTGAAATTACTTATCAAGGATTCCTTAAAAATTTTTAAACGTGAATAGATTTATCCATTAAAAAAACTATTAAACAATATAATGTTATAATAATTTTTAAAAGTAAAAAAATCTAAAACACTTAGATTTTTTTAAACGTGAATAGATTTATCCATTAAAAAAACTATTAAACAATATAATGTTATGATAATTTTCAAAAGTTAAAAAACCTAAAACATTTAGACTACGTCCAATAAAAGGAAATAATTAGTGCTCCGGTCCCTGAAATCGCGAGTTGACTCCACGGCCTTTATACAAGCTCAGTCATAGTTTTCTTTTGGCTAAAGGACGAGGACCCTAAGGGATGGCGTTGGCTAAGACACCTTCTCCTCCCTTTTCGGCAAAAATATGGTGAACTTTCATTCACGCACAAAGGAAGAATATTTCGGGTCGATCGAAGGACGACCAACAAGACAGTCATTATTTCCATCTTGTAGAAGTCATATAATAAAGGAAAGGCTCTACCTAATACTTGGTCGACCAAAACCACTGAATTTGGAATATTCTGACGTGTATACCATGTTTTTCCAAACATGGTGTCCACGTGTACCTCTCCTTTCCTCCACTACCCAGCAGCACAGCCTGTTCCCCATAGACCTGAAAACCCAACAAGCTATTTGGTTTTGGTGCAAACAATGGTCACATGGTCTTTGGTTTATGCTTGCTATTGGCAGCAATAGAAGGGAATGACGAGTTCTTCGCTCTCAACGCAGGTGGACTCCTCTTGCAACACAACGAGTGGGGTTTGGGTAGGGTTTGAAATTTTTCCACTAAATTTGTCATCGTGCTCTTTGTTGTTCACCTTTTTATCTTCTTTGATCTTCCTTGGTTATCAATCATTTCTTCTCTATGTTTCCTAAGAGGTCATTGTGTCTATGTTCTTACATCCTCAACATTTACATAATCCATTTCATCATTACAAGAGAGCATGATAATGTGAATAATAGTACCATGATTGTAACCAAACCTTGTAACAAAAAGACTACATAAACTATATCATAGAAGTCAACCATTAAAAATAAATGACAATGAAACAATGCAATCAATGTTGTCAATCCATTTTTAAACATTAGCCATTATCCATATAGGGCTTGTTTTAGGCTTTCAGGTTGTAGATTGCTCCTTTTACATATACCTATTATATGGAATATGGTTATATTTTCCTAAAAGGCATTTAAAAGGCATTTAAAAGGGTATAAGATATCCAACAAATGATCAAAGCATTTATAACAAATTTGTCTAGTAATACATTCTAAAAAACGCTAACCTTTCATGTTAAAAATAAATGATCAATTTTAGAAAGTATTAGAGCAATATGATCATTTTTGTTTCTCAATGCATGTCCCCGATGAGGTTAGGTTATATAGAGTTGGGTCTCGAGCTCATTTCACTTGGGGATGACCGCTCTCGCCGACCCAAGTTGCCTCCCATAGAGGAAGAAAAGAGAGATGATGGAGCAAGAGATTGTTTCAAGATGTTTCTCAAGGAAGCCCTCATGCAACAGAGGAATGAGGTGATGGACAACTTCACCAAATCTTTTGAAGGCTACCAATAATGATAGAGGGACCTTCCAAAAGTTGTCACTTCGGAGATACAACACCCTTCAAGGTAACTGCTAACTTTGATATATCCCTTTATTTGAAGGTTAAATAGATGTTGATTCCTTGGAGAAATGGTTAAGTTTGCTAGAGGGTTATTTCTTTGTCCACAATTTAATGAAAAGTACCACAAAATTTATTATGCCACATGTCTTTCACATACCAATCCATCCCTCAAGGAAAAGATATAAACTTGATGTGACCCAAGGCTCCTTGGCACATGTTTGAGCTCTCGAGGATGTTGGTTATTGAAGGAAGAGGCTTAATACAACCCAGGTAAGTTGGGATAAAGGAACGATGGGAAGAATACATGCAACTATGTTCAATTGGCATCCACTTAGAATTATCTTTAGTTCTTTGATTGGTGATTAGTTCTATTATCACTCTATTTGTTCTTTGTTTGTTGAGTTTGGCTTGTTTACAAGAGTTGGTTGTAGCACTGGAGTCATTCCTTGCCTCTCTCAGTGTGGAATTGATTTTGAATATCTATGAAAAAGTGTATTGGGTGATAAATTAGTGAGTATAAATCTCCATACTCTACTCTCTAGTTGCAAACGTCATCATTGAGAGTCTCGATTCTGTTAGAGTCTTATATTTCATAGGATCATATGGTGATTGAAATTTCTTCATTCAATGATTTTATGTGGTAAATGATATTTCATTCTGCAAATAATTTCCCAAAGGAAAAAGGAAAGAAAACATAAGCAAGGTTTTGCATTTCAAATTACACCCTAAGTTAATCAAATTTGGTTAATTTAGTGTTGAAAAATAAAATTATAGTCTAAAATGGAAAAAAGCAAGCTTAGCGCTACCCAACGCATAATTTTTATCCTAAGGTTGCAAGCAGACAAAACTTTTTATATTGTAGTGCCTAACTCCCACGCTAGTCTCCATCGACGGCATCCCCATCACCCAAATCAACGATTCTCAACGCATTTCAGACCCCCTCCCCCCCAACCTTTCTACCTTTAATGGTGCGGGGGGG
>ML779910.1:114914-125468 GCA_009831015.1 Picea engelmannii | reverse complement strand
AATACCACTTAACCCCTCACTTCGATACCACCACTCCCCCTCCTGTACTACTCCTCTCCTTACTCAACACATGTCCTCCTCATTCCCAACACCATCTCACCTCCCGCCTGTCACCTCATCCACCTCTTCGACTACTCTCCTACATGTCATCTCCGCTCATACTTCCCCTCTCACCACACGCCACATGTCCCCCACACTCCTGATATCGTCCACCACTCTGCCTATCCCTATCACTTACACCCTTGCATCTACTTTCCCCCTCTCACTACACGTCACTTTATCATTGCTACTTCCCACACCTGTCACCGCATCATCCTATTCATAGCCAATCACATTTTCCCACATGATCATTTACCGTCAACTGTCCCATAATGAACCCGCACTGAGCTAAGTTGTCATCGCCATCACCTAGCTTCAACTACAATCTTTTCTCTTGACGAAGTTATTCGAAGGGACAGATGGTAAAGAGACATAATTGACAAGGTAGTAAGCAGATCGTGTGGAGATATTTACAACAAAAGACTAGCAGGCGATAATAAATTCCAAATTTAAATTCCTGATAATTTTATAGGAAATCATTATACCGAGGTGACATATGCACCAGCTAATGCACAAAACATCCTCAACAACTCGAAATTTATTGTAACATGTCCAGATTCCGTGAAAGATTTTTTTTTTTTTCTATTTTTGTAACAATTAGTTTGGATTTTCTTAAAATAAATATTGTTCATTTATGACATGATCCTTTGTAAATAAACTTATAAATACTTCCCATTTCGAAGTATTATGGGTTGCGACTTGGAAGTAGGATAGAATCAATATTGTAAAGCATCTCAGAGAGCCTTTTTTTATCAATTTTCAATAATAGAGTTGTAATTATAGGATTCTCATGTCACTTATGTTGGTGAAGTGCATCTGTCTTTGTATATGTGTTTTCATTGTTATTCAGCTATTATCCATAAGTTATGAATTATTCAATAGAATATTAGGAGCATAAATTGTTTAAATGTACACTTTGCCTCTGGCTATGAATAATTTTCATGTTTTCTACTAGAAGGTCAGTCCCATAATTCTTAATTGCTCTGGTACAATCTTATCCTCTCAACTTTTCTTTCACATCACTCAAAAATATTATGAATTCAACAAAGTGCTTATCCTTCCCTGTAATGTTCCCTGTAGAACCTGCCTTGATTGTAGACAGCCTCTATGACTCCATTTTCCCAATGACCCATCTTCCCTATTCCAACTAACAATTAAAAAAAAAAAAAAAACTTGTACTATCATAACAAGCCTAAAATTTCCAACAAACAAAGATAAATATTATAAAGAGATCTTTATCTGAGTCTAGGAGGGCTAGATCCTAGAATCCAAAGTGGTTTTGTGGTTACCTTTGTCAACTTCTTCCTCAACTTGAGAAATTACAGAGTGCTAACATAGTGGCGACCATATTGGAGAATTAACATTTCATGTTCCTCAGAGAAGTGTATCAAGTTGCAGATATGATTGTTGATGGTGGACAATGATCAGACACATCAAGGATGAATTATTCACCTAGTGAATCCAATCAGTTTCAATTCAAAAATTCCACTGGAGGAAGAACCTGAAACATGACAAGACAATCTGAAAAGATCAAGTATTCAAGTTGAAATTTTATCCAAGACATAATATGATTTATTTTTAATTATTTCTTCTCTTTTCCTGATCCTAGTCAAGACCATATTGTTGAGACTTATGATAATCATATTCAACCTGATGAGCCTCAAGAGATCAAGACCAATTTTACAACTTTTGTACATACTCATGCACCTGTTAAAATTCCAGATAGATACAAGCCTCTCATCTTACCTCCTATACTCCATGATTTCCCTACAAATTATCACAAATATTTTCCTAGGTTTGATGGAGAATATGGTAACATCACTGCTGAATAACACATTCAGGGTTTTGAACATTTTATTGAGATTTTTGAGGTTGAAGAAGATGATGTCTGTATCAGGATTTTTGCTCTATATTTGCAAGTTAAAGCTAAGGAATGTGTCAAAAATTTGTTAGTTGCAATCATTTGTGATTTCAATCAGTTTGTGAAAATCTTCCTTAATAAATGGGTGATCAAGAGAAATATTTTTTTCATTTGAGAAGAAAATGATCATTTGAAAAGGCATCCAAGAGAAACAGTGCAACACTTTTCAACCAAGTTCAATCAAGTTTACCATTCAATGCCTGATGATATAAAGCCTCCTCCTGGTTTAGCTCTCTTACACTACCCAGATGCCTTTGATCCGGAAATGGAATTTCAATTGAGAGAAAGCAATATTACAACACTTGAAGAAATGCAGAACAATGCAATAGGTGTAGAAGCTAATTTGTTGATGAAAAGTCAAAGTTAAAGGCATAAGAGAAGGAAAAAATAGAGAAGGAGGATCTGACATCTTCAAAAGTGAAACTAGACATTCTGACAAGAACAATGAAAGAAGTGATGCAAAATATTATCAAGAGAGATGAACTTCTTGTTAAAAAACATCATGTCCCACTTGATTTTGAAGAAGAAAATGTTATTGATCTAAATCATTTTGTTGTTAATTCTTGTTACAATAGATCAAAAAATGATTATTTTTTGTATTCACTTCATGCAATGGACAAAGATGAAACTCAAAACCATATTGTGGAGGAGAAATCAGTTGATCTAAAGTGTATGCTTGATGACAATTCTTATATGGATGATCTACCCAAGTATGATCAATATGATGATGAATATGTGGTCAAAATCAAAGCTAACTGTTCAAAAAAACCAGAAGCATTTTTTTGGGAGGAAGAAGCTCGGTTACATCAGCCCAAATATGACAATCATCCTGTGCATATTATTCATGACAAAAATGAGGAAAATGCAGAAAATTATCAAGTAAGTGAATAGTCTTTGCCCTTATGTTTCTCCTCATTTCAATTTCTGAGAGGAATCTATAAGAAAGCAGACCAACAAGTTTTCAACAGTATGAATGGAGAATTTTTTGATGAGTCAGTTGAGGATGTCATTTGTGATATGGAGGTTGTTCTAGCTCTAGAATTGCAGCTCCTGAATTACATTGATTTTCAAACCATAGAAGAAATCTTAGAGCCTGAAACAGATTTTGAGTTAATGCAAAAAAATTCTATACCATTAAGCTTTGATTCATTCTAGTTTTTGAAGAAAAAGGCTGATAATATCTCTAAAGAAAATATTGATAAGCCTATAGAAAATCATGTAGTCTCATTGGAACCATTACATAATAAATTGCAGCAGTTTTCTCATTTTCTCCATGATCCAATAGTTGATATATTGGATAATATCGGTAGCCAAAGTCCTTTTCCATTAGCTGCTTATGAGCCTACAAACAGATATGATAAAAACTTGATTAGACAACCAACTTGTTCAATAGGAGTCTCATTACAAAGCCCTTTGAAAATTTGCAGTTAAATTAGAAGTTGTATGATGATATAGATAACATATGTGCAATACCCAATTATGACCTTGAATTTGTTGAATACTCTGAACACCAAGAAATAGGTCATGTTTATCATGATCCCATAGCTATCTATATGGATTATTTTTTCACTTCAAAATTCCAACAGATTTCCAGTGCCTCTTTTTTTTTATGGTTCCAAAGCTCTCTGTTGTAAAGATCAAACTGACAATCAATTTCTAGTGCCCTTACAAGCTCTAGTTCTGAGTTTGGTTAAAAACAGTGAAAGAGCGGAGTTATTGGATCAACTGTTGGATTGGCTTCATTGGCATTTTTCCATTACCTAATTGAGCAACAATTTTAGCAGATTAGGGTAGGAGTGTTTGAATAAGCTCGTTTTGGTGAGCATTCCTTTCAACAAGTTTTCAATTTGATTTTCAGAGGTTTCACGACATAACAGGTTGCAGGCTTGGGATTAGCCCAATGGATCAGACTACTAGTCTGTGGTGTTCTTGGCACCTCACTGAGAGGATTCCATCCCCATTTGGAGCCATTGTTAGATTTCTATATTTCATAGGATCGGATGGTAATTGAAATTTCTTCCTTAAGTGATTTTATGTAGTAAATGATATTTCATTCTACAAATAATTCCCCAAAGGAAAAAGGAAAGAAAACATAAGCAGGGTTTTTCATTTCAAATTACGCCGTAATTATTCAAATTTGGTTAATTTAGTGTTGGAAAATAAAATTATAGTCTAAAATGGAAAAAAGTGAGCTTAGCTCTACCCAATGCATAATTTTTATCCTAAGGTTGCAAGTGGAAAACACCTTTTGTCTTGTAGTGCCTAACTCCCGCACTAGTCTCCATCAACAACATCCCCATCGCCTAGATCGATGGTTCTCAGCATGTTTCGGACCCCTCTGACCTTTCTTCCTTTAACGGTGGGGGGGGTGTCCAAAAAGTGGTTTTCCCCCACCTAACGTGGCGTGTCCTCATTATTTCGGACCCCCCCTTCCTATTTTCGCTTACTTCCTAACCCCCCTCTAAAATACCACTTACCCTTTCACTTTGATACTGCCACTCCCCCGCCTATACTCCTCTCCTTACTCAACACATGTCCTCCTCATTCCCGACACCATCTCACCTCCCGCCTGTCACCTCATCCAACTCTCTAACAACTCTCCCTACACGTCATCTCCCTCTCATACTTCCCCTCTCACCACACGCCACATATCCCTTACACTACCGATATTGTCCATCTCTCTGCCTATCCCTATCACTTACACCCTCGCATATACTTTCCCCCTCGCACTACACATCACTTTCTCGCCGCTACTTCCCACACCTATCACCGAGTCATCCTATTCATAGCCAATCACATTTCCCCACATGACCATTGACCGTCGATTGTCCCATAATGAACCCGTGCTGAGCTAAGCTATCATCGCCATCACCGAGCTTCAACTGCAATATTTTCTCCCGACGAAGTTATTCAAAGGTACAAATGGTAAAGAGACATAATTGACAGAGCAGTAAAAGATTGTGTGGATATATTTGCAGCAAAAGACCAGTAGACAATAAAAAATTCCAAATTTAAATGCCTAATAATTTTGCAAGAAAACATTATACAAAGGTGAAATATGTACAAGATAATTCCCAAAGAAGACTCAACAACTCGAGATTTATTGTAACCTATCCAGATTCCATGGCAGAAATTCTTTTGATTTTCTATTTTTGTAACAATTAGTTTTGATTTTCTTAAATTAAATCCCACTCATTTATGACAGGATCCTTTGTAAATAAACTTATAAATACTTCCCATTTCGAAGTATTATGGTTTGGAACTTGCAAGTAGGATAGGATCAATATTGTAAAGCAACTCACATAGCCTTTTTTGATCAATTTTTAGTAATACAGTTGTAATTACAGGATTCTCATGTCACTTATGTTGGTGAAGTGCATTTATCTTTGTATATGTGTTTTCATTGTTATTCAGCTATTATCCATAACTTCTGAATTATTCAATAGAATATTAGGAGAAGAAATTGTTTAAATGTACAATCTGCCTTTGGCTGTGAATAATTTCTATGTTTTCTACTAGAAGGCCAGTCCTAGAATTCTTAATTGCTCTAGGACAATCCTATCTTCTCAACTTTTCTTTCACATCACTCAACAATATTAAGAATCCAAAAAAGTGCCTATCCTGCCCTGTATTGTTTCCTGTAGAACCTATCTTGAATGAACACAACCTCTTTGACTCCATTTTCCCAATGGCCCATCTTCCCTGTTCCAACAAACAATTCAAAAAAAAAAAAAAACCTTGTACTATCATAACTAGCCTAAAATTTCCAACAAACAAAGTTAAATCTTATAGAGAGATCCCTCTCTGAGTCTATGAGGAATAGATCCCAGACTCCAAAGTGGTTTTTTGGTTACCTCTGTCAACTTCTTCCTCAGCCTGAGAAATTGCAGAGTGTTAATAGATTGTATGAGTATTGGGGGGTTTTCCCTTAGAACTATGTTGGTTCTCATCAAGTGCTTTCAATTTTAGGTTTGTTGATTTGTTTCTTTGTTAAGTGTTATATTTATCTTCAGCTTACTGGAAGTGGTTTATACTCCATGCATCATCACGATTTAGAATAGCTTGTGATCTAGGGGGATATCGGTGCCCACCCACCTCTCCACTGACTCATCACGGTTCTCCATCTTGGAAGTTTTGTTATGATTTTTTGGGTTCTAGATTTATGGATCCGTTTTGAGGCCCTAAATGATGCTTTTGGAAATTCAAGGCTTGAGTGAGTCAAAGGCCATACCACAAAATTGTATTTCTTAGTTAGAGGTTTCCAATGAGCTACTAAGCACCCCAAATGGAGATTTTATGTAAACTTTGTGCCCCCAGAAAGTTGGCATATCAACTAACCACCTCAGGGTCCGCAAACCTTTTGGATCTTTTCCTCCTATGGTTAGGGTTTTGGACCTTTAGGGTTATTTATTTATGTTAAAAGGAAATTCTTTCGGCCCCTTGTAACAATTTTTGCAAATGAGCATAGTCGACATCTCTCTCTCTCTCTCTCTCTCTCTCTCTCTCTCTCTCTCTCTCTCTCTCTCTCTTAAGAGATAAGAACCATCATTCTATCTAGTTTGTGTTCTACGATATTTTTATTTTTTATTCATTAACAGAAGTTGGGTCTTCACTGTATTACTATGCTCTATGTTGCATATATTTGTATGAGTGTTATTTGTTATATTTCTTATTTCATTACGTTCTCTAATAGATCTAGATCGATGGTATCAGAGAAATATGCTCATTGTTTCTCGATGCATGTCCCCGACAAGGTTAGATTATAGAGTGTTGGGTCTTGAGCTATTTTCATTTTGGGATGAATGCTCTTATTGGCCCAAGTATCCTCCAATGGTTGAAGAAAAAAGAGATAACATAGTAGGATATCCATTTGAGATATCTATCAAGGAATCTCTTGCACAATAGAGGAACGAGATGATGGACAAATTATCCCAAATCCTTCGATGCATATTGATAGTGATAGAGGGACCTTTCACAAGTAGTCACTTCGAAGGCACAACACCCTTAAAGGTACACGTTAACTTTGATTTCCATTTATTTTAAGGTCAAATGGACTTTTATTCCTTAGAGAAATGGTTAAGTTTGCTAGAGGGTTATTTCTTTGTCCACAATTTTTCCATTAAGGAAAAAATCACCTTTTCACTCAAGGTTGTTTCCCGTGTCAAATATTGATGGGAGACTTACTATGAGCAATAGGATCTAGAGGAGTCCGGAATGTTTGGGTCTAAACTCACTCAAGCCTCTTTTTTTGATGCACTTAAGGAGAAATACTACCCTGCTGGAAACAATAATGACCAATACATGAGATGGAAAACTCTATGTCAAGAGAGGGACCAAATGGTATCGAACTACACTAATAGTGTCCATATCTTATACAAAGATGGGAGTCAAAGACTTCGAGTGGAACCTAGTTATAAAATACTATGGTGGCCTACATAGGTACATCCAAATAGAGATGGAATTCTTGGACATCTTGTCACTGGGAACCTTTTATCCATATGATGTCAAAATCAATAAAAAAAAATTAAGTAGAAGAATAAGTGGGAGTTTGGGTTTACAAATATATTGCAACATAAGCATGGCAAGGGAAACCCTAGCTCATGGAAAAAATGGAATAGAAAGGATAACCAACCTCATGATAACCATTCCAAGTCACATGCAAAGAAAGGTAGTGGGAAGACAAATATGGAAACTGGGAAATGGTGCAAGTTGCAAAAAATCCCCTAGCACAACAATGATGGATGTCGCTCAAAGAAATAGTTGGTAGTTGAAATGAAAGCCTTAGAGTCAAACCCTTTCAACTTTGATTTATAGATAAACAATGGGAATAAGATCATTGATGTGAAACCCAATGTCATTGTTGCTACCAAAAAGGTCCAACTAGAGAAACTAGAGGAGTTGTAGGAAGGTGAGCGCCTCTTCTACTCACAAATGTGGATGAAGGGAACTCCACTACATTTCATTGTTGACAGTGGGATCCAAAAGAAAATAATCTCAGTAGAGGCCATCAAGAGATCGAAGTTGATTACAACACCACACCCACAACCATACACCATTAGTTTCTTAAGCTAGGGACGAGGCATTCCCGTTATCCAACAATGTCACCTATCCTTCAGTCCACTCAAAGATGAGGTATTGTGTGATATTGCCCCACTTGAGTTCTATGATGTTCTTTTCAAACAACCATATAGGTGGAAATGTCATGCTATATATGAGTATAGACTTTATAGTGTCATTATTAATCTGGGAAGACAACTCTACCAAATGTCAAAGGTCGTTCCAACCACTGCACTCTCTTTGATCACATCCGAGCAATGTAGAAAGGTAATCTTCCAAAATGGGAAATTTTTCCTTTTCATGGTTCACTTTGAAGGTAAATGAAATATCACCATGAAGTCAAAAATCATTGCATAGGGTTTTGCTACACAACAAAAGTAGGTGGAAAAAGTAGTGGAAGCATATAAAGATATCTTTACCTTGCCTACTAAGGTAACTCTACACTTCTAGGTCAAGCATTCAATTTATCTGATACTTGGTGTGCCTTTACCAAATGGCCCAATATATAGGTGTTATCTAGTGGAAAATGAAGAAATCAAACGCTAAATTCAAGAGTTAATCCAAAAAGGGAACATTCGACCAAAATCCTCACTTTGCGAGAGCTTGATTGTGTTGGTTCGAAAAAAAGATGGGACATGGTGACTCTGTATTGATTACAGAGTTCTAAACAAAATCGTAGTCCTAAACAAGTATCCCATTCCTTGGATTGACGACATTCTTAACAAAATCAAGGGTTCCAAGTGCTTTAGTAAGATTGATATAAAGTTGGGATACCACCAGGTACTAATCGAGTAAACTAATGTATGAAAGACTACCTTCAAGTCCAAAGAATCCCTTTTTGAGTGGTTGGTCATGCCTCTTATCTTGACTAATTCTTCAACAACTTTCATGATGATTATGTATGATGTCCTATGACCATTCACCAACTATTTTGTGGTTGTATATCTATATAACATCCTCATCTTCAATAAAAATTGGGTAGAACATTTGCAATACATTCAACAAGTACTCAACACCCTACGGTAGAACAAGTTATATGCTAATCTAGAAAAACTACAATTTGGAATGCAGAGTATCCAACATATTGGATACATCATGGATGAACATGGTGTGCATGTGAATCCATCCAAGATCCAAGTCATTTACGACTGGCCATCCCCAATGAATCTAACTGGGATCCTCATTTTCTTAGGCCTTGGAAAATTTTATCACATGTTCATGTTGGGATTCTCTCATGTTGTTTGGCCCCTTAGCCACATCACCAAGGGTGGATATAGGGCCAATTTGTTTTGGGTCGAGTCAAAAAAATAATAATTTGAGGATTTGAAACACTACTTATGTTCAATACCCATACTCACCTTGCTAGATCTACAACAACCCTTTGAGATTGAGACATATTATTTGAACTATGAAATGGGCACATTCCTTACTCAGCGTGTCCATCTAGTGGACTACCATAGTGAGACACCCTCATGTGTCTCTCGCAAGTACCCCACCTATGGAAAGGATATGTACTCCAAAGTACAAGCTTGTCACCAATGGAAGCATTACATTCTCGGTAAGGAGATTGTCATCCACATTGATCACAAGACCCTACAAATCATGAAAACGCGAGGAAAGTTACAAAATTACCACCACCAAAGGTGGTCCGCCTACTTGCAATAGTTCCACCTGAACATTAAATACAAGAAGGGTAACACCAACTGAGTTGTTAATTTCCTTAGTGGACCTCCAATTGCAAAATTAGCCACAATGCTCAACTCTTGTGGCCATGAGACCTCTGGGTGGTCCTAACTATACCATAATGTTGGAATGTAAGTTTCCACAGTTAGTCATAATGGTTATAAAATTTATGGAAATAAATGTGTGTCAGGTTTCGAAACGTCCTATGTTTCGAGTGGAAACTCCACCCATCATAAGGGACATAAAAATATCTTAAGGTGGAAAAGAGTATGCTAAGGTTTTCCTTTAAAGGTTAAGCGGGGAAGGTGGCCATTGTTAGAAAAAATAGGATCGTAGAGAAATAAATAAAACAAATGTGGAAATAAAACACAAAAGAAACACAATTAAATAGAGACACAAATATATGTGGTTCACCTAGTGTGGGATACGTCCACCAGAGAAATTTCCAGTTCCTTCCTTTTTATTATCCAGCAAAATGAAGGGATATAACCTAAAACACACTTGTTGTAACTTCCTCTTCTTTCACTCACAGTTTCCTCTCTCAAAATAAAATATTCACGATCATACACAGCTGCAATACAATTCCCTCATAAGAGAGGGTTTCCTTCTAGGGAAGAAAAACCCTAAAAAATAACTTCTACCGTCAGATCTGCGACCTTATAATGAACGATCTAGATTGACTACGAAATTACAATATTTTACAAGGCAATTTTTTCCAATATTTCACTTCGGGGGTGCTGCCCCCAAATCCCCCGCCAGGGGGGGTTACAAAACTTATCGTCACCCCCCCCCGG
>ML779910.1:57000-83884 GCA_009831015.1 Picea engelmannii | reverse complement strand
ATATATTAATTTACAATTTGTTATATTATTTTTTTAATTTTATATACTATATGTTTTTATTAAATTTTATAAACTATACATCCTTGGCCATCCAAAAGTTAGAAATGTATAAGTGATGGATTTTGGGTTTCTCACAAGAAACAACTAATGAACATTAAAAATGAAAAATAAATTGATATCTCAAACACAGTTTTTAATGTAATATCTTTTAATTCCGTGTATTTGATAATAATATTTTCTCCCTATAAAAACTAATTAAAAAAATATATTATAATAAAAATCCTTATTTTCTTTCTCTTTTAAAAAGAACTTCCTAATAAAAGGGTTAAACATTTTAAGAAAACATCAAAAAGCTTAATTTTGAAGCATACTTTTATGATTGGAAATATCCAAACTCAATATGTGGAAAAACATAATTTTAAACAATACTATCAAAACATAAAAAGCATTATTTTAAACAAAGTCTTTCATGACAGGAAATATTCAAACTCCAAATGTCAAAAATAAAATGTGAGTAGAAGTGTTAGGAAACTTCAAAACTGGGAATACCTGCAACTGCAACATTTTTTCCATATCAATTGAGCAGCTAAGACGTAGTGGCTTATCCATTTTGCGTAGATCTTCTCTAACAATACGTCGTGTCAATTCCCTGACTTGATTTTGCACTATAATTTTTGAATCACGCCGTGGTAATATTGCCGGCAGTATTAAATGCTTTCTTTCTGAAATTGCAACATCTTGCCCTTGGTTTCCAATTTCATCCTCAGACTCCACATCGTTGTTGAAATCTAGCAGGCATTTTTGACGGAGACTTTCGAGACAGTTCCAAACGTCACTAAGATAACCTAATCCCTCCAATACTCGAACAGATAGTTCCAGGTCTTCTCCCACGAAGAAACAACCCACGTCCAAAAGCATCTCCTGCTGTTCGATCTCCATAGCTTTGTAACTCCATTTTAGAGTATTAATTACAGTGTCTGCTTCGGTTAGTGGCAGTCCTTGAGAGAATATTTCCAACTGTCGCTTCCAATACGTTCTGTCCAGGTTGCCTGCTAGCTGTTCCCCCAAAACTTTTAAGCATAAAGGCAAACCCCCACAAATTTTCAAAAACTCCTCCACCGAATCTTCATATCCTTCAGAAGGATTTGATTGATGGAAAGCATGGCGGCAGAACAGCTCTCGAGCATGGTTTCGCCGCAATGGTTTTACATCATACAATAAAGTGTTTGAAGAAAAGCCCCTGAGCATATGTTTATCACGAGATGTTATGAAGATCAGACTACCAGGTTCCACCGCATTCAAATCCAGTACACTTTTTATTTTCTCCCTGTCATCCACATCATCTAAAACAATCAAAACTTTTAACCCTTTTAGACAATTTCGTAAAATAGTCTTACCAATGTCGGTATTCGGAATGTCCATATCTTTGCCCAGCAAACCACGAAGGAGCTGCCGCTGCAAAGATGTTAAATCGACTTTTTCTCTGACGTTAAACAAGTAACAAGCCCTGCTAAACTTCGAACGTTTCAGGTTGAAGATATGTTTCACCAGAGTAGACTTCCCTATTCCGCTTATTCCGGCTATCCCCACCACCTTTGTCGAGCTTTGTTTCTGAATGTGATCATCCAAATCCTTCAAGGCCTGGTCGACTCCAACTGGGTGGCTAGCGACCTCTAAGGGGTCCCATTTTACCTGTTTTATTACAATGTTTTCAATTTCCCTCACAAACCTCCCATAGTCACTGTAGACAAAAAATATTTGCAGTGTATCATAGTTAGAGAACGGATGATTCACGGTCCACAAAGTTGATAGATGATAAGTAAGTAAAATATCTATTCTGTGATATGTATTCACCTTTCCTTCGTTTTGAACAGCAGACCAGAAATATCTGCGGCTTCTCTAAGTGCTTCCTTCCATCCCTCCACGACTTCCATGGAGACTCTTCCGTTTTGTTGGTGTTTGTGGAAGGCATCGGCATAACATCCCTTCTCAATGTAACGAAGGTCAGCAGGCTCAACGTCACAGAATACAGGTACAACCTTGCGCTCACAAGATGATCTCATCATCCAACACAACTCATCTAAGCACCAGCGTGAGTGAGCATAATTCTCAGAAAAAATGGCAATGTGAACAGAGGCACTGATAATGGCTCCTCTGATTGCAGGGCAGAGGGTATTTCCCGTGCGCAGTTCCTCCTTGTCCAGGAAGACGCGCAACCCATAGGATGTGAGGTTATGGTAGATGAGACTGGCAAGATTATTTTTGGTGTCTGGTCCGCAGTGGTTGATGAAAACCTGGTATTGCTCTGCCGCTGTTACTTGCTCCATACTTGATATCTCTTACCGATCGGATCAGATTGGAAGATGAAGGAAGCGCTTCACCCACCACAGAAATTAAGGCAATAAAGATAAAGACGAAAACTTTAAAAAATGCCAAGAGATACCGATGGCTATCAATAGATCAAAAAATCAAGTCAGCAAAATAATTGTGAAGGGACAGGATCTGTCGTGGTATGTACTATGATGATCGACGCGTAGAAGAATTCCACACAATTCTACAGTGAAGGCCCCTTCGGTGCCCCACTAAGTGTATGATACATCGCCCACGTAGCCGCGTAGAGGGAATTCCACAAAATTCCGCGATGAAGGGCCCCACCAAGTGGTACGATGTACCGCCCTCGTGTTTTCTTGGTTGAAAATTTCAGTGGATGATCACAATTCCTTATCTTTCTTAATCAAGGAATTTATTCATAATTGTATGCTATTTGTTTCTTGGTTGAAAATATCTATGGATGACCACAATTCGTTTTCTTTACCATTATTTTTTTAATCAAGGAATTTAATTATAATTACATGGTGGCCCTCTCTTCCATATAATGACGTTAAAATGAAGTGTTTATGAAGACCACTTTATAGATAATATTGTTGATGTCATATCGATGATTTTAATGCCTTATGCATTGTATATGTTTATTTGTTTCCTTAGTAAACCTTTTCCATCTTTGGATGGAATATATCTCTTTCACTTATAGAGATTCGCTTCTTAAAATCACTTTTCATCTAAAACTAAAACTATGGTTGAATCGCTAGGTGGTTGTAAATAGGGTTAAAAGCTTTGGCATGGATTGTTATCACATATAGTTCTCAAGGGCAGTAGGTCGTCTAAGTCTTTGGTCTTCACAGGAAGTGTCCAAGTGCAGCATTCAAAAGTAGTCTATTTCGGGTTGAAATACAAGCAGCGAGCGGGTTTATTTTTTCAATGGCGAAGCTCCCAAGAGCAGTTCAAATCAACGGCTCGCGTGTATTCGGCGTGTCAAAGTTGCGCGAGGTTTAGCGCCAGAGAGAAGCCCCTGAATTAAAAATCAAGTGATGTGTGTCCTTCTCCAGTGGACATGCACGATTTACTTCAGAGTTTGGGTTTCGGGAGTTTTGGCACTTCTCCTCTCGATTTTCTCCAAAGTGCTTTTCCCGGAGTGCACAGATCTGTGCCGCATGTCTATGCCATCATCGACCAAGGTTTCAACTTCGTATCTCTTTGGCGCTCAGGAAAACTCTTAGTCAACGACTCCTCCATCCCCTCGCTCTCGAGTATGCAGATCTCTGTCGCGTGTCCATCTCCAACGGACGATCATGATTTGCTTCGCCATGTCGGGTTTCGAGAGTTTTGGCTCCTCTCTTTTTGGTTTCCTCCGGAACACATTCCCGCGAGGTGCATGGATCTTTGTCGCATGTCCCCCTAGATCTAGCGGCTCAGATCTGCTCCAAACTCTGAAGCTTTGGCGTTCTTGCTCCCTCCTTGTTTGCAAATTTTCGAAGTGTTTATGCTATAGAGTTTCAGTTCTTTCGCCACGTGGCATCCATTTAGTGATGACACATGGCACTCATTTCAAGCATTTTTGGACATGTCTTCAGCCTATTTTCGAGTGACACATGTCACCCCTCCGTCCACGACATGTCAGCATAGCGACGTTAGGCCACCACGTCAACTGCAGGAGATCATCACTCCGGGAGAGTGTCATTCCTGGAGTTTGCCATCCAGAGCAAGCACAGTTCTCTGAAGCCTGGAGCCCCGAAGTCCCAAAATATTTAAATGGTAAAAGTGGCATAATCCAGGTTTAATTAGTGATAAGCACACACTAATCACTTCACAAGTTCGACACTCTGGGAGTTATATATACTTTTCATTCAAAATATCCAAAACTCCGAAGTGTCAAAGTGACGAGAGACTACCACGTCACTCTGAGAGAAAGTCACTTCGGGAGGCATTCATGCTTTGCGTTCAAAAGCTCCCGAGCTCTAAGAAATTTGCACCATTGCTAAATCAGAGAGGGGAGCTCTAATATGGCAAACGGATAGAAATTTAGCAGGGGCGCTAAAGTAGCAGGGTCAAGATCACAGATCGCAAACAGATCAACGACCACGCTTCATTGTGGGGACACAACTTGCTCAAGCGTTAAAATCCTTGAGCGTCAATGAGCGATCCCACAATCAAAACTATGGTATAGCGAAAGTTCTACATGGCGGAAAGTGGTGGATTGCGGGCTCAAAAGCGGTGTGGTTCCAAAGTGCCTTCGATGGCCCCACAATCATGTGCTTATAAAACGTCAAATCCAAGAACGACACGTGGCCGCCTCCTAGGCGTTAAGCCTCGTTGTGATCCCGAGAATAAAAGTAGTTAATGAAAAAGAACTGGTGGTTGAAACCTCAACTCACTCCATAAGTAGAAAACATGGAGGGTCTGGCCATGGAGACATAATTTTCAGCTCGAGGTACCCCTACGGATGGTTTTTCGTGCATGCCCATGTTGATATAAGCTCGCATTTGATAGAAGGATACATGCATAGTCTGGAAGAAGGATGCATAGACGTAAAGCCTTGAATGGGATGGCTAGATCACACTCTTGTAGTTGTGGACTGCTATGATATAAATTGATCAGTTTAGATTTTGTAAAGGGGGGGTGTTTTTCAGAGGCTGGAGAGCTGAGAGAGTTTTAGGAGCAGGTCTCTGTATTTTTAGATTGTAAGCCTGAGGGCTTGGATTGTAAATATTATGTTATTGAAGATTCCTTTGAATTGTTTTTATCAAACCGTCTTCTTAGTTTACACGTTGTTATGTTTCTTCTTGTATGGATGTAATCTCTCTGATTTATGGATTCCTGAGGCGATGGAGGATCTATTGTCATCATGCCCATCTTTCATGGTTCATCAAATATTTTATTTTTTTCTTATTGTCTGGATGTAATCTCTCTGATTTATGGATTCCTGAGGTGATGGAGGATTTGTTTTCATCATGCCCATCCTTCATGGTTCATCAGATATTTTCTAGTTTTCTTATTTTCTGGATGTAATTTCTCTGATTTATGGATTCGTGAGGCGATGGAAGATCTGTTGTCATCATGCCCATCTTTCATGGTTCATCATATATTTTCTCTTTTTCTTCTTGTCTGGATGTAGCATCTCTCTGATCTATGGATTCCTAAGGTGGTAGAGGATCTGTTGTCATCTTTCTCATCTTTCATGGTTCATCACTCAGACATTTTCTGTCATCTTTCTCCTCATCACCACATAAATCCTTTTGTTTGATAGGCAGTTTAAATGCCTTCATTATTCACGATACGTATGACTCCATAGCTTAATGGTCCCGAACTGATCTGTAGTTACTTTTGTTATATTTTCCTCTCTCTACAGTCTTACTGACCCACCTACTGAAACCATTCTAATACATTTACATTTTGATGGGTACTGGGCTTATCCTCTTGCAGTCGAAGGGTGACTCTCAATGCTAACATTCTTGGCATCGTTCTCGAGGACGGAAGTGAAGATATCTTCCCTTGGAGAATGACAACGAAGAGATCCAGCTTTACATGGTGAACTGAAGTTGGACACATTATTCAGACTGCATATCATTCACCTGGTGACTCCATGGTTTAAGAATCCAGTGGCGACTCCGCAGTTTTAAGAAGTCATATTTTCAGATGGAATCCATCTTGGCTTGGAGGTTTTCTCCTTTAAATTTCTCTGATGTTCCTGGTTTTCCAAATGTTGTTCCTACTATAGATGAGTGAGGTGATTTTTTCCCCATATTTAAAGAACATAGAGATGACAACCCTGCTAAGCATTTGCTTGAGTTTCATGAACTCATGCATCAGTGGGGAATACATCATGATGATGTTCATGTAATCATTAGAGGGAGATGCTCGTGAGTGGTATCGATCATTTCCCCCTGCTAGTATCTCCTCCTTGGAAGAGTTTCATGCAGCTTTCAATATTTATTGTCAAAAGTTTTATTCCTATGAGTTAATTTGTCATAGTTGTTGTGAGGAATATAAAGACTGTGTTCAGGATATAGCAGATTCTTATGAAGTCTGTGAGGATGAAGAAGATGCCTTGGAAGAGGAATCAACTCTTTCTCTTCCCTGGTCATCTGCATCAGATGAAAATTGTGTTTGTTGTCTCAGTAAGGAAAGTGCAGAAATTGAGTCTGTTCTGGAAGTTAATACTCTTTGTAGACCTGTCTCTAAAAATCCTAGATATGAGCAGCGTATTTTTGACTCATATGATGATGATAAGATATCACTTCCTAGATTGAATCTTGAAAGGAAACCCGTGTTTAATATTGAAGAGCATTTTTCTCATGTTGGGCAGAAGATACCTCTTAGTATGTCATTCAAGGCTCCCCCTTTATTCGATCATTATGGAGAAAGTGATGAAGATACTGAGGTTTTTTTTGTCTCGGAAGAAAAAAACATTAGCAGCCAGTCTTCTAATGAAAGTGAAAGATTTTACCAAGAGTAACATGATAGAGAGAAAGAGCCATCCATTGATATACATGAGGAGATTTATTTCCATCATCTAGCAGATGTTATCAGAGAAGGAAAAAGAGAAGTGGATCAACAACCTGCATCAGCCTTTCACTCACCTATTCTTGCCACATACATTCAACCATATGTGAGAAGCTGTAAAGAAGAGCAGGTTTTTTATTACCAATCTAGTAGGTTTTATCACCTATTTTATGGCCCTGTACGAGAATACATGGAGTTGCATTTCCTCAATGTATTGAAGCCTCCAATATTTATCTTACCTTCATCATTGGGAGGTAATCTAAAGAATGTAATTAGTTTGTTTTCATAGTTTTGTTATCCCTTGTTGACTAGTGACAGAGTAAATAAGATTTCAATTAGGAAGTTATTTGAATGGCTCTGGTGGAAGTTTGTTTTCACCTAGCACGTTGTAAAAAAACAGTTAGTCTAGGATTGTATATAAATAAGCTACTTCTGGAGCACATGTGTTTGTTTTCTTTTTAAGTAGAATAATGTACATATCATCCTGTGGTCCTCAGCAGGATGTATTTGAGCTCGACTCCACAACCCAACAGCTAAGGCAATGGAACTTCTTGTTCTTGGCAGCTCACAGGGAGCATACCATCCCCTGTGGAGCCAATGTTATCACATATATTTGTTAAGGGAATAAGATCGTCCAAGTCCGTGGTCTACCTAGGAAGCGTCCAAGCGCAACATTCAAAAGTAGTCCATTTCAGGCTGAAATACAAGCAGTGGGCGAATTTATTTTTTCAACAGCAGAGATCCCACGAGTAGTTCAGATCAACGGCTCACGTGTATTCGACGTGTCAAATTTGCGCGAGGTCTAGCACCAGACAAAATCCCCTGAATTAAAAATCAAGTGTCGTGTGTCCTTCTCTAATGGACGGGCACGATTTACTTCAGAGTTCGGGCTTCGAGAATTTTGGCACTTCTCCTCTGAATTTTCTCTGAAGTGATTTTCCCAGAGTGCACAGATCTGTGTCATGTGTCTATTCCATCAGGAGCCAGGGTTTCAGCTTCGTATCTCTTTGGTGCTCCGGGAAACTCTTGGTCAATGTCTCCTCCATCCCCTCACTACTGAGTATGCAGATCTCTGTCGCGCGTCTGTCTCCAGTGGACGGTCATGATTTGCTTCGCCATGTTGGGTTTCAAGAGTTATGGCTCCTCTCTTTTGGGTTTCCTCCGAAACACATTCCCGCAGGGTGCATGGATCTCTTCCGCATGTCCCCCCAGATCTAGTGGCTCAGATCTACTCTCGACTCTGAAGCTTCGACGTTCTCTCTCCCTCCTTGTTTTCAAAATTTTGATTGTTTCTGTTGCAAAGTTTCAGTTCTTTTTCCACATGGAATCCATCTAGAAGTGACACATGGCACTCATTTCAAGCATTTTTGGACATGTCTTCAGCCTATTTTCGAGTGACACATGTCACCCCTCAGTCCACGACATGTCATCATAGCGACTTCATACCTCCACGTCAGATGCGGGAGATCATCACTCCGGGAGAGTGTCACTCTGGGAGTTTTCGATCCAGAGCAAGCACAGTTCTCCAAAGCCTGGAGCCCCGAAGTCCCAAAATATTTAAATGATAAAAGCGGCCTAATCCAGGTTTAATTAGTGATAATCACATGCTAATCACTTCACAAGTTCGACACTCTGGGAGTTATATAATCTTTTTATTCAAAATATCCCAAACTCTAAAGTGTCAAAGTGACGAGATACTGCCACGTCACTCCGGGAGAAAGTCACTTCGGGAGACATTCATGCTTCACATTGAAAATCTCCCAAGATCTAATAAATTTGCACCATCGCTAAATCAGATAGGGGAGTTATAATATGGAAGACATATATAACTTTAGCAGGGGCACTAAAGTAGTAGGGTCACCCAGACCACAGATCGAAAACAGATCAACAACTGCGCTTCATTGTGGGGACGCAACTTGCTCGAGAATTAAAATCCTTGACTGGTCCCGCAATCGAAACCGTGGTATAGAGAAAGTGCTATGTGGAAAAAAGTGGTGGATTGCAGGCTCAAAAGAGGTGTGGGTCGAAACCACCTTCGACAACCCCTCAATCACATGCTTATAAAATGTCAAATCCTAGAACAACACATGGCCGCCCCCTAGGAATTAAGCCTCGTTGTGATCCTAAGAAGAAAATCAGTTAATGAAAAAGGAGCGTTGATTGAAACCTCGACTCACTCCATAAATAGAATACATGGAGGGTATGGTCGTGGAGACAGAACTGTCAGCCCGAGGTACCCCTACGAACAGTTTTTCGTGCAGACCCATGCTGATCTGAGCTCGCATCTGAAAAAAGGATACACGCACAGTCTGACAGAAGGATGCACATACCTAAAGCCTTGAATGGAATGGTCAGATCACACTCCTGGTAGTTGTGGACTAATCTGATATAAATTGATCAGTTTATATTTTTTAAAGGGGGGATGTTTTTCAGAGGCTGGAGAGCCGAGAGAGTTTTAGGAGCAGGGATTTGTATTTTTAGTTTGTAAGCCCGAGGGCTTGGATTGTAAATATTATGTTATTGAAGATTCCTTTGAATTGTTTTTATCAAACCATCTTCTTAGTTTACACGTTGTTCTATTTATTCTTGTTTGGATGTAATCTCTCTGATTTATGGATTCCTAAGGCGATGGAGGATATGTTGTTATCATGCCCATCTTTCATGGTTCATCAAATATTTTGTGTTTTTCTTATTGTCTGGATGTAATCTCTCTGATTTATGGATTCTTGAGGTGATGGAGGATCTGTTGTCATCATGCCCATCTTTCATGGTTCATCAGATATTTTATGTTTTTCTTATTGTCTGGATGTAATCTCTCTGATTTATGGATTCATGAGGCGATGGAGGGTCTGTTGTCATCATTCCCATCTTTCATGGTTCATCAAATATTTTTTTTTCTTCTTGTCTGGATGTAGCATCTCTATGATCTATGGATTCCTGAGGCGACAGAGGATCTGTTGTCATCTTGTCCATGTTTCATGGTTCATCACTCGGATATTTTTTGTCTTCTTTCTCCTCATCACCACATAAATCCTTTTGTTTGATAGGCAATTTAAATGCCTTCATTATTCATGATATGTATGACTCCATATCCCAATGGTCCCAAACTGATCTGTAGTTACTTCTGTTATCTTTTCCTCTCTCTACATTCTTACTGACCCACCTACTCAAACCATTCCAATACATTTACATTTTGATGGGTATTGGGCTTATCCTCTTGCATTCGAAGTGTGACTCTTAGTGCTAACATGAATAAATGTTATTGTTGCAATTTAAGGGATTATACTTTATGGTGACTAGTGGAGCACATAGACATCATATTATACAAAAAACAATGTACAATACTATATATGCACACACATATAGAAGGATATAGAAGAGAGATGTAGCAGTGGAGTAGCAATAGGTAGTGATTATTATCTAAGATCAACCACCACATACTTTGATACATTCATGATCGCATGTATTTTTATGTCACTTTGGTATTTCAGGTAATTAGACTGCTTTGTAACCCCGGTCGGTCGATCAACTCAACTCCATGGTCAACTCATACTCATAATTGAATTGAAAATTATAAAGGTTGATTGCTTGGGTTGGTCGACTAGGCCCTCCAACATCTCCCCAACCCTCAAATACTTCTTCATCCAAAAGAAGAGGGAGATTTTGACCTTCACATGATATATTTCTCCTACACGCTGACTAGGGATTGTGACAAATGTTCTTTCGTGGTGTCAAGGTGTTGTGACACTTAGTAAAGTGCATGCGACACTTAGTAAGGTGCATACAACACTTGACAAAGTGCATGTGACACTTAGTAAGGTGCATACGACACTTTACAACACTTGTGACACTTAGGTGTAAATAGGTGTGACACTTAAGTGTGACATTTTTGTGTGTAACAGTGAGTGGTCACAAACTCCACATATGTTACAAAATTTCAAGTCATTTTTTTTCCTTTACATGATAGTCGGGACTTATGTGGTCCTCCTTCGGAAAAAGGTAACAATATCCCCTTCAACCATGAACACCTCTTCCAAATTAACCACCTATGCCTTGGTAGCCACCACAATAGCCTCCTCTACCTTAGTAGCCTCCTCCTCTTCAATTATAATTTACACCTTGGCCTTGGTAGTATTCTTCTATATTTCCTTGGCCTTGATTTTGGTCAATTTCTTGTGTATGAAGATACGATACAAAAATGTATGAAGATATACAAAAATGGATTCCCGTGATGGTTTTTTCTACATTTTTGAGTATGCTAATTTATGGTATGAAGAGATGATACAAAAATGTATTGGATTGTGTACTACCAACAATGGAACCGATGTTGTAATCTAAAGGATTACACTTGATTGTGACTAGTGGAGCACATAGAAACTATATAATACAAAAATAAATATACAATACTATACATGCACACACACATAGAATGATCTAGAAAAGAGAAGTAGTAGTGGAGCCAACAATAGGCATCCTTTATAATCTAAGATCAAGCACAACTTACTTTGATACACTCATGATCACATGTACTTATCCTTTAATTTGGTCGATCAAGTAATTCTACTATTACGTAACTACCCTGGTTGGTCAACCCAACCCAACAGTTGACCGACTCAACTTCATGGTTGACTCATACTCACAGATGACTTCACAATTACAAATGTTGACTTATTGAGCTAGTCGAATAGGCCTTCCAATAGTTATCAAATGTGAGATACCACATGGAAGATACTAGAACCACTCACCATTATGGTGGTGCACTCAAAGTGATCCACTTTTGTATGGGCCTTTGCTAGATCAACATCCCATTGTTGTATTTTGAACTCTATGCCACTCACCAAATTGTGATTATGCTTGAGAATTGTATTTCTTCCTCTATATATTGTAGTAGAGAAAGTGTCATCAAGGTATAGAGTTACATAGTGATGTGAAGGGGTGGACTAAGTGTTAACTAAAATACTTCACTTTTCAATATTTTTTTCTTCAATGGAAAACTACAATTTTCAATACTTTTCTATTATTCAATACAATAATATAAATTATGTAAAAAAATACAATATATTATAAAATTGTTTACTAGAAAATAATATCAAATCTTACTTCTTAATTTATCTAAAGTATATTCCCATTGAGGGTATTGTTGTAAATGTGTTGAACCTGCACATAATAGATCTAGCTAAACAATAATACACACATTTGCAGAGAGAATTGGAGAAAGAAGAAGGAGAGAGAATGAAATAATTCTCATTAACTGTATTCCATACTCTAAGAGTGAATAATTTACAATATATATATAGGATACATGAGTAACTAATGAGCCATAGTGGTGGTCTAGAGTGATCTGGACACACATCAATAGTTACAGGAGTGAACTGCCACCTAGTTGAGTTAACTAGTCAACTAGTCTTCAGTTAACTGACTGAACAAAGAGTAGTGAGGAGTTAACTCAGGGAATCAAGGGTAATGTGCCAATATGGTGATGATCCCAAGGAAAGTGTTCATTAGTTGGTGATGATCCCAATGTTGCATGGTGACAAAACCAATGTAGCATCTAAACTCAACTCAACTAGTCAACTAAAGTGTCAACTGAAAGAGAATATTCTCCAAGTGGAATATTCTCCCCTAAAATATAGGAGACTGAATAATGACTAATTATGAATAATAAACAAGGAATAACCTTAGGAAAAATAAATACTAGGTGTGTGTGAAGTAACTCCAACACCCCCCCCTGAACATCACTATGGTGAAAATAAAGAATGGATCCCGGCAACGAGGCCATGTTAGGTACCCAAATACAAAAGATACACTGAAATAAAGTGAGGAAAGAGGGAAAACCTCATGGGAAACACCCTCCCCTCAAGGTACAATGTATGTAAAAAAAATAAAAATGAGAAGGAACAAAAAGCAGTTGCTAAACAACCGTGTCCTTCACTCCAAGAAGACCTCACAATTGTGCAAGTTTATGCTCATTGAAGATTTTGTTGAAGATGTAGATGTCTGCATGGATATGATGAAGTAGATGCACCATTTAGAGGTCCACACATATCCACTTTATCTTCTGATAATGAATAATTTCCAAATAAATTTTGGATGAAACTTTGAAAACCGTGCGGTCGTTTCCAGAAAAATACTGAAATTTTGTTGATTTTAAAATGATCATAACTTCACTTCCCGGAATCTGTTTTGGACGATTTGTTTTTTGAAATTGGATATTTTCCCGAGAGGAATTCAAATATCCAATTTGTTTCTGCAAATTTTGCTCAAAAGATATCAGAATTGAGTCTGATGTTCGCGGCTCCCTTTTTGTCTCCTGAGATGCATGCATTATGCATGCAAAAGTGTCTGCATGTGACTCCTAAGATGCATGCCCTATATCTTCCACATGAATTTCAGAAAATAAATCTGAAATGGAGTATACATCATCTTCAATTAATGGAATACAAATTTGTGCAAATACTTTTTGTATAAAAATCTTCAGAATAAAATGTTTGATCTTCTGATGGCTTCCCTTATGGCTCTATCTGTTCAACCTCCTACATGAAATCTTCACAATATTCTTTATTTCCAAATAGAACCTCCAATCTGGTCCATAATTCATTTGGAGTTGATTCTTGTGAGTCATCATATATTTGATGGAGAATCTCATGAGAAATAAACGAGAGGATCCATCCTATGGCCATATCTTGTCTATTGAGAAAATCATTTTTCTCATCGGCAGAATCATGCTCTACTTACATTGCCATAGTTATTAGGTACAAGCCTCTGCATCTGAGTAGAAGCAGAATTTCTAGCTTCCACTCCAAATAGTTATGAGGTGTGAGAAGTATTATCAGTGAGTAAAACATATATTCCATCTTTTCTGCGTTCTTCAATCTTCAGTAACTGCAAAAAATAATTTGGTGTAGCTTTTGCTTAGAAGTCCGTCGGCTCTGATACCATGTAAATGTTTTGAACCTGCATAGAATAGATCTATCTAAACAATAATACACACATTTTCAAAGAGAATTGGAGAAAGAAGAAGAAGAAGAAAAAGAATGAAAGAATTCTCATTAACTGTATTCCACACTCAAAGAGTGAATAATTTAGAGTAGATATAGGACACATGAGTAACTAATGAGACATAGTGGTAGTATAGAGTGATATGGACACACACCAGTAGTTACGGGAGTGAACTGCCACCTAGTCTAGTCTCTCAGGTAATTAAGAGAGTGAAGTGCCACCTAGTTGAGTTAACTAGTCAACTAGTCTTCAGTTAACTGACTGAACAGATAGTAGTGAGGAGTTAACTCAGGGAATCAAGGGTAATGCGCTAGTATGGTGATGATCCCAAGGAAATTCCACATTAGTTGGTGATGATCCCAATGTTGCATGGTGACAAAACCAATGTAGCATCTAAACTCAACTCAACTAGTCAAACTGAAGTGTCAACTGAAAGAGAATATTCTCCTGGTGGAATATTCTCCCCTAAAATATAGGAGACTGGATAATGACTAATTATGAATAATAAACAAGGAATAACCATAGGAAAAATAAATCCTAGGTGTGTGTGAAGTAACTCCAACAATTGTCACTATGTCATTGTGTCTAATTGGGAGAAAATGAACTTTTGCAAAAGAAATTACTAGTTGTAGGTCATCATTAAATAAAACACATTTATTTTCTCYACACACGCATCTGGTGATCGAATCTTAGTATTGGATCACGRGGTCCACTTGGTTTGAGCCATTAAATCCATTGAACACTTATTGTACATTCTCATTATCTCTGGTAGGAGAGATGTGAAGGATGGATAAAGTGCGATAACACTTTGTGTTATATGTAAAAATATTTTATTGCATGGTTGGTTCAAAATCAATCCAAGTAGTGTCTGTAATATCCTAGTTTCAACCCTTTGAACTTGATCTTGTTTATATTGTAATTAAGAATTTTATTACTATGTTTTGCTTCACACCATGAGATAATCTCCACAATGATMTTGAAAGACATAAACATGATTATTTTAATTTTATTGAAAGGTTCCAAGGCTAATTAAGGTACAACACCTAAGGGGGTATGAGTTTATCAAAGGGAAAATGTAATGGCGTCCAAGGGGATTGACCTATGTCTAATGATATTACTTTATCCTCTATAACGCTATTCCATGTGATTGGAAAAATAAATCCTAGGTGTGTGTGAAGTAACTCCAACAATTGTCACTATGTCATTGTGTCTACTTGGGAGAAAATGAACTTTTGCAAAAGCAATTACTAGTTGTATGTCATCATTAAATAAAACACATTTATTTTCTCCACACATGCATCCGGTGATCGAATCTTAGTATTGGATCATGGGGTCCACTTGGTTTGAGCCATTAAATCCATTGAACACTTATTGTACATTCTCATTGTCTCTGGTAGGAGAGATGTGAAGGATGGATAAAGTGCGATAACACTTTGTGTTATATGTAAAAATATTTTATTGCATGGCTGGTTCAAAATCAATCCAAGTAGTGTCTGTAATATCCTAGTTTCAACCCTTTGAACTTGATCTTGTTTATATTGTAATTAAGCATTTTATTACTATGTTTTGCTTCACGCCATGAGATAATCTCCACAATGATCTTGAAAGACATAAACATGATTATTTTAATTTTATTGAAAGGTTCCAAGGCTAATTAAGGTACAACACCTACGAGGGTATGAGTTTATCAAAGGGAAAATGTAATGGCATCCAAGGGGATTGACCTATGTCTAATGATATTACTTTATCCTCTATAATGATATTCCATGTGATTGTCATGTTTCCATTTTATCTTAGATTTTTAGTGTCCATACCATTGTGTTGTCATTCCCGAGTAGAGTGAGTTTCCTCTTTGCAAATAGCGCACCACTTCAGCTTTGCATTTTTTAAATTGTGTAGACAATATTTTGTGGTGTGAATCGTAATGAATTTTCATATCTCATAGAAATATTCAACTTGAATTCTTCTAACATATGGGTCTATGTCAGTTGATTCACGGTATTTGAATAAATATTTAGAGGGACCCTCATTCATATAAATCGTACACCAGAGGTGACTTTGTCGAAGGTGTTAGTGAGTATTAAATTACAAAGTCAAAACAATATGTTTTGTTGTTGATTAAGTCTTGTGGTCATGTCTTGGTCTCTTAAAGATCATGTGTCAAGGTCCTAAGGTTAGTGTCCCATGACAAATTTTTGGGTTCATTCACTTATAAGTCAAGTTTGGGGTTTTAATTAGGTCATGTCTAAGGAGTTAGAACATCATTCTAATTGATAGTTGAAGTGGTCATTATTGTCCAAGGTCAAGTCAGTTTGTCATATAGTCCTTGGTCATCATTTGAAAATGTGAGTCGTAAGTCATTACACTATGTCTTAATAAGGCCATGGGAGCATGTTATCACATGTACTAAAGGTTTCATAGATTTCCCAATCTGATTTGTACC
The DNA here is from genome assembly GCA_009831015.1 of Picea engelmannii. Taxonomy (NCBI): domain Eukaryota; kingdom Viridiplantae; phylum Streptophyta; class Pinopsida; order Pinales; family Pinaceae; genus Picea; species Picea engelmannii. Next base: position 67,602 of record ML779910.1, on the reverse strand, counting down.
TTTTAAGGACTTGTAACCAATTTTTTCAAATTCACTGCAAAACCTCCTAGTTTTTTGCAACGACTAACTATCATGTCAAATTACTTTAAAGCTCTCCATAATGGTTAGGAAATCATGAGAGTGAGGTCATGAGAATCAATACAGTCCTTGTAAATCATGTTTTGTGGTCATGTGTTCTTTCCTTTTTTTTTTAAATCATCAAAGTTCTGGTTCGCTATGAAACGGTAACTCGCTGTGAAATTTCCTACATTCGCTGTGAAACTACCTGTCTGCTACAAAATATATGAATTGGTTCAGTTTGTTGTGAAATGATAAGGCTTAGTATGATTATTGGTTCTCATTGAAGCTTCACTTGCTACTACATATTCCTTAATTTCTCTAACCCTAATCTATCGTCAAAAACTGTGCCATCATTATCTACTGCTAAATTCTTGTCTGTTACGAAATTTTTGTCCAATTTGTTGCGAAATTGCTTTCTACTAAATCTTTGTCTCTCAAGCAATCCCTAACACACCAATATTTCCTGCACACCATTTAAGTCTTGATACCCCCTCCACCCACCATCATCACATTATTCTACACCAACATCCATGGAGAAAAACAAGAAAAAGAGGAAAATATACAAGGGGAGTGATATAATGAGGTTTGAACCCTAGGGTCTGCAATTGCTGGAATTCAATCCCATTTTTAGAGAATATTTCCAAGTGGTGGGATGCCTCACCTTCTGCGAAAATATATAGGGAGGTCACATGGAGGTAGCTAAACAATTTTCTCTAAATTTTGATGGAGTCAAAACGAAGGTTGGATCACTGGAAATTCAGGTCACAGAGAAAAAAATTGCCACAGCTATAGAGATTCCCTTGCAAGGTGAGAGGTGGTTCAAGGGGATGCCTTTGGATTCCTCCTACTGTAATGATTATTTCAAGTCATAATTTCAGAATGAAAACTTGTCAAAAGGGGTGCCAAGGAGCTATATGTTAGAACACCATGACCAACTGCTGAGAGTAATATAGAGATACTTCACTTGTGAGGGGCAATTCAACAAGGTGTATATGTACCATATCAAACTACTCATGCATTTTATAGGTAATAAATCCCTAAATCTTCCATATTATCTGTGTAGAATCTTGGGGGAAATAGCTGATAAAGTACAAGCAAAATCTAAACAAGTTGAGCCTAGTCTATTTCATTTCAGTCTCATTAAATTGTTAATCCTTGAGGAGCTTAAGAAAAGAAATAGGGAATGGAGTGTTTTTTTGTCTACATCAGGATTTTGTGTAGAAACCACTAGTTCCCCACCATCAAAGGAAAGTACTTCTTCCACAAGTTCTAAAGCAACTTCGAGTAGTCTAAAAAGAAGAAAGGGAAATGACAAAGAACAACCCATTGTGATTGAAACCCCTGAGATTACAACCAAAATTTATATCAACAAAGAATCCAAGAAAAAGGGTAAAGAACCACTACAGGGTATAAAGACAGTTATGAACATTGAAGAAAACCCTGATGGTAAAAGAGGAAAATTGAAAGGAAAAAATCTCATTTTTACTCCTTAAACAACAAAAATGGAAAAACCCAGGAAACCACTCACGAGGTCAGCAACAAAGAAACTAACTCCTGCAGATGAGAGATTTCCCTGTAATGAAGTTGAGGATGTTGTGGAAGTCCAACGTCCACTAGGAAAAAAACTGATGTTTAGTCCAGAAGTGCTTGACAAAGAAAGATTTGGCAGACCTGTAACCAGATCATCAGCAAGGAGGTAGTTTCATGATGAAGAGACCATATTTGAGACACGTGTTCAATGTGTTACTAAAGAAGTTGTTGAGGTTAAATATACTTCAGAAGAAGAGGACATGACAATTAAAAGACTAAAGAGACAGTTGAAAGAATCTCAGGATTTAATTGTATAATTGAGGGGAAAAAAACAGGAAAATGAAAAGGACGATAACAAAGCACTTGGACCTATGTGAAGAAGCCTTGAAGAAAAACAAGAGGATGGTCAAGATATATCTACCACTACACAAACACATGAAAAATATGTGCAGACATAATAAGACATTGAAGGCAAAGGACATACTGAGGAAGGAACGAAAGGAGATAATTGAATTGAAGAATAATTGCATCCCAAAGGGTTTGGTTCCTCTTGAGAAGTTTTTTGATAATAATGATGTATACAAAAACCCAAAGGTGACTCCAAATGAAGGTTTAAAGGCAGAAGATTGCAGCATTGGAACCGAAAAGGAACCAAGACTCATTAAATTGTCTAAGACTTTAACCCCTGAAAACAAAGAAAGGTATCTTAAATTGATGAAGGAATTCTTTGATGTGCTTGCATGGAGCTTTGAGGAATTGAAGATATATGATACAAGCATCATCCAACATACAATCCCCATCAAAGAAGATCATAAACCATTCAAACAAAAACTAAGAAGGATAAATCCATTTCTCTTGCCTTTAATTGAGAAAGAAGTGAAGAAATTGTTTGATCAAAATATTATTGTTTCATTCAGGTTTTCTAAATGGTTGGAAAACCCGGTTCATGTCATGAAGAATAATGGAGAAATCAGGATGTGTGTATATTTCAATAATTTGAATAGGGTGTCTTTTAAGGACAACTATCCTCTCCCAAAGATGGATTACATTTTACATAAAGTTGTGGGATCAAAAAAAATGTCAATGTTGTATGGATATTCATGGTATAATCAGATCATGGTGCATCCAGATGATCAATAAAAGACAACTTTTACCACACCTTGGGGAACATTCATGTATGCAAATATTCCATTCGGGTTGATGAACACAGGAGAAACATTTCAACGATATATGGATATAGCCTTTTCAAATGAAAGGGATAAGTTCATTGTAATATATTTGGATGATATTACAGTTTTCTCTAACAGTGATGATGAACATTTGAAGCATTTGAAACAAGTTTTTCAAAATTCCAGGAGGTTTGGTATTTCCTTGAATCCAAAGAAGTCAAATTTTCCAATGCAAGAGGGGAATTTGTTGGGCCATGTGATATCAAAAGAGGGAATCAAGATAGATCCAAGAAGAGTAGCATCAATCCAAAAAATAGACAATCCCATAAATAAAAAGGAAGTGCAATATTTTCTTGGTAGGGTGAATTTCCTAAGGAGGTTTATACTAATTTTTTTTGAAATTGTTAAGTTCATTACCCATATGTTGAGAAAATACAATCAGGCTAAATGGAAAGATGAAGAAAAAGGGTCATTTGATGATACAAAGAGAGCATTGACTGAAGCACCAATATTAGTTAGCCCAGACTACTCGAAATATTTTATGATATGCTCCTTTGCCTCAAAACATACTATTGCAGGAGTGTTGTTGTAGAAAAATGAGCATAATTTGGAACAACCTAAAGGCCTTTACAGTAAATCATTGATGGATTCAACATTGAACTATAACATCATGGAGAAGTAGGTCTATGCACTGGTGAAGGCATTGAAGGAGTTCATGGTTTATATCTTGAATTCTCATGTTATTTATTTTGTTCCTAATAGTGTTTTCAAATACATTCTAACTCAACCAGACCCTAAAGGTAGAAGAGTTAAATGGGTTGCAGTTCTTCTCGAGTATGATCTAGAGATAAATCCAACAAAGTTGGTCAAAGGTCAAGGATTGGAGAAATTGACGGCTCGGTCAAATTTTGATCTCTTGGGAATCAATTTCATTGCAGACTTTTCAGTGGATGCAGAACCAACACCTCAAGTATCTCAAAAGTTCCTTTCATCTCCATGGTATAGTGATATAATTTATATTTTGCTGAATTTACAAGCCCCACCAAAATTGAACAAGACTAAGGCCATCTTTTTTAAATTAAAAGAAGCAAAATTTGGTACCATAGATGGTTTTTTGTATTGGAAATATTGAGGGGGAGTTTTATTAAAATGTCTATTGGAAGTTGAAGCACAAAAGAATATGAAAGAATTTCATCAGGGTGATTGTGGAGGACATTACTACTGGAAGACTACTGTGAAAAAAAATCTCAGAGCATGATTCTATTGGCCAAAAATATTTGTCGATGTGTATAAAACAGTGACAGCTTGTCACGAATGTCAATTTTCTTAAGGAAAGAGGAAGTTTTTTCCATTTCCTTTGAAGCCTATTTCAGTGGAGGCACCCTTTCAGTAGTGGGGTCTTGATTTCATTGGTGAAATTAATCTAAAGTCTTCAGGTCAACATACGTGGATATTGACTACTACAGACTATTTTACCAAGTGGATTGAGGCTATACCAACTAGACAAGCAACTGATGTTGTGATAATTCAATTCTTAGAAAACAACATTTTTCCAGGTTTGGTTGTCCTAGGAGGATCATGACTGGCAATGCATCATCTTTCAAGTCAAAGAGAATGATCAAATTCTATGAAAACTATAACATAATTCTCCGTCATTCTATAGCCTATTACCCTTAGGGTAATGAATTGGTTGAGTCATCAAACAAAAGTTTAATAAGAATCATTAAGAAATTATTGCATGAGAACAAAAAGGCTTGGCATAAGAAGTTGATATTTGCATTGTGGGCAGACATAATCAGCCTTAAAAAGTTAATTGGAACTTCACCATTCCAATTAGTATATGGGACAGAGGTGGTTTTTCCTACTTCTTTGGGACTTCCATTCATGAAGTTGTTGCACGAGCAAGAAGCAAATCCTAGTGACATTCAAAGAAGGATCAACTAGCTTATTCATTTTCAACAAATGAGAGAAGATGTCAATAATATTACCCAAATGTTTCAGGAAAAGATGAAGAAAGTTTTTTATAAGAGAACCAAAGTTGTTGATTTCCAGATCAATGATGTAGTGCTAAATTGGGATGCTCGAAATGAATAAAAAGGAAAGCATGGGAAGTCCAATCATCTCTGGAAGGGATCCTATAAGATTACTACTTATCATGGAAACAATTCCTACATTTTAGAGGAGTTTAATGGAGAACTTATTGTTGGAGGTCCAGTCAATGGGAGGCTCTTGAAACATTATCTAACCTGAAAGAAACTTGATCTATTAAATTCATTGTAAATATTCGTTTTATTTTCAAAATTTGTTGGTGTGGATGAAACTCTGAAGAGTTTGAATCCTGAGGTGAAAGCCCTAATATTCAGAAGGGTGATTGTCAGTTTGATTTCAGTTCAGCTTGTATGTAAATAAGTCTGAACAATTCAATTTTTTGTAAGTTTTTGTATAGTTTTCAGTCTCAGAATAATCCCAATGAATAAAGCATTGGTCTGTTGGTTCTTTTCTACCTCACAGAGAGTATAGCAACCCCATTGGAGCCTATGTTAGTGAGTATTAATTTACAAAGTCAAAACAATCTGTTTTGTTGTTGATTGAGTCTTGTGTTCATGTCTTGGTCTCTTAAAGATAATGTGTCAAGGTCCTAAGGTTAGTGTCCCATGATTTTTTTTTGGGTTCATTCACTTATGAGTCAAATTTGGGGTTTTGATTGGGTCATGTCTAAGGAGTTAGAAAATCATTCCAATTGATAGTTGAAGTGGTCAGCATTGTCCAAGGTCAAGTAAATTTTTCATATAGTCCTTTGTAATCATTTGAAATGTGAGTCTTAAGTCATTACACTATGTCTTAATTGGTCATGGGATCATGTTATCACATGTACTAAAGGTTTCATAGGTTTTCCAATCTGATCTATACCTTTTAAGGACTTGTAACAAATTAGGTCAAATTCACTGCAAAACCTCCTAGATTTTCGCAGCGACTAACTGTCATGTCAAATCAATTTAAATCTCTCCATCGGCCAGGAAATCATGAGAGTGAGATCATGAGAATCAATAAAGTCCTTGTAAATATTTTTTTGTGGTCATGTGTTATTTCCTTTTTTAAAAATAATCAAAGTTTTGGTTCACTACGAAACTGTAACTCTCGCTGTGAAATTCACTGCATTCGCTGTGAAACTGCATGTCTACTGTGAAATATCTGAATTGGTTCAGTTTGTTGTGAAATGCTAAGGCATGGTATGATTCTTGGTCTTCATTGAAGCTTCACTTTCTGCTACATATTCCTTAGTTTCTCTAACCCTAATCTGCCATCAAAAACTATGCCATCATTATCTGCTACTAAATTCTTTCCTATTGTGAAATTTATGTCGAGTTTGATGTGAAATCCCTTGCTACTAAAGTTTTGTCTCTCAAGAAAACCCTAACACACCAAGATTTTGTGCACCCTGTTTAAGTCTTGATACCCCCTTCACCCACCATCATCACATCACTCTACACCAACAACCATGGAGCAAAAAAAACAAAAGAGGAAAATATACAAAGGGGCTGATATAGTGAGGTTCAAACCCTAGGGTTTGCAATTTCCGGACTCCAATACCATTTTCAGATAATATTTCCAAGCAGTGGGATGCCTCACCTTCTATGAACATATATAGGGAGGTCACATGGATGTAGTTAAACAATTTTCCCTAAATTTTAATGGAGTCAAAACAAAGGTTGGATCATTGGAAATTCAGGTCACATAGCAAACAATTTCCATGGCTACAAAGATGCCCCTGCAAGGTGAGAGTTTGTTCAAGGGGATGCCTCTAAATTCCTCCTATTGTAATGATTATTTCAAGTCATAATTTCAGAACGAAAACCTGTCAAAAGAGGTGCCAAGGAGCTATATGTTAGAACACCATGACCAACTATTGAGAGTAATCTAGAGATACTTCACTTGTGAGGGGAGATTCAACAAGGTGTATCTGTACCATATCAGACTACTCATGCATTTCACAGGTAAGAAAACCATAAATCTTTCATATTATCTATGTAGAAGTTTGGGGGAAATGGATGATAAAGTACAAGAAAAATCTAAACAAGTTGAGCCTAGTCTATTTCATTTCAGTCTCATTAAATTGTTAATCCTTGAGGAGCTTAAGAAAACAAATAAGGAATGGAGTGTTTTTTTGTCTAAATCAAGATTTTCTATAGAAACCACTAGTTCCCCACCATAAAAGGAAAGTACTCCTTCCATAAGTGCTAAATCACCTTCCAACGGTCTAAAAAGAAAAAAAGGGAAATGACAAAGAATAACCCATTGTGATTGAAACCCCTGAGACTACAACCAAAATTTATCTCAGCAAAGAATCCAATAAAAAGGGTAAAGAACCACTACAGGTTATAAATACAGTTATGAACATTGAATAAACCCCTAATAGTAAGAGAGGAAAACTTAAAGGAAAAAATATCCTTTTTACTCCTGAAACAACACAAATGGAAAAAATCAGGAAAACACTCATTAGGTCATCAACAAAGAAACTAACTCCTACATAACTTCATGACATTTCCCTGTCATGAAGTTGAGGATGTTGTGGAAGTCCAACCTCCACTAAGAAAAAAAGTGATGTTTAGTCCATAAGTACTTGACAAAGAAAGATTTTTTGGAAGACCTGTATCCAGACCATCAACAAGGAGGCAAATTCATGATGAAGAGACCAGATCTGAGACACATGTTCAGTGTCATATTTAAGAAGTTTTTGAGGTTAAATATCATTCATAAGAAGAGGACATGATAGTTAAAATACTAAATAGACAGTTTAAAGAAGCCCAGGTTGTAATTGTACAATTGAGGGAAAAAAACATGCAAATGAAAAGGAAGATAGTAGAACACTTGGACCTATGTGAAGAAGCCTTGAAGAACAAAAATATGATGGTAGTGATATCTCTACCCCTACACAAACAAATTAAAAATATGTACATACAAAATAAGACATTGAAGGCAAAGGACAAACTAAGGAAGGAACAAATTGAAAAGAGGAATCTAGATTTGTTGGCCCAAGTTGCAATGGAATAGTTTGGTAATACTCTAAACACAACATGTTTTTCTGTTTTCTGAGGTTAGTTAAAAATTTTGGATCAAAACTGGAGCAGTTTTTCAACAAAAACAATTGAGATAGAGATTTCACGACAACTTTTGTTGCAAAATTGTTAAAACAAGATTTCACAACAAATTTCCTGGTTGTTGCGAAATCACATAGTTAGCTTATGTGGATTTATATTCAGCTGCCATATGTGAGGGGTTCTCCATGTCAGCATCAGTATCAAATAATGAACCATTATTCCACTTAAAATATGTAATATAAATGCATAAGGGTTGTATAATTTAGTGAAGAAATGAAACCCTAACTTATAGGAGTCTATGGCAAATTAGTTAGTAGTTTGTTAAGTAAGAAGTTTAATCAGTTGTAACTTCTTTTTGGATGTGAAACCCTAACTATTTCGACTCCATAGAGTTAGAATTAAATTTAATGCTATATATTGTAATGAAAAACACAATAGAAGGGTTTGAGAGTTCAGTAAGAAAGAGATTATTGGCGCTGTAATATTTTCTAGAAATTAATGAAAGGTTTACCGACAAGTGTTTGAGTTATTTACTCAGAGATTCCTGTGTTCAACTATTGTAGTCAGTGTTCTTATTGTATGTGTTTTTTTCTTTGTTATCATTACATGTGTTCTTCTTCATTTGAATGAGAAAACTTTGATGCATAATTCATTTTTGTATGATCTGTGTCTATCTTGTCTCAGATATTCACTTTTCAGTCTCATAAGTTTATACATAATTCATTTAAATTGAATGCTTGGTGTATCTTCGAGTGTTTTATCTTTCATCTATCCATGCTTTAGAGGTTATAAGTCTAGCAATAGTTGATTGTCTGGCCTCTAAGATTAAATTCTCTTCTATAAAGTTCTCAAAACCTAGAATTGATATTCCTTATGACTCCATGCCCAATGGGTGTTTCTCTCATCCCTACCAACCAATTCATATAATTTTCATCCACATAAAATCTAGCCCTTGTATTGATTGAAGAACTAATAGGAGAGATCCCTCTCTAGACTGGAAGGAGGCTAGCTTCAAGTCTGAAAGTAGGTTTGTGGTTACCTCTGATATTTTCTTTTGCAGCGAAGGAGATTTATCGAGTGATAATAGAAGGGTCAAATATCTAAATTAATTTTGAAGCACATCAATATTTTCTTCAACTTTCATAATTGATGATGGTGGGGTAGACTAATCTATTCGACAACACAGGTATTCCAATAGAGGATGAACACCTTCAGTAACCACTCACATAACTAGATCAAAAATCAACACACCGATGTTTTCACGTGGTAAAACACCTACAGGGAAACATCCACGACCCAGCCAACACGGCCACTTGGAGAAGTTTATTAATGCAAAGAAAAATATTACAGATAGATTTTACAAGATATTTTCTCACAATTGATCATCGGCAAATGACCCTCCATGCTCTTTAAATAGAGATAATGGACCAATCAGGTGTTAAGCCACGAATCAATGGTCTTTAAGATCGAGGAGAGTAAGAAATGTCGGATCACTCTATGTCGGGAACATATCGTGACCATCGGATTTCCTAACTACAAATGCATACTAATGCATAATAAAGAAACACACTAGAAAACACACTTTTACCTAACGACACAATGGACCAAGTAGATCTTACTAACTCCTAAGTGTCTAAATATCCTAACATCCACCCTTAAGAACAACTTGGGATAGGATTGAAGGATTTACAATAGTGACACAATAGGAGAAGGAAGGAGGCATTAGAGCTTATCCCCCCTTAATGACAAATTCTTGAACTCCTAACATAGATCGAAGTTTGGAAAAATTCAATTCTGTAAGAGACTTTGTGAAAATGTCTGCAACTTGATCTTCTGTAGGGCAAAAGAGAACTTCAATAACTTGATCATGAATGAGATTTTTGATGAAGTGCATTTGTAGCTCGATGTGTTTGCTACGTTGATGTTGAAATGGGTCTTTGGCGAGCTTGATGACACTCTGATTTTCACACCAAAGGTTGGTCGAATGCTGGTGCTGGAATCCAAACTCTGAAAGGATCTGTCGAAGCCACAGGGCTTCCTGACCTGCATTTACCATTGCTCGGTACTCTGCTTCTGCTGAAGAAAGTGCAATAACCTGTTGTTTCTTACAGGCCCAAGTGACAGGTCCTGAACCAAGGCTGAAAACATAACCTATAGTAGACTTCTGATCATCAGGGTCTTCGGCCCAATCTGAATCAGTGAAACCAATCAACAAAGGAGTCCCCCCTGAACTGTAATGTATCCCGAATTGAACTGTATCACAAACATAGAGAAGTATCCTTTTAGCTGCTTTCCAATGGCTTTCATGGGGTGTTTTCATATATCGAGCAACAAGACCAACAACAAAGGAAAGATCAGGATGGGTATGAGTTAAGTATAAGAGGCTACCAACAAATTGACGGTACAGGGTGGAATCAACTTCAGGAGAAGTACAAGTGGAAGAAAGCTTGACTCCAGACTGGAAGGGAGAAGGGGTTGGTTTACAATCGTCCATGTGAAAGCGACGAAAAAGGTCACAAGCATACTTAGAATGGGAAAGAAAAATTCCTTCATTGGTTTGCAAAACTTGGAGGCCAAGGAAATAGTGCAAAAAGCCTAAGTTTGTCATTTCAAATTTCTTCTTAAGGCTGTTTTTCACATGGTTTAAAAGTTTTGAGTCACTACTAGTAAGGATAAGGTCATCAACATAAAGGACAAGGATTATGAGATGGCTTCCTACTTTCTTGGTATATACATTAGGATCA
>ML779909.1:1297839-1343438 GCA_009831015.1 Picea engelmannii | reverse complement strand
AGAAACACATAACTCAAATTCGACTAGATCTAGAATCTTCAATCTCCATTCGTATTAATTCAAAAATATTTATCAATTCTTCTTTACAATGTGCCTAGAAAAAAAGCCTTTTAACATTATCTTCGAATTATATTTATACCAGACCCCTGATGATTGTTGGTTGGTGATCTCCTAACCCCTAGAGGAAAACAGTTACAAGAATTGCAAACTCCAACCATTTGCATGATTATCATTTGTTTTCCCATCATATCGATAATATCAAAATGATACTTCATTGTTTTACTGAAGTATCTCCTTCTTTTGACCTGATACATTCAATACATTTTTCAAGAAAATGTACGAAAATTCTGGGAGACTCTAGTAGATCCTTTGCTTCAAATAAATAGAATTTACTCTGAGTTTTTGGAAACTGATATTCAATTTCCTTACCAACAAACTTGATTGATTGAAATTTCAAGTTTGGTTTCACTAGCCACTTGTCTATTAGGGTAATATCCATTTCCTTTAATTGTGAAATTTCCAACTGAATTTTGTTAAAAACCTCTTTGAAATTCAACTGGTGTCTTACAATGTTTATCTGTCCTAATTTCCCAGTGCAATTATCTATGCCGATACCCAATGATTCCTTGTCCAATAAATCAAAGATTCTTTCACAATCATCTTTGATTTCTTTGACTATTTTCGTATATTCTGCTATGTTGTTTTCCCATACCTTGAGCATGATATCACCTCTAATATTCTCTATGACAGAAAGATTTAAAATTTTTGATACTTCTTTATTTTCAGAACATACAACTACCTTTTGGAAAGTGGCCCTTGCTGCTTTAGCTTCCTTTTCTTTAAAAATAATATTATCAAAAGCATTGCTTGTTTCCTGAAAATAATTTTGAATAATCTCTACTTGGGAGATTACTTTCTATTGCTCAACTTCCATCTTCTCTTGTATTTCCAGTGATTGGTCCTGAAAAACTTTCAGGTCTATAACCTGGCCCTTAATTAAATTCAATTTAGCCCATAGTTGTCTTACCAACTCTTCTTGCTGAATAAATTTTATTTGGCTAGTTTGCATTTTCTCGTTCATCTCGTCAAGACTTGTCTTAAGCGATTGAATTTATTGCTTGTCAATAGTCCTGACCTGCTCTAGACCTTTATTTATTTCTTCTTTGATATTTTTCTCGATATCTTTTAGTTGATATTGCAACTGGGTTATCCTGCGGTTACTCTGTTCCAACCTTTCTCTCATATTACTAACAATGAAAAGATTTGTTGTTGCAAGTGCTCCCATGGATCCCGCCACCTCTATAGTGAAATCTCCCTCTTCCAAGTTTTTCCCATCCACCAACACTCTGTGTTTCTTTACCATACCACCTTCTCTCATATACATCTCCTATTTTAATACAACCTTCCTCTTTTTACTGAAGAAGTAATAAGAGGGAGGAATTTCTTCTCTGGAGCTAGGGTCGAGGTCGCTAGCATATATGGCTCCTACCTGAGGGAAACCAAAAGTAGATTGTAAAGGGGTCAAGGAAGTGATGGGATTACCCAACTCTGTGGATTTTGTTTCCCCTGTTGTCTTGGGAGTATCAATATGAGTAGTAGATGGTGAAGGGGGGGTATATTGACTGGACTTGGGAGGTGTCTCAGACGCTTTTTCAGCTTCTACTCCAGGATTCTCTATTTGTGGGACTTCTTTGTTTTGTGAAGACCCTTCGACCTCCTGTGGGTTTTTCTCGGTGTCTTCTTTATTATTTGTTTTCTGTCCGAAGTCTGGGGGATTTTTTTCTTGTTCTGAAGGGGATGTTGTTTCTTCGCCATGCAATACTTTAGGCAAACCGCTTCGTCTGTGTCTCTAGAAGGTCAGAAGACTGGTTTTCAAATCAGATGATAGCACTTGTACCCTATCTAACACTTCCTCATAGGTTTTGACCCCTTTGAAAATGTCATCGTGAGGGGATTCCTCATGTTCAAATGATTTCATGCCATAATGAGCCATGTGGCTTCCCACTGTTTGATAAGGGTCGTGATTCCTATGTTCGAGATTCACCAAATTGACCTCCTCTAGGGCTGCAACTTCAACCTTAGAGTGACCCAGGTTGAGTAGCGAAAACCTTCCAATCTGTATGGGAAAGACTGGCCAAAACTTCTTTTGAGCTGTCTTCAGTTCTATTCCAATACCGCCTGTTATTATCTGATGAGCTACCTCCCTTCACACTAGCCTGTCAAGGAGGAATTTAGGAAGTGCATGAGGAGGGATAGAGAATCCAAAAACCCTGATATAGGAGAAATTATCCTCAATAAACCAATCAGAAACCGCCTTGAGATTTCCTATGACCAACTCCAAAATACGGGGGGGGTGTACAACCATACAACATTTGATGCACTGGTATCACCACAAAATGACAAATTTCGTAAAAATAATCCTTAACATTTTCTTCCCACAACTTAGAATGATATTCATGAATTGGTTTAGTGCAGGTTGGGTTCCAACTCCAATTCATTAAAGGGAAAGGAGTCGTGAAACATATAGCATCCATGATATATGCTGACATGTAAAAGGCTATTGGTCGGCCATTGGATCTCGTGGTTTGATACTCCATAACCTCCTTAGCTAGGTTATCTGATAGAATTTTGTTCTAGTTAACGCTATATCCTTCGGCTGCTTCATGTAAAAGGGGCACCCATTTTGCAGGGAAATGGGTAGGACTTTTCTTCCCGAAAAGTCTACATAACATCATAGCCACATAAACCATGTGCTCATGCAAAGAGGCTGTGGCATAAACGTTATGGGTATCAGCCCTAAATTTTGGTGGGTGTCTCCACCAGTCTTTGATTATGCCGGGGTATGTTTGGTCTGCTTCTTTGCATTCTTTCCTTTGAAATTCACTTACAAATTCTTTATTGTAAATGTACTTAAAATTGGGAGATAGTTTATACATTACTTGTATATGTTCCGGTCTAAAAGAGCCGACGAAAACCCTTGGCTGTCCAGAATTATTCTGGTTTGCATGTCTGTCCTCTCCAAATCCCAACCGATCATGTCGTTGTATGTCATGAGTCGTGGGCGGGTGGCTACTTTATGAAGTTCAAACTCTGCTATGTCCCAGAGTTTGTTTTCAGAATCATCAGGAAAATTCTTGATTTCTTAGTCCAGGGTTTCAAAAATTTGCCTCCATGATTTGATGGAATCTATGGCATATAGTGTAGTATTAGACATGACATCTCCTTCTGGGATTGAACTTTTAGTTGCTTCTTCAATTTTCTTGGGTTCCTTTCTAGGTTCCATAATGTTCGTGTTTAGAATGAATTTCTGTCGCAGAGAGAAATGTGTCAGTTTGTTGAATGCAATTTACTTATGAATTCAAACGATAAGAACGAAATTCGAAAAACCAAACCTCTATTTACCTTTAATTCTTCTTACGACGGACGTACTGAGACAGGTGGTAAAACTTTAATGTCTTAATGGGGGAGATATGCCCAGAGATGCGCAATTAAAACAAAAATATCTTTATTTGTCCATTACAAAAATACCGTATATCGACGATTTCAAACTACAACTTCGAAAGGAATTCTCTCAAAGAATCCTGAAATGAGAAACACGAAACATTCTTTTAAATCTTTTATAATCTCATTTTAAACTAACTTAAATTCGTTTTAAACTTTGTTAAAGAAAACTCACAATTTCGCATTTCGGAATTTCGGGGATCCTGTGCCCATGAGATATGTCATGAGAAAATCCCAAATCGCGAAATTGCGATGGGATTAGTTTATGTGCTGATTACTTGTATTAATGCTTTAATCAATTTAGATTAGTAATTAACTTCTTTCTTTTGGAAAATCGGGGACCAGGAGTTCAAGGGCTAGCGCTTTGACAACACTTTGATACAAAGAAACCCAAATCGTGAAAGATTAAATTGCTGATCGTTTTTAAGAGTTCAATTAATTACAATTAGAGGATACTTTGTGAAACACGCATCGAGGTTTATAGCACCTACTTTTTCCTTTTTTATTATTACTTTAATATAAAACATTTTCGGGATTTTGACACCGGGAAATCAGGAGTTGTTAATTAGGAAAACATGCTTTGTGAAATGCCGAATCCCAAAATGTGAAAAATTGAAAGGCTTTTGACTCTTTTTTTAGGCTTAAGGGCAGCTACATGACTAGGAAAAAGAGAAGCTTCAGGTTTAAAGAGAAACAAAATTTAAACTTCATATCAACACTAGCTACAAAAGGAAAAAGAACAACTGCTCGTAGAGTAGGCCGTGGCAAAGAAGCACTAAGTAAATCATGTCGCTATGTACCAGGCTTGGTACAGGAGGAGTAGGAGTCGGTCGAAGCTCAAATAGTGAAGCTTGCAGAGATCATCCAACAAATTTAGGTTAGAATAATAGAACTGGAGGCCTGAACAGTGTCGAACACCCCGCAAGAAGTGCGTGACAAAAGGGAGGAGACCGCTAAAAAAACAGTAGGAAGTATAAGATCCCTCGCCTCAGAATGTGAAAAATTAAGTGATATAAGTGCCCAGACATATGAACGCCTCGCTGATGATCTAGAGCTAAGGAAGATGGAAGTGTAGTTATAGGAGGCACAACAACAAGCAATTTCATTGTAGGCACAGATGAAGCTGCTCACTACAGTGGAAAGAATTAAGAGATCCCAGGACCAACGCGCAGTACATCGACAGATCACTGCCCTCCAGGGTAAGGTAATGGAAGTAAATCATAAGCTACAACCTGTGCAAGATGAAGCTTGCAAGGTTTTTGAGGAGATTGATGGAAAGGGCTCACAATTAGATCAAGTCGTCACAGTAGTAGAACAACTCTTGGAAGGGCCTGTTATAGAGCAGAAAATCCAGGAACTCGTTGAGCAGGAGGCTCAGGTGAGGTAGCAAGTCGAGGAAACTTGAGTTAAGCTCGAGTATTTCAAAGCAGAATTGTCCACACCTGAGTGACTTGGGATGGGTCACAGGTGAGTGTTGGGGGCCTGTTGGCCCTCAACCAAGTTTTGGGGAAACTTTGGTGAAATTTGACCCACTTTTTGACCTTGACACATTAGTCGAAGAAGGAGCACCTAGGCCGAGTTGAGATCACAGATCTCACCGATTTTGAGGGTTATGTGGACCCAGTAAAGGGTCCTCTAGGGTTTTGTAATGGGTTTATGGGATGTTGGCCCATGGGGTTTTCCCATGTTTAGGCATTATTGTAAGGGTTTGTAAAATATAAATAAAAAAGAATGTATTGTAGAAGTAGCTAGCGAAGTGCAAGTAGTTCGAATTTCTTTGTGCAAAGGAATGTATGTGCACTGAGTCTTTGTGCCCAAATATGATTTTCTAGAAGGTGCTAAATGTCGTGATAGAGGGTTCAACTCTGTGCATTTGACCTAAGTTTTGGAAGGAGGATCTAGTGCTTAGTGCACAGATCTCCAGTCTTGTGCAAAGCTCGACTTTGTGGCTTAGTGCACATAAGTGATTGGGTGTAATATTTTGGCGAATAATAAAGAGGCGAAGCGGTTTGTGAATGTAGCCCCACCCTGGGGTGAACCATGTATATATGTAGTCTCATGGTTTGATTTGTGCAATGCTATCTTTGTTATGTTTGTCTTAGTTCTTAGATTAGGATGTGTAATGGATATGCATGTGTTTCTTAATTTTTTTTCTTATGTTAAAATTCTAGATCCGATCCACAGTGCTAAGTGCTAAGTGTTTAAGGTGCATAATATTTTGTTGTTACGACGCTAGATATATATTTGATTATGTTCTACGATGTTAATAGGGATAATAAACTAATGCATGTCACTTCCTAAGCATTAACATAATATTCTGCGAAGTGTTATTATTACATATATGTGTCCCAACTTGGTTATAAACACCTACATCTTGTAACCCCCTTGCTTCTACCTCGGGTGAGACTTCGCCTGCTTTGTAGGTGTTTCCAAAAGGGCCAATAGTCGGGGTTTTGTTGGTGTGTTGTTGAGAGTTGAACCCTAGGTCTTCCCCTGTGCCAACAATGCCCTATTAAGTTGATCTCCCTTTAAGATGGGTTGCCACTGGGTGGGTCTATGAAAGGTCATCGTCCAATCCCTCCATACTTACTCATCTCATTTCCCCCCCTACCTTTGTTCGGGCATTGGGTTTGCCACACTATGAAGGGTTGTACCTTGTCTTGTGGGAATAAGGGGCTAAAGACCCAGAGGGTAAAAGTAGCCGACAAGAGTTAAAAGAGCCAAAATGAATCCTTTGAGATGCTTCGCCCAAGGATTCTCAAGAAAGTAGTAAAAGGATTATTAGTAAGAAAAGGGAACCCGTAAGATAAATAAACACTCAAGATATTAGCTGGTGGATAGGAGGTCTCATTTTGAGTCAGCCTATTAGGACCATGGGCATGTAGCGGTATGACACTATTGTCTATCTGGTCACCAAGCCAAGGTAGTGGATCTTGATGGCATAGCCAAGAGAAAGGGGGTCTCATCACGATCCAACCTTCTCATCTCGGTGAAATGTTTGTGGGTAATGTTCTCACCTCTGGTCACCAAGCCAGGACATTGTCCCTCATATATTCCCTAGAATAAAAAAGAAGAAGCAATAATACTAAGAATAAAATACATTGAATGGGATAGGAAACAATGACATCCATGATAAGGTGCATCTCTCCCTCTATAGAGGCACCCATAGGCAAGACCTACATTTCCCTATTATCATTTCACCCTGTGCCCTAACACTTCTTATGTCACCTCACACACACTTACATGACCTAGATTGGCTCTCACCTAGGAAACACCACAAACTTAAGAAGGATTAGCCCAATAGGACATCCTTAGATCCCCTCCAAACCTGACTTGTTAAATTGCATAACGTCTGTTCTGTTGGTTTTTCCACTTGGGTGAGCAAAAACACAACACTTTCTTACCTAGTTAAGTCAGATAAACAAGACATAAGTTTGTGAGTTGATTAGATAACCAAATACACATGAAACAAATAAATAAAACTAAAGCAAATAGAAATAAAATGTTAGAGAAGCTTGCAAGAACTAGAACCATGAAAAACAAAAAATGACCATCATATAGCTACCAATGGATCAATATATTGATAGGATAACACCGTAGAGAAAGGCAGGGACTTATGAATCCCCTCTTCCTCCTTGGGAGGGCTCTTGAGTTCCCTAATAGAGAGATCTTCTCTTCATACAATGGAAAATGACAATGGTGAAAAAATACAATGTCAATCCTCTCAAGAGGACAGTGGAATGGCCCTTTCTATAGTGCTTGAATGATTCAAAGAGAAAAGATGATTCTCCAAGAATAATTCTTGCAACATAACAATACCTTGAAGTTCTTATTTTTCTAGCACACCCATGGCACATATTTATAGTGTCCATTCATGGCAAGATATAGTTGGTTCATAGTGTGAACAAGGGGCCTTTTAGCACACTTCCTAGCCCTTGACCAACCTTCAAGCTAGATTTCGCTTAGATTTGAGTGTCAAATAGTGTTGGGGCTTGGACTAGAAGTGGTTGATAGGCCAACAAGATTCATAAATGCATCGTTCATGGAAGTGTGTGAATTTTCTCTTAGATAGTCGTGCATATTGCACACAGTGCATGCTGAGGGTTGTGTTAGCCACCGCATTCTGCGTGCACTTCCTTTGGTGAATTTGCGCACTTTGAATTTTGAACCAAGTATATAGTTTTTTTCCTTTTTGATGGATTTTGGTGCATAGGTGGACTAATTGTTGCTGGAATTGATGTCTTTCTTCAACCATTGTGTACAATGTTGCGGACGATTTTTTGGTGATAACAGATGCCCCTTGATGTGTGAGGTTAGGAGCATACGTATAGTCGAAATACATTAATGTTTATTTTATTGAGAGTGCCATTGTAAGCTAGAATGAAGAGAGGAAATACAAGAGCGATCCGTCGGAGGGAGAGGGAAAACTGTGGGAACCGAACCTTGCTCTAGGAGAAAAAATAAAATCTGTATACAAGCAAGGCGGGCATGCCCCATGATCATGTCATGAAACCAAAATGTGGGACTGTAATTGATTATGGATGTTGATGTAGATAATTGCAACATCCTCAGGGGCGGTTGATAACGACAAAAGACATTTCTGAATGGTGAACGGGCTTTGAAGGGAATCAAGGATTACTGTAAGAATTGTCGATGACTCGTAGGAATTGATGGCCTATCAACCTCATAGGTATTTTAATGGTATGAAACAACTGCAATGGTCACATAGTAAGACCCACCTTAACATGAGATTTTTCTGAAGTCAAATGTTATGGGGGTCAACGGAATCAGAAAGCAATGATGATTCTCTCTGTGTCATCCGAGACTCCTCATTGAAAAGGTAATGAGAGTCAAGATACTACCTCCCTTCTAGAAATTGTTTTGATGAAAACATGAAGGGAGATGCGATGCCAAGAAGTTAAGGGATTTTTTAAATCCACTGAGTAATAGATGATATCAGGTACTGGCGAGTAACATGAACAAAGTCAAGATGCTATGGGACTCAAGACTTCCCTTGGTTGTGGTGTTGAGGGATGATTGGCAACAACTAAAAAAATGGATCTAGCATAAGGGGGACGACTAGATATGGGGTTAAAATGTGTCGGAGGCTAACAAAGTGGGAAAACTCAGATATCGTGGGTACATGGATTTGGGATACTCGAGGTTTTTTAATGATGTTGATATGAAAAAATGGTGGATGCCCCAACCAAGGGTGGCATGGGTTGCTTTTCCAGGTAAAATAAGGCCATCGAAGATGACAACTAAAAAAATATGTATATTCTAGAAACAAAGGATTTATACAATTACCAAAGAAATAAAGAATAAGTTGGGTTGAGTATACATATACAGAAATAGGTGCCCCAGTGAAAGATGGCTTGACATGTTTAGGGCATAAGTTTATGAAAGATAAATAGTCGAGGGTGGGGGCCCCATAGGTGGGTTTCTATATTAGGTAAGTGAATGGAGGACAATCTGCAGATGGGCAAACTGATGGTGGATGATATGGAGGGATAATGAAACTGAGGAGATGCAGTCAATAGAACCAAGATATATGACGTGGGTGTCCATTGGGAAGGTTAGAAATATGATGAGAAGAATTATGGAGTTCATTCTCGAAAATGAAAAATACTATCGGAACTCCCAAACCTAGGGGGGTGAAATCAGCATGAGTGTCAAGTTGCCAAGGGGAACTATGAATGGGACAACTCATGTGGGGGAGAGTGATATCAGATGACAATACCAAAATATGGCAGAGGCAAAGATACTGCAGAGCCAAATGTAGGGAACCTAAATGTAAATGTCAGAGGGTGTGACTGGGATATGCAATTAGTAACAAAGGGAATAACTACATGCCAATGTCGTACATATACCTAGAGGGGTTGTCAACTTGATAAACAAGTACCTGGACACATGAAAACCAAATACTTGACATGAAAAATATCTGATGATAAAGAACATATAACAATTATTTGATAAAATTGAAAGTGAGCATGCATCCCTGAACCTGGCGTGAAAAAAATGCTCCTTCAGGGAAAAGTGCAGATGATAACCCAGGGAGTGTGAGTGTGTAGATGGTTGGATTAGGATCTCATGGATGAGAACAGATCAGAAAAAAAGAGGCTCTGGGCTCTTGTAACATAGTGTGGAAGTTGGGAAAAAGGGGCTATATATAGATGGTGGGCTCACAATGCCACCTCATTTGTACTTGTCACTATTGTTGAGTCGACAATAGAGCTGTGAGGAGATTTGGAGATTGCGAGAGTGTGAGGCTACTGATCCAGGAGTGACGAGGGACACGTTAGTGGTCCCATCATCTTGCATATTGTGAATTTGATAGATTGTAGGTAGGGGGTGTACGAAGGTCCGTACAGGGGTTTTTAAGGGTAGGGGCCCACAAATGCGCAGAAAATGGGGAATACCCACGCATATGTGTGTGGGTATAATTCAGTTTCCCACACATTGTGTGTGGGTTTTTCCTTCATAGTCACAAACTGAGGAGTATGTGATTGTGGTGAGGAAACACATGCATAATGTGCGGTTGTGCTTGACACAACCGTGCATGTGGGCACATGGATAGGACAGACAAGCGCGCATGAGATGCACACCTGTACTACTGACAACTATGTACCCATGTGCACCTATTAGCATGAAAGTTGTGCATTAGTGCACACTTGTTTGAAGAACACTCATGCATTGATGCACAACTGGTTGGGGAAAAGTCATGCATTGTGTGCAGACTCACGGGTGTATTTTTTGGATATTTATGATTTTTTTATGGATGATGAGGTTGATTAGATGTTTCTGGGTGGATGCAGGTGATAAATAGAGCCTATAGCATGATGTCAGTCCACTGGTGAGAGCACAGCTGGGATCAATTGTGAGAGGTTGCGAGGGTGCAACCTGGAGTTCGTCAACACTTGGCAGCCTGCAGGTTGTTCAAGTTTTTTGACTACCCTTTGATATGGTCACATGAGTTCCTGCTACATTTTTTGATCAAGATGTGGAGCATTGATTTGCAGTGCTTCATGGTGAGGGGGGAGAAACTTATGTTCTTTATAACAGAGGACATGTATTTTTTTATGGGACTCCCATTCCGTGGGATGGACCTAGCCGTTGATCCACATATGCCAGGGGAGGATCGGGTGGAGACCATGGCGGCTCGACACTGTTATGGGACAAACCCTATGTCGGGTTTGGTTGTCCATATTGAGGCCATTGATGACTTGTTGATCAAGTGCATCTTGACCATGGTGGTGAGGATCTACAGATCCTTGGCCACTCAACGGAGCACTGGTGGTCAATTGAAGGTGGTGGAACAGGTCCTGGATGGGGACCTATTTGCATGGGGTGTGCTGATGCACACAAAGATGATGTCTCAGCTGAACTGGTGTTAGCGTGCCGAATCTGGCGACTTTTCATTCGGGTTAGTTCTGGTGGCCTGGTTTTTGGAGAGGGTTCCTCTATTGCACCCGAGGATTTTATTGGAGCCAACGTCATGGCGAGAGCCACGATTGATACGATGAGAACATGTGTTGTCCCATCATGGAGGAGGGGAGGGTGGCCACTACTTCACGACAATGACCGCTCAAGTGTGGCATCATATTCCATAGGTTATTTTTCGATATCCATACGCTGGTATGGATTATAGACATGACCCAAACATGGTGCTACCTCCTGGGGATGATTGAGACTAGAGAGGTATGTGTTGCATTTGTTTATGTGATTTTGGTAGATATTATTTATCTGACATGTATATGGATGCTGACATTATATCTACTGTTGTTTTGCAGATGTGGGACCCTGGGGATGAGAGGCAAAGGTCATCCAGGAGCCGGCTCGATGGGAGTCATCTTGACAGGAGCCTGCAGATCCGAGGCTTGGGCAGAGGCACTGGCGAGATGATGCTGGTGCGAGACCTTCCAGAGAGCCACAGGGGGACTATGAGGCTATGATAGAGGATATGCGTAGACAGTTTGAGCGGGTCCTCTAAGGTGTTATTGAGGGCATATGGGCCCACATCCAAGACGAGGAGGCCCTGAACTAGTGTGTGGGGGTACCAACAGAGTGGAAAACATTGATCCATAGAGAAGCAGTGGCGGGGGCAATGATGACTAGTCAACTGCCTCTTGGAGCTGGAGGGCCCCTGGCTGGTGGGGCACCTTCGGATGACAGAGGACCCGGGGAGGAGCTCTAGGGGAACCTTGAGTGCTGATTTTTGTATGTATACGGGTTCATGGGCACAATTTTATAGAGGGTAGTTGATACCCATTTTTGTACTCATAGGGGTGATGGGATTCATGAGCCTATGGGAAATTGTATATATATTTTTGTAAAACATTGAGGACCTTCATGATATATATATTATGGATATATTGGATCACTCTTGTCTTTATGCTTTATGTTTTATGATGTGTGATGTCTGTGCTATCTGTTGACAAATGTATGATGTTGTGTATACGACGTTGTTTAATGTGATAAATGCTAATCTAATACTAGGTTAGCCATGTGATCTGCTACTTGATTGTGGTTTCTTGGAATATGTGTAAATGTGATGGAATCAAAGTTACAAGATAAGAGTCTAACTTGCAGGTATTTGTGGAAGAGGAAAGGATCGTGAACATGATACACATTGTTGAGCTGTAAGACGACAAAATGGGAATCTAATAGAACGCTAAGGTGATGAATGTGGCAGTGACTGGCCTCGGAGAGGAGATAAATGAAGACGACATATTTGGCTTGGTTATTTGTGGCCGGGCCTAAGAATATTCCATTGGAATGAAGTAGCACATGTGAGGGGGTATAAAGGGCCCAAGTGAGATTCTGGGTCCAGTGGATAGCACCATCAACGTAACCAATGTGGTAGGTTGATGGATGATGCATCTGTCAATAACACGAGTGATAGATCAGACATGAGGAGTGGTGGTAGTAAAGAATACTAAAAACTCTACAAATGTGTAAAATAAAAACCTAGGGTAGGGGGGATATGCTTAGGCGTAAAATTTCTTCAAGTATAACCCGTTGATGGGTTCCTTGAGAGGGAAGCCTTCTAGAGAGGCCAAGATGTAGGCACATTTAGTGAGGCAATGTTGGATGATGAAGGGACTGTGCCATAATGAAACAAATTTCCCATGACCTAGAGTGTCATGGGTGATATCATAGGCTAATAAGAGATCATCTTCATTGCATGAGCGAAGGTTGACATGGTAGTCAAAGG
Source organism: Picea engelmannii (assembly GCA_009831015.1). Classification (NCBI taxonomy): domain Eukaryota; kingdom Viridiplantae; phylum Streptophyta; class Pinopsida; order Pinales; family Pinaceae; genus Picea; species Picea engelmannii. The sequence goes on along the minus strand of ML779909.1, from coordinate 1,330,723 downwards.
TGGCTTTGGACAATTTTTTAGCTGCCTTGTTGTGCTGTAATGAAGATCGACAATCTTCATCAAGGGACTCTAAGGTCATCATGCGCTGCTCCATTGGAGCAGTGTTGGGTAAGAGATTTATGGCAGTGCGTAATGTTGGGATTTCACACTCGATAGGGAGGGTGGCTTCTATCCCATGGACGAGGTGGAACAGTGTAAAACCAGTGGCAGTTTTGACTGTCCTGCGATAAGCCCATAAAGAGAAAAACAACATATGATGCCAGTTGGTCTTATGTTTGTTGACGATACATTGTAGCATGGTTTTGAGGACTTTATTGACAACCTCCACCTGTCCATTGGACTGAGGGTAGTATGGGGAGGAAAAATTATGGTTGAAGCCTAATTTTGATGAGAGTTCAGTAAATATCTCATTCTCAAAGTGTTTTCCATGATCAGAAACTAGCTGTTGTGGGACTATGAACTAGATAGTGACGTGGTTGAAGAAAAAACGTGTTTCTATGTCAGAAGTGTTGTTAAATGTGGGCATGGATTTGTCCCATTTGGTGAAATAATCCATGGCCATGACAATGTACTTGTGTCCATTACTGAATGGAGGATGGAAAGTCATGAAATCTATGCCCCATTTACAAAAGGGGTCGGTCATAATGATTGGGTGTAGAAGAGTTGGTGGAGCTCATGCTTTGTTTGCATAAATATGGCATTTATCGCATTGCTTGACAGTGTGGATGAAATCATGAAACAAAGTGGGCTAGAATTACCCTACTCGAATGAGTTTTTGGGTGGTGGACATACATGAGAGGTGACCATCGCAGGTGCCACTGTGGCAATCATTCAAGACTCTACCAGCTTCATCGATGGTAAGACATAACCGAAGGATGGTATCGACCCCACGTCGGTACATAACGTCGCTGATGAGGAGGTATAGAGGGTCCTGGTGGTGAATACATTGATGGTCATCTCTAGAGAGGTGAGACCTGAACTTTTGTGTACGAAGGTAGATGAGAAGGTTGYTGTACCAGGGATCATCCGAGGGGATGAAGAAGAGGTGTTCATCAGGGAAATCCTCATTGATGGGGGAAGCTTTGGCATCCAAAGGAAAATTCATAATGAGTTCGGTTAGGAAAAGAGATTTCTTGCTTTTGGGAGTAGAGAACTCTAGATCGTATTACTGGAGGATAACGATGAATCGAGAAAATTTGTTGTTGATCTATCGTCAACTAAGAAAGTACTTCATGGGGTTGGAATCTGATACGAACTTGGTCGTGCAAAGAAGGATGTAATGTCGCAAATTTTGGACTACAAGGACAACTGCTAACAGGAGATTTTCGGCATGATTATACTTCACACCCATCATCCCCTAATTGGACGAGGATTCCTGCGATTGAAACAACAGAGGCTAATAAGTAGAGGATGTAATCACGATCATAGTTTAGGGGACTAATCAAAGGGGCATTGGATAGGGAAAATTTTAAATAATCAAAAGTTGCTTGAGCATGTTCATCCCATTGAAATGGGATATCATGACATAGTAAGCAGATAAAACCATGTGCACAAGTGGCGTAGTCTGGGACAAAGCAGCATAGAAAGTTGGATTTTCCCTATAGACTCTGCAGTTGGTGTAAATTCCTAGGTGGTGAAATTTTTGTGATAGCTTGGACCTTGAGGGGGTCCACATTGATGCCATGCTAGGAGATAATGAACCCGAGGAGGCGTTTGGAAGTGATGCAAAAGATACACTTGAGATATTATATTGGTGACATCGTTAAAAACTGATGTGTAAGTCGTCTAAATGTTGGGTTCTCTTTTTGGATTGAGCAGTGAGGTTGTCTAGATAAGTGAGAATGATTCGAGCAAGATCATGAAAAACGTAGGTCATGGATCATTGGAATGTAGCACCAACATTTTTGAGTCCAAAGGGAATGATGTGAAAGGTACCCCAAGGTGTTGTAAAAACGATTTTGTATTGATTTGCTGGGTGGATTTGAATTTGATTGTATCCAGAGAACCCATCCATAAAGGATAGTGCCTCGTGGTCGGAAAAATCATCGATTATTTGGTCGATGAAAGGGGTTGGGAAGTTGTCTTTGGGACAAGCGTGGTCGAGGTTGGGAAATTTGGTTTAGACACAAATAGTTCCCTGGTTTTTGTTAACGAGGATGGGGTTGGAGACCCACGAAGTGTATGAAATGGGGTAAATGAACCCGACAATGCATAACTTGTCAATTTTAGATTTGATAGCTGCAACTTTGGATGGTTGTAGGGGGCATTGCTTTTGACGAACAGGGGTGATATCTAACCATGTGTCAATTCGATGTTGAATATAGAAGGATTGAGGACAGGAATATCTGTATATGACCAAGAAAAAATATCCCAGTATTCCTGAAAGAGAGATTTGTAAGAAATGCTTTCTTTAGGGGAGCATGCAACGCCAATGGTGATCTCTTCTATGATGCTAGGTGTTAGCTCCCAAAATGAATCAGTCACTTTGGTTGCATTTTGTGGTTGATAGCATGGGTATTGGTAGTTTTCTCCAAATTTGTTTTGAGTTTTTCTAGTAGCAAAACTTAGGTTTTAATTTATGTCTTAGAAATAAGACGATCCATAAAGGTCTTCTCTTCAAAATTTTCATGAAAAACTTTCAACAGCTAATTTTAAAGATGATGATTAGCTGGTGAAAGTGGTGATTTTCAAAAGATAAGGAGCATTTCTCACGGGCCGTTAGGTGGTGAAAGCGGCGATTTTCAACAGCGAAGGAGCACTTCCCACGGGCCGTTAGCTGGTGAAAGCGGGGATCACGTGTGTTTTCTCCATGTTTTAAAAAAATCAAAAGATGACATGCTCATCCCACGTCATGCAATCATTATGATGCGTTGGTGAAAGTGGATAATGATGGAGATTCGGGTTTTCACGTCTAAATCAGATTGCAAAGAGGATCTCGTTCAGAAATGCATGCTTCACGATCATGGCATTGGAAATGGCGAATCCAAATCCATCATCACAGGTGAAGGAGCGGTACTACTTGGCTGGTGACATCAAATCAACCCATCATTTCCCCAACATGCATCATCCACAAGCATATGATAAGTTTTCAATTTTGAAAGACAAAGTCGAGTGTTTTCACCAGCGCAAGACCTCGGCCCAAACAACAGATTGCAGTGTTTTGTGTGAAAAATCGTTTCGGGTTTGAATTTCATATGGAAAGGAGATGTAGCGGTTCTTTGTTAAGAAAAGAATTGGACAGTTTGTCCTTTCTACAGGCGCATCCAGAGGTGCAAAAACACTTCTCAAACACAGGCTGCATGGGATATGTCGAGAAGCTACAGACCAACTGTCACCAATCAATGACAGAGGCATTTGCTAAAATATTCGATGGAAGTAAAGCCTGTGTTGGGTCTTTAGAAATCATCGTGGATGAAGCTGCCATCGCTACAGCAACCAGTTTACCTAGATCATGCCAGAGTTGGTTCAAAACGACAGGAACCAAGAACCTAAATTTCAGAGCATATCTAAAGGAAGAATTCAGAAATAATGCATGGAAGAAGAGCATGCCAGTTTCCCATTTAGAGGATGAGTGGCATGATTTGTTTAAGGGCATCCAAATCTACATAACTTTAGAAGGCAGGTACAACAAACTGATGTTATATCATTTCAAGCTCTTAGACAATTTTACAGGGAAAACTCTCCTAAATTTGCCTTTCTTCTTGCACAAGAGCTTAACTAAAGTCTGTAAAAATATTAGAGCTGAACGTCTAAGTATGAAGAACACTCTTTGCCACTTTGGCCTTATTAAATTGATAATCCTGGAGGAGCTAAGAAAAAAAGGAAGGACTTGGCAACATTTTATTTTTTGGGAGGCTTTGAAACTCAAACTCAGCCCATGAATGAACAGAAGAGAGCTGGAAAAAGGAAATTGACTCCTCAAAGTAGCCAGAGGAAGAGGAGAACCCTTCCAGGACCCCCAGAAGATAGGATCTCTGGTATAAGATCTCACAGGTCAAAGAAAAAATTGGATTTTGAAACTACTACAGAGTAGCCTATAGAAAAGAAAACAAACATCTTAAATCTGCCTTACACAAACTCAGAGCTAGAGCAAGAAGATGAGAGCCCTGCCATTAAAATCCCTAAACACTCCATTGAATTTGCACAGAATTGTGAAACCTTTACTCACACCGATGAAGGGGAAACATCAAAGATCACTAATTTGAAGAAAACATAGAAAATCAAGCAACTTAAAGAAGTGATCGCTCAGCAGGAGGTCTTAGAGAGAGTAATAAAGGAAAGATACAAGACTTTGTCTGATAATTTCACAGAAACAAATGTTGCATTTGAAAAGCTGGCTCGTGAAAGTGTCAAGGACAAGAAGAGGAAAAAGAAAATCACCAAAGACTATAACAGTCTATGGTGGTTATAAAAACGCCTTAAGAGGAAGATTAGAAAATTGAAGCAAAAGCAAAAGTCACATCCAGATCTGCAAGTGCTAGCTCAGGTTGCTGTGAATATGCAAGGGGATAAAGTAGAGACACACTGAGTTTTTGATAGAACCACAGTTTTGGAGGTGAAAGTTCATTTTGGGCCAAGGCAGAGCTTTCACTAGCGCATAGGGAAATTTTACAACCAGTTAGTTGGTGAAAGGCAACACTTTCACCAGCTAACCAGTGAATCATAAGGCGAGTTAGCTGGTGAAAGCACAAAAATCATTTTTGAAAGCTAAGGATGGAGCATGGCAATTTTCATAGGATTTAAAGAGGTTCCAGAGCATGAAAGGATTAACAACTTGGTCAAAGAAATACTCAACATCAGAGATTCGTGGGAGTTTTGAAAACCACATACTAAATTGATCTCCTAAAGTGTCGACTGTGAGTAACTGAAGAAATCCAGCTGCCAAGACAGGTGCCTTTTCCATGTTTCATGACACAACAGATTTCAGAAGTTGAAGAGTACAGATGTCAAATTTTGAGATGGAAGACAATTCAAATGCTAGTTTAAGCCATTAAGTCTTCGTTATCGATTTGATTAGTTAATTTGATTTACTATTTTTAGATACAGATCCAAATTTTTAGGATCTTAAAAACTGATTGTAAAATGCTATAAATGCCTATCTTTTCTAAGAGACAAGGGTTCAAACTGGGAAATATTTTTGTGCTACTGTATAGACTCCTATTTATAGAATAAAATTACAGTCTCCTTTCGTTTTCAATATCAGAAATATCCATCTTTCCCTTTTTGTACTTTATTTCAATTTATCTTAGCTTATGAAGACTGTTATCTCTTTATTGAGCACATATACTTGAAGTGAAGGATTCTTGCATTAAGCCCTACATTCAGTTGTATTTGGCAATCAAGATTAGTGTTTTTCATCCTCTCCTTTCAAATTACTTGATCTGATTATTGTTTCCTGAAAGCATTGTTTCTTTAGATGTATGATGAGTTGTCTATTACATTGATCATTAAAGACCCCATTGTTCCAAGCATAACTACACATTATTTTTAGTTACCAAGCATCCTTAGCCTACAACCCTAAGGAGTTTCTTGGAGTGATAACACTAGGTTTAATGGAAATGTCAATTTTGCTTTGGGGGAAATGTTGGCCATGTTGCCTTCTTCAAAATCATCGAGGGAAGGAATAGGGTTCTTGAAACAATCAATATGCTCTGGAGGAATAAAATCCTCAGTTTCGATCATGCACAAGGAGGCTTGATCAAGAGGGTGAAAGAACTCTTGTGAGAGGAAAAGTGCTCGATGATAGAGTGCATTCTAAGGGAAATAGGGGGTAGTCAGTTCCTCTAAGATATCTTCATCTTAGTGAAAAATGCGAGGATACAGGGGATCCTGGGAGGTGGCAGGGGGAACTGTCAATAGGTAAGTGTTGTTGTCCTCAAGGGGTGAGGATGTAGAAGGGATATTGTGTACATGGTGCGATGGCCCGTTGGACATAAACCAAATTTCAAGACATTATGGAGGATATCTCGTGCGTTCAGGGACTAACAACAAAATATAATGAATGTCAGTAATATGAGAATCAATAGGGAGTGCCTAAGGGGGATCAGGCTGATATGTGTTGCGTACTACTGCTAATGTTTGGTGGAACTGAGGTAGAGCTTGGAAATGATGAGTGTAATGGCCATATTTCAAGCATATGGCACAAGCGAAATTGGTCTGTAACCCTTTCTTGCATGTGGTGGAGGACTCTGTAGCAGTAGTGGAGGTACTTGGTGGAGTAGAAAGTAATGGGGTTTCTTTAGGGAGCTGGATAAGATTGTGTAACTCGGGAAGGGTAGGACATTTGTTAGTGGGGTGTCCTTCTCTTTTGCATAGGGCACAAGGAGGTTGAGATTGGGGAGGGAGTGGAGCTATGGGATCGTTCTTCCTCCGTCTTCCCCCAATAGTGGTGATGGTGTTTCCAGTTGGGGGTGGGGGTGGTGTGGTGGGGGCATGTACTGGAATCTACATCGGTAATCCCTCTATATGAAGAGGGAGAGATGGTGTAGGAACCATAGAGGATGGGTGGATATACCATACAGGGATGGCGAGAACAATGTTAGGAAGGGTGAGGCTAGCCATGACTTGGAATGCTTGGAGTCTAGGTGGGGGGTAGAAAAATGGGATTTGAGTAATGGATTGGGGAATTGTTTCCCAAAATGGGATGTGCTCCTCGAGGGGGGGGGGGGGAATANGGGGGGGGGGGGGGAATATGGGACAAGTGGTGTGGTGGTGTTCTCAGGGAATTCATGAGGTAGTAGTTCTCCGGCTGGTGGAACTATGATGTGGGGAGTGGACTTCGTGGAAGGAGTATTGTCTCCGATATTTGTTCCTTTAGAGGAAACTGCACACACTTGTGCTGAAATAGAAGGGTTGAGGAGTGGTGGCGCTCCATGATAAGTTCCTAACAAGGATGGGTCTTTGAATATTCCAGGACCAACGTTGATGACTGAAAAATCATCCGAGCTAGTGCAGACAAGGGGGATGATGTTATCAATGTTGGTGGAATGATTAGGCTCATAATATGTAAGTTGGTTGATGGTGACGATTTTCCCGTTATGGGGGAACATCATCGTTCGAAACATAGAAGAGGCTATTGCCTTCATAGAATACATGTAGCTACGCCCGAACAAGATATTGTAATCAAGTGGGGTCTCGATAACTTCAATGTTAATCAAGATGGTTTTTCCCCCAAGTTCGATGGGGACATTTTGGAAGAGCCCTTTAGGGGATGATGGTCAGCCGTTATAAGCTCTCAGGGTGATGGCAAATGGTACTAGCTCGGGTGAGCTAAGTTTCTACCATACTACTTTGGACATGATGCATGCGGATGCACCTTCATCGATGATGCACTGATGAACTGTGATGTTCCAAATTTTAACTTGTATCTGAAAGGATACCAGAGAAGGGAGGCGTGGTTCTTCGCTATCTAAATCAAAGGTGTTTAGCTGAGTATTAGCTGGGTCGACTGCCCTCAATACGGAAAGCAAAGATTTGCGATGTGTGGGACAGGTTTGGAGAACCTCCAACACAGACATTGTTGCAAGGGACTATGCTAAGTCATCAACCAAATTGTAGTTATGTGTTTCCCTAGCATGAGGGTTATGTACATTCCGTCGTAGAGGTATGCAGGGTATACAAGGATTTGGTTCAGTATTAGGGAATGGGATCATCAATGGTTGTCCAGCTGTAGATAGAATTGTTTCTAAGGTGGTTGGGGTAGATGCAAGAGGCATGTCGTATGGACGACTACGTTTTTGTAGAAGAATCTCCTCTTCGTTGGTAAAGAGGATATTGCGATTGACTGGATTTACGGGTTGATTAGGCCCTAGGTTTTGATATTGCCCCATTTGTGGTGGGGATAAGTTTCCCTCTTGTTGGGTATTCATCACACCTTAATGTGGAATGGGGTTTTTCAAAACAACTAGAGGTGGTGGTTGTAAATAATGTTGTGGGGTCGGCTGGGGAGCAGGTGGTACCGGAGGGTGTTGTGTGTTCATGGATGCTTTCATCCATTTTTAATTGGAAATTTGGGGGAAGTGGTGAGTATAATGTCCATAATAACCACATAGAGCACAAGGGAAGTTAGTTCCAAGGTTATTGTTCTTCCCTTGGCATGGTTGATTGTTATTGTTTCCCCCTTGGGGTTTTGGTTGCCCCCAACAGGATGGTTTTGTTGGGGGTTATTTCCTCCTGGTCCCAGGTTATTGTTTTGTTTTTTTTCTTTATTCTTGGAATTATTCCACTGATGGGATGAATTTTCCATATTCAACTGTTCAAAAGAATTAATTTGTTGAATGGGAGAGGGATGAACAAAGTTAACACTGACATGTGGTTGTCCTGGTGGAGGAGAAACCAGCTAGGGAGGACCAGGAAATGGAAAATATGGATGAGTGATTTGAGAAACCAATCGAGACGTTGTTCTTTAGTGGTTTCTACTTTACACAAACTACGTCTCTGATGCCATTCATGGATGTGGTTGGCGATATGGATAGAAATGGTTTGTTTGAACTTGGACAGAAGTTCTAAGCCAGTATCATGATGAACTGGTAATTGGAAAAATGACAAAAAGGCCTTGGCCATTAATGATTCAAAGGCCACATGGGACTTTGATTTTTTGTCCACATACCATTTGGCTGATGAACCAGTGAGATTTATTTGAAATAACCTCAAGATGATGGAATAATCCATGATGTTATTTGAAGAGGACCATAAGTGGAAGGTCATAACATGGTTGGAAGGGTCTTCCTTTGGTTTTCCTTCAAACTTTGAAATATCTGAAGGTAATTTGGTAGGCATATTGGGCCAAGTGACATCATGTAAAATGAGATCATTCGTGAGTCTGGTTAAATCAAGAATGTTGAGGGATGCCAAGTATGGTAAGGGGAGATTAGGTGGAGGATTATCTCAAGCCATTGTGTGTGTAGGTGATAGACCTGTCCCTTGAGAGGGATTTGGTGGGTTTGTACTTCTTTCTTGAGAAGAAGCTTGACCCCTACCTCCTTGTGAAGGAGAACTAACAGATGGATTGCCTTGGGTATTTGACTCAAGAAAAGTGGAACCAAGCAAAGCTGATCCCAAAACAATAGCACTCACTGGGGTGTGAGATGGTTGAGCCAGTGAGTTGGTGATACTAGGGTCTCCTCCTAGAATAGGAGGGAGATTTTGAGTGTCTAGAATGATGAGGATTCATGTGGTTCCAACTAGCAAAGTGAATGTGTGCAAATGGTGACAAGAGATAAATAAATGAACAAGATCTTTTGACCTTCACAAAATAGTATAACTCACAATTGCATGTAATAAAATGAACATCATACATAAATCAATTGTAAATAAACAAGCATGTCGATAGGTGGATATTTTTCATGTGGGGGAACAACAACAAAAACAAATGCTCATGTCCTAAAAGACCTATCGTCCTTCCTCTCAATTTAACATTGGGCCTTCCAATAGCACTCAACAGTGGGGTCTAAAGCCACCAGAAGAGGAACTAGTGAAGGTTGAAGTAATCAGTTATAATGAGGGGTAGAGGGTGCATATCCCAAAAGAGCTGGCAATATTTCTCAATAGCCACAAAAAATATGATTAAGGTGCGATTGCAACCCATAATCGCCACATGGGTGAATATCCTATTTTTGGACACTAAGTACCCCGGTCAAAGTGTGACATTTGGATTTCTGGCCTAAGAAATGGGTCATGGGATGGATACCCTCACAAGAGTTTGGTGACTCAAGGAGGGATGCATAGAACAACCAGACCTCGGCCTTTGACCCTTCATGCGTATCTCCCTACATTATGGTATAAAAACAGTTGAATTGCAGGATTTGATAGATCCCTATTCTAAACTTCTATTGTTTCAAAATGTGAGAACTTGATAACATGGGGTTCTTTGGATGTCTACCCCTGAGATCCTACCTAGACTAACAAATTTCTTTTGGCACCTCTTGTGGAGGAAAATTTAGTGCATTCTTAGAAAAGTTTCAGATGTAGTGGGCTGAGAGATTGGGGTCATGGACCAACCTCGTTTGAATTAAATTGGTGTGGATAATTTCGAAAAAAGTAGCCAGATATTTCGGAGTTCCTTTGAAGTACTTTGTGAGTACTAAAAAAGAAAACCTACTTTAACCTCCACTATTCTAATAGAAATTATGTGTGTGATGAGTGGCTGCGTGCAAGAAAATGATAAATGTGCAAAATATTTTTAATAAGTTAAGTGTAATATTGTAGCATGTGAAATTCATGTGGTCCTTACAAATCTTCTTATCTAGATTACTATGTTTCTTTGGTACAACCTTGAGGAATATTTAAAGCCTTAAAGAACTAGCAATGTGGACATATGGGTCCTTATAAATCCTTTAAACTCCCTAGAATGTTGTCTACACTAAAAAAAAATTTGAAAATATCCTAGGATTGTAAACATGTGCGCATGTATGGGACCATTACTTTGATCTTTTAAACTTTCCTAGAGTGTTGTCTAAACTAAGAAAACATTTTTGAAACTATCCTAAGATTGCAAACATGTGGGCATTTATGGGCCCTTACAAAGATTTAAGATAATTTTCAAAACTAAGAGGTACCCTAGGGGGGTTTTGTCCTCTCCTAATGATTTCTTAAGGGAGATGAAATTTCTTTCAACCACATTTTCTGATTCCCGAGATCACACTATGGTGCAGGGGAAGAGCATACTTGAGGGTTAAAATTGATTTCTAGTCCCAAACTAATTGATTGCGTTTGAAAAAGAAATAACTTCAACTCAAAATTTTAAATGCCAAATGAGCCATCCATGTGGAAACAAAAAAAAGAGAATAATAATGATTATTTTTACCCCTAAGTGCTTATGTTATCTAACCTTTATTGTGAGAAAGGACTCTAAGTGAAGCGTGATTTCTTTACAAAGTACAAGAAATAAAAATATGAAGGCAATGGGCCCTCAAACCATTCACAAAACCCTTACAATTTGCTAAAATTGGACTTATGCATGGGCTATAGTTCTGACAGGCATGTAGAGAGCGCAAAATGCATAGAGTAATGAAGTCTGTCACGCAAACAGTGCGCAAAGTGGATGTCTGTGTGCCTTGAAATCTGCACACTTCCTGTCACATGTTGGGCTAGAAATTTCCAAGTAAAATTCTCTTGCCTTGGCTCTGAATTTTGACTTTAAAAGTTTGTACTAGGTCGATTTTGGTACCTGCATATCAAAAAAATTAAAAATAAGTGCTCTCAAGACTTAAATAGGGAGGAATTTGATACCGATACCCAATATGGTCTCCAATATATTGTGTTGGTTTTGTCACTTGGGTGAGAAAAACACAACACTTTTTTGCCTAGTTAAGTTAGCTAAACAAGACAAAAGTTTGTGAGTTGATTAGATAACCAAATACACATGAAACAAAGAAATGAAACTAAAAGAAAATAGAAATTAAATTTTAGAGAATCTTGAAAGAACTAGAACCATGAAAACAAAACAATGACCATCATATAGATACCAATGGATCAATATATTGATAAGCTAGCACCGTAGAGAAAGATAGGGACTTATGAATCCCATCTTCCTCCTTGGGAGGGCTCTTGAGTTCCCTAATAGAGATATCTTCTCTTCATATAATGGAAAATGATAATGGTGAAGAAATACAATGCCAATCCTCTCAAGAGGAGAGTGGAATGGCCCTTGCTATAGTGCTTGAATGATTCAAAGAGAAAAGAGGATTCTCCAAGAAGAATTATTGCATCATAACAATACCTTGAAGTTCTTATTTTTCTAGCACACCCATGGCACATATTTATAGTGTACATTCATGGTAAGATATAATTGGTTCAAAGTGTGAACAAGGGGCCTTTTAGGGTACTTCCTAGCCCTTGACCAGCCTCCAAGCTAGATTTCACTCAGATCTTAGTGTCAAATCGTGTTGGGAGTCAGAATAGAAGTGGTTGAGAAGCCAACAAGATTCATAAATATGTCATTCATGGAAGTTTGTGGTTTTTCTCGTAGACAATTGAACATCTTGTGCACAATGTGCATTGAGGGTTGTGTTAGCCCGTGCATTTTGTGTGCGCTTCCTTTTGTGAATTTACACACTTTGATTTTTGAACCAAGTATATAGTTTTTTTCCTTTTTGATGGATTTTGGTGTTGTAGGTGGAATAATTGCTGCTAGCATTGATGTCTTTCTTTAACCATTGTGTGCAATGTTGCAGACAATTTTTCAGTGATAACAACGTCTTTGAGCATTTGTCTAGGTGAAGGGGGGTTTGATGCACATGTTTGGGTAATTTGATTATTAGATGTGATTGACATTGCTATGATCCCTGTGACTTATGAACCCCTGGAGGGTGTACTTGTTGTTGCTGCAGGACTTTTCTTGGTGGACAGGTACATATGGGGGAATGATTAGCTCGGACCTCCATGGGGCTAAAATCCCACATATGGATGTTTTGAACCCAACCAGGGGAAAAGAGACACTAGAGGCTTGCACCAGGAAGAAAGAAGGACATTTCCCCCGTGACACTTTGGAAGGCCTAGACCCAGGGGGGTCTTGCCTTTCCACTAGGACGTTGACCCTTGAGAGCCCATGATGTCATCATTTGACACTAGACATCATCCAGTCAGGGTTTGCATTTATGAGGGCAATTGTGTGCTGGTTGGCACATGTGGTAGCATTCATGGCCTTTGGAGGCAAAACGTTCTGCATTTGAGGCCTAAAATTCCACCTTAGGGGGATAATGTCACCCTAGAAGGGAATGATGTCACCCTTGGAGATGAAATTAGGGTTTAGTTAATGTCATTTATGTAAAAACTGGATTTTAAATGTAATTTGTCCATGTTGGTCTTTTCATGACGTAATCATTGAACTATATAAATAGAGAGAGAAAAATATCATTTTATCATCATAAAATCATCACACAAGTGCGTGGTCTGAAATTTGGACCTTTTTAAGGGTTATTGGCTGAACTAAGTGGTGCGCAAATTCTTGGAGAGGCAAATTTTGGTGTATTTTGGCTATTTTCATTGTGGAGGATCTTCAACTAGGGTTTGGCTTGATTATTCTTGGTGAAGTAAGTAGAAAATTTGCAATTTGTTTATGTTATTGAATACTTGTGGTAAATTTTACTTGGTTCTTGTTTATGATTATGAAATTGTTTTCTTAAAACCCTAGGAGACAAACATAAGTTGCTATCTTTCTCTCTATAGTTTTCCACCTGTTTAATTTTCTCAAAGTGCACCTTGTTTAGAAGTAGCTACTAGATCCCTAAATGCTATCACTCTTGTAGTCCTACTTTAATTTCCTATTGCATATATTATTTTCAAATTGTCAAAGGAAAGAAAAATCGCTAGGGCCTAAGTTTCCTTACTTCCTAGCCAAATTTTCTCTTAGGACTTGGGTGTTTGAGGCCTTGGGTTACCAACACCTCCTACATCCATTCCATATCCTTTGACTAAGTACTATCATTTCTATATTTATCTAAGATTTGTTGCTTCTATTGTTGACTCCATATACCCTAAAGGCACCAATCCACTCACCATAGTGATTGATTGATAAAAAAAAGTCTTAAACTATCTTTATTGAAATATTTATTAACTTTTACTAACCTTAAACTAGACTAACTCCCTAACTAACTTGCTGTTGTTGCAAAATATTTCTACAACCATATTACAAAAACAAATTCATCTTAAAGAGTGACATTAAAATCTAATTAGACATTGCCAACTTTGCTTCTGACAAGTTGTTATCATTCTATCAACTTAGAGCTATATTTTCTTGTCATTTTCAAGCATTCTTAAGGCATAATTGTTGTGGCTGTTACAAATTATTCATTGCTGTTATAAATAATTACCTTGCTTCATTTTTACATCATCTTGATTATTTTTCATAAGTTCATGGTCTTATGAAGCACTAACATCATATGGTACTTGGAAATTGCATTCTTTTTCTATTGTTGTCTTGTTCTGGAAAACTACACCTTATTTATCTTTCTCCTTCATCTCTATAAGACACAATGAACCATTAATCTTGAGTGACCTGTGAGATGGGGGGACTTTCTTGTACCTTTTTGCCTTAGCCTTTTCAAACCCTCAGGTCACTGGAGATGTCTCCCCTGGGGTACTGTGACATACTCCTAAATAGAAAGGGGTTTCCTATTAAGGTGACAGTGATAGGTCACTCCCTATTATTCCAATCTTGCATCCACTTTCTTTTGGCTTTGGGAAAGTACAAATTATGTGATAACATTTTGGCGCCATTGCCGAGGAACATTGAGTCAATATTCCTCAACGACATTTTTTTCGGTAAGCCTTTCCTTGAAAATCCTTTATCTTATGAAGCTTACCTGGCGACTCCACTGAGGGTGATCCCCTCATCCATTTGATAGTTTCAAGAAAAATATCTGTTGACTCCACAAAGTTCAGGGAGTTATACCAATCCTCCCAAGTCTTACAAAAGAAAGCCTCCCTGAAACTCTCCTATAATAAAATCGTTGTTTGGAGGAAATCTTCCTTCCAATACAATGTCTAATGCGTAGACTCAAACCATTAATCCAAATCAAGCTAATAACCAACAACAATGGTCATGAAATATTTTCAAACCGTTAGACATGACAAACATTCCAATATACCCTAGGCAAATGCCCCCTAGGTATGAGAAATGGCTACCTAATTTCACCGGTAATGATGTAGTTAACGCTGAGGATCATATGAGAAATTTTTGGGCCTTCTTTCAAATTTATCCTATAAGTGATGATGTTGAATATTTAGATATGAAATTGTTCTCTGCTACCCTTCATGGTGGAGCTAGAAGATGGTACAATGGTCTCCCTGATGCCAGTATTACATCCATGGACAAGTTAGAGGAAGTGTTCCTCAAACGATGGAGTGTCAAGGAAGACCCTAACATGATGCTAATAAGGTTGAATAACATCACAAAACCTGAGAATGAAACTGTTAGGGAATTTCATGATAAATTTGAAAGGTTGGTACAACAAATCCTGATGAGCTATCACCCTTTAGACAATTTCCTTCTCTTTCTTTACACTAAAGCCTTTACAGGAAAAATAGTCTTTCTCCTCAGAGACAAAGCCCCTAAGACAATCCAAGAATCTCAAGAGATGGCTACAAGGATTGAATATAACCTATCATCATCCAGAGTTGAACCTTTCTCTGCCCCAAGAGTCAAAATAGATGCTAAATCTAAAGTAGTCCATAATGTTGAATCTAATTCAGATATTGGCGCTAGCTTGGAAAAGCTCCAGTTGATTGTAGATGGCATTGTCAAAACCCAAGAATTAATGATGAATAGGATTTTCAACTTAGAAAGAGCCCAACAAAAAGATCTTAGGCCTCCTTATAAAGGGAAATTCCAAATAGGGACTCAAGTTTTCAAACCAAAGAATGATCAAGAAATCCCTACTACTTTAGTTCCCACAAACATGGTAGAGGAGAATCCTTGGTGCTTGCAATGTAGATATTCACATTGGGAGCATGAATGTACCCTAAAAAATGGTGAACATGACCAAGTAAACATTATTGATCATACCATTGAGGTCCCACAATGTTCCCTTAATATCACAATTGAAGAACATCAAGAAGGAATGAAGGAAGCAACCAGGAAGGCTAGAATGGAGGTGATAAATAACCTTGATCAAGTGTCGAGAGAAAGTTGATTTTTTTTTTTTTTCAAGTGTATACTAGACAAAAGAGAATGAACCAACCTCTCTCTACTAGACCTACAACTTCACAACCAAGACCTCCGCCTATGAACATACTTCTTCCTAAAAATCCTCCCAAAGATGACAAGGTTGATTTGAATTTCGACTTTGAAGGTGCATTGGCCAAAATGCATGTGACTATTCTGTTGAAAGAAGTTATCAAGGTTCCATCTGTAAAATAAAGGTTTGATTTTTTTTTCAAAGTATCAGATGAGCCAATGGACCCTCCTATTATATTACAAGGATACCATTTTAGGGTTCAATATAATGGACACATGCTCTTCTTCATGACATTATTAGTGAAAAACAAATGTCTTAACAACTGTATTCTTGATTTAGGGGCAGGTGATAATATGATGTATTTGAGCATTATGGAGAGGCTAGGCCTAAAGGCCACACGACCTTATATGAATGTGTGTGGTTTTGAATCTAGGGCCATACCCACTAATGGGGTAGTTGAGAATGTTGAAGTATGGCTTGGTAAATATCCTGAGAGAGTAATCCATGTGGATATTATGGTGGTGGACGCCTCTAATGTATGGGGGATGTTTTTGTCCAAGAAATTTGCTGCAATGTTGGGAGGTACATTAGACATGGACCTAACCTACATCAATGTACCTATGAAGAATGGGACAATAGAGTTCCTTCCAAATATGCCAATGGCCAGGGCCCATGTGCAATAAATTGACAATGATGCTGAGAATTGTGTGACACATGAGAAAATCAAAGAAAACCTTCCTATATTTTCTCCAGAATATTTTCCTTTCACTTCAGAGGAAGACTTTGATGAGATACAATGGACAAAGAAGGAAGAGTATCAAAAACTCTTGGATAAATAAAAGGAAAAGGAAGTTGGAACTGTCAAGTTACTAAAGAAAGGGGATGATGACATATTGATCAAACCAAGCCAACAAGAAGTTCTTACAACTAAATCCCACCCTCCTCTCTCAAAACAATATACTAGAGTTATACAAGAAACAACCAAGTTTGAAGCAAAGGATTATCAAGAGGGAGATATGGTCTGGATGTGGGACACAAGGAAAGGAGAGCCTACTAATGTTAAAGGGAATGCACATTTTTGGCTTGGACCTTTCATAATCAAAATGAAGCTAGTCAATGATGCCAACTATCTATCCGCGTTGGAAGGAAGAAAACGTCCATTGCCGATTAGTGGACGCTTCCTTAACCCCATCATGGGGCAAATACTTGAATTCACAGGTAATTACAGGTAAGGTAGGCATTTTCATCCATTGCATATACCATCTGCATATCATGCTAGTGTAGTTTCATTTTTGTATTATTTCATTATGTATATATGCATGCATATATTTATTTTATATCATATATGAGCGAGGGGTGATATCACCACCCTGAATATTACTGATGCATTTTGTTGAGATCTAGTAGATACAGGTCATACCAAATATGTTGAGGTTCTCATGCGCTCTACAGTGAGCACATGTCCCCAAGTTGGAGCCAGATGTTATCCCCTGTCCTAGGGATAACTAAGGAGATCATGTCTCGTGGCCCAAAAGTCCTAGACATGAAGTGATGAGAGTCAGATGACTTAAGCGTGGCCCTGAAGGACCCATATTTTCTTCAATGCAACCCATCTATTAGTAACAGTAGTATCCATCCCACCAACCTAGTCCTAAAGTAGGAGTAAGTCTTGCTCTATGAGGTAATGAGTCCGGGTATCATGGTATGTGTCACTTTGATTATTGAAGCACTTGAATATGTTGCACTGAATTCTCCTTCATTTCATAACATTTCCTTGGAAATTATGATCTTTAACTTGCTCATACCTGGGAGGGTGACATGATGCCCCAGTAAGTTGATCTCCCTTTAGGATGGGTTTCCACTAGGTGGGTCTATGAAAGGTCATCGTCCATTCCCTCCATACTTACCACTTTCCATCCTCACTCCTCTCATTTCCCCCCTACCTTTGTTCGAGCATTGGGTTTTCCACACTAGGAAGGGTTGTACCTTGTCTTGTGGGAAGAAGGGGCTAAAGGCCTAGAAGATAAAAGTAGTTGGAAATATTTAAAACCCAAAATGAAACCTTTGAGATGCTTCGCCCAGGGATTCTTGAGAAAGAATTAAAAGGATTCTTACTAAGAAAAGGGGACCCATAAGATAAATAAACACTCAAGGTATTATCTGGTGGATAGGAGGTCTCATTTTGAGTTGACATATTAGGACCATGGGCATCTAGCGGCATGACACTACCATATATCTGGTCACCAAAACAAGGTAGTGGCTCTTGGTGGCATAGCCAAGAGAAAGGGGGTCTCATCACGAGCCAAACTTCTCATCTCCGTGAAATCCTTGTGGGTAACGTTGTCACCTCTGGTCACCAAGCTAGGACAATGTCCCTCAGCTCTTCCCTTGAAGCACAAAATAAAAATAAATAAGACTAATAATGAAAGGCATTGGATGGGCTAGGAAACAATGGAATCCATGATAAGGTGCAACTCGCCCTCTACAAAGGCACCCATAGGCAAGACCTACATTTCCCTGTTATCACTACACCTTGTGCCCTAACACTTCCTATGTCACCTCACACACACTTACATGACCTATATTGGCTCTCACCTATGAAACACCTTGAACTTAAGAAGGATTAGCCCTATAGGACATCCCGAGACCCCCTCCAAACCTAACTTGTTAAATTGCATAACGTCTTTGAGCATTTGTCTGGGTAAAGGGGGGTTTCATGCACATGTTTGGGTAATTTGATTATTAGATGTGATTAATATTGCTATGATCCCTATGAATTATGAACCCCTGGAGGGTGTACTTGTTGTTGCTAAAGGAATTTTCTCGGTGGAAAGGTACATATGAGGGAATGATTAGCTCAAACCTCCATGGGGATGAAATCCCACAGATGGATGTTGTGACCCCAACCAGGGGCAGAGAGACACCAGAGGCTTGCACTAGGAAGAAAGGACATTTCCCCTGAGACACTATGGTAGGCCTAGACCCAGGTGGTCTTGCCTTTCCACCAAGACGTTGACCCTTGAGAGCCCATGATGTCATCATTTAACCCTGGACATCATCTAGTCAGGGTTTGCATTTATGAGGAAAATGGTGTGCTAGTTGTCATGTGTGGCAACATTCAGGGCCTTTGGAGGAAAAATGTTCTACATTTGAGGCCTACCATTCCACCTTAGGGGGTTAATGTCACCCTAGAAGGGCATGACATCATCCTTGGAGATTAAATTAGGGTTTAATTAATGTCATTTATGTAAAAACTGGATTTTAAATGTAATTTGGCCATGTTAGCCGTTTTATGACCTAATTTTAATTAAAGGTCATTGATACTGTATAAATAAAGAGATAAAACTCTCATTTTATCATCATGAACTCATCACACAAGTGTGTGGTCTGAAATTCGACCCTCTTTAAGGGTTATTGGCTGAACTAAGTGGTGTACAACTTTTTGGAGAGGCAAATTTTGGTGTATTTTGGATATTTTCATTGTGGAGGATCTTCAACTAGGGTTTGGCTTGATTATTCTTGGTGAAGTATGTAGAAAATTTGCAATTTGTTTATGTTATTGAATACTTGTGGTAAATTTTACTTGGTTCATGTTAAATATTATGAAATTGATTTCTTAAAACCCTAGGAGAGAAACATAAGTTGCTATCTTTCTCTTTATAGGTTTCCATTTGTTTAATTTTCTCAAAGTGCACCTTGTTTAGAAGTAGCTACTAGAGCCCTAAATGATAGCACTCTAGTAGTCCTACTTTAATTTCCTATTGCATATATTATTTTCAAATTGTCAAAGGAAAGAGAAATCTCTAGGGCCTAAGTTTCCTTACTTCCTAGCCAAATTTTCTCTTAGGACTTGGGTGTTTGAGGCTTTGGGTTACCAACACCTCCTCCATCCATTCCATCTCCTTTGACTAAGTACTATCATTTCTATTTTGATATATCATTTGCTGTTGATATTGTTGAATCCATATGCCCTAAAGGCACTAATCCACTCACCATAGTGATTGATTGAGAAAAACAACTCTTAAACTATCTTTATTGAAACATTTATTAACTTTTACTAACCTTAAACTAGACTAACTCCCTAACTAACTTCTTGTTGTTGCAAAATATTTCTACAACCATATTACAATAGAAAACTCATCTTAAAGAGTGACATTAAAATATGATTATACATTTCCAACTTTGATTCTGACAAGTTGTTACCATTCTATCAACTTAGAGCTATATTTTCTTGTCATTTTCAAGCATTCTTAAGGCACAATTGTTGTGGCTGTTACAAATTATTCATTGTTGTTATAAATAATTACCTTTCTGCATTTTTACATCAACTTACTTATTTTTTAGAGGTTCATGGTCTTTTGAAGCACTAACATCATATGGTACTTGGAAATTGCATTCTTTTTCTATTGTTGTCTTGTTCTGGGCAGGTACACCTTATTTATCTTTCTACTTCATCTCTATAAGACACAAAGAACCATTAATATTGAGTGGCTTGTGAGAGGGGGGGACTTTCTTGTACCTTTTTACCTTATATTTCTCAAACCCTCGGGTCACTGGGGACGTATCCCTTGGGGAACTGTGACATACTCCTAAATATATGGGGTTTCTTATTAAGGTGACAATGATAGGTCACTCCCTGTTACGCCAATCTTGCATCCACTTGTTTTTGGATTTGGGAAAGTACATATTGTGCGATGATAGTGACCAACTTGGTCGTTTGTCTTAGCATGACTCAAGTCACAATCATTGGTGAATCACCCCATAGTTTTAGGGGTAAATTGAATATAAGTTGTTTGATATCACACCAGAGTCAAATGATTGGTATTAGAGCTCAAACATCGTCCCATAAGATTCATATGTGACTCACAATATTTTTAAATTCCACATAATACTAGAGTGAAGTTGAATTCCTATTTGGACTAGGTTTGAGTACAAGACTAGGTTCAATCCAACTACCCCTACCAACATCCTTTTGACACGCTCAACCTGGTTGTAAATGATGCATAATGTTATCTTTCATGATTACTTTGAAAGTGTTTACACCATTCTTGTGAATGCTTCATGAGATTTGGGGAACATGGCATATGATTAGCCCCTATATGGTCGATGATGGATGTGCACATTGGAGGTGACATACTTAGTGTTTGCTTGACCTTAATTAGGTTCTTTCCTGACATTATTCCTTAGGGTGTTGGATATCTTCAACTGACGTGGTTCCATTCTACATGTTGGTCATATGGAGAAGGTTGCTTTCTTGGAGAACGTGTTTCTTTGGAGGATAATTTGAAATTTTGAGGAGGGTGTTGTGACCTGGATATCATGGAACAACTTGGATTCTTTCATGGAGGCATGGATTTGACTTGGGGATTCCTTGGTTGGGAGAATATTCATGCATGGGGAGTGGGTCTAGTGGAGCACATCTCTTAGGAGGAGTGTTCGAGTCCTTAGAGGCTCGAAGGAGTTTTGGACACATCCTGTGGAGTGCCCTTGCTTTGGATCCTTTCTTGTGGATGACATCCCCTTGGATCTTGACATGTGTACCCTTGGAATGTAGCACTCCACATGTGTGAGCCTACATGTGGCTTTGTAGGTTTCTTGTAAGGGCTAAGGCCCACATATTTATTAATGACCTCCCTTTCCTTTCATATCTATAGAAGAATGAGAGTCCTTTCATCATTCTCATCTTTGATCATTATGTTGTGTTAGAGATGTGACCAAGAGGAGCATATTGATGTTCTTCAATCTTGTGCATCTTCATTTTTACTATATCTCTCATCTTGGAGTCGCTAGGGTTTCTTGGAGATTCTTGAATAATAGGGCTAGGGTTTCATCCCCTGGAGATTGGAAATTAGGGTTTTGAGATAAACCTTAGGTTGTACTTACTGAAGAGAAGAATAATAAATATCATGTTGTGGAAGACATGTTTTTGTGATGTTAGCTTGTTGGAGCTCCTTGGTGTGAGTGAGTGTTTTCTTTGTTTTTGTTGATGTTTGGACAACATCGGGAAGACATTCTCCCATATTAATAAGTAATAATATAATTATTAATTATTAATAATAATATTAATATATAATAATAATAATAATAATAATAATAATAATAATAATAATAATAATAATAATAATAATAATAAATAGTTATTATAATTATTAGATATGCATCCTTTCATGGATGGTCACCATATGTGCCTTTACGTTATCTATATATTTGGCACATTCGTCATCATAATAAATCATCTCATATGAATCTATCACATCATCTCATATACAATACTATATCATATCATCTCATATACAAATTCAACATGGTATCAAAGGAGGTCTGGGCTTGACTCCTTCACAGGAGGGCCCAGGAAAATAAGAGTAGAGTAAATTGTTGGGAGTGTTAAATTTATGGGGTTGTTACAATCTCTACGTACAACATATTTACTTTTTACTCCTACCTGAATTATAGAAAGAATTCCATAAATTATGGTGGGCAATAATTTCTAGTAAAAATGTTTAATTACCTAAATATGAAGAATATTTACTTCTACCTATATTAATGCAAATAATGGCATAAATTATGGAGGAACAATTTAACAAAGTCAAATACTATGTGGATGGATTATAATAAAATTAATCTTTGGGTAGTTACAAGAGGTATTCTCCAACTATTCATCAGAAATAAAACTTAATTTTCAAAGAGATGTGTCACTTTGGATCAATTTAATATTACTATAAAAAGACACTTGAAATACACAACGATATACACATATTTTTCTCTATCACACGTGGGAAGTGATCTAAGGAAGAGACCAGAGTTTCTAAGTAGTTGAATGTTCTGAGTGTAATTACGTGCGATGTTCGAGAGTTTACTAAAGTAATATTGTATATCATTGGAAGTAATTACCACTTGCAGAAAATTGTGCTTGTCTAAATTTAACACTAGAAAATCAACATGGTTAGCCGTATGACTTCAAGTATATGGTGGATGCGTGTTGGTCAAAGTAGTTGTTAGCACCATGCTTTTCATAGCTAGAGTTAGAGGTTTGTCTATAGTTTTCAGAGTCATGCCTTGGTCTTGGGAGGACCAAGGCATTCCTAAATGAGTCATAGTAAGTGTGTTTTTCATAAAGTCATTGATCAAATAAAGGTAATATGCATGTCAATAGAGAGTTAAGTAATAGGTTGAGTCAAAAAAGTGTTGTGTCTATCTCATGATACACCATCAAGGGGTATAAGAGTCCATCATGCTAAATATTTGGAAAGGTCCTTGTGTTTGTAAGTTTAAAATCATGTCACAAAATGGGGAATTATGTGTCAAGGTCGAGTCATGGGTTAGGGATGAAGGTCATATAAAAAGAGGTATCATGGTTCATCATCACACCTGATGAGGTTAGAAAAGGGACAATGATTACACTCCATGTCATTTGTACTATTGGTAAGCTTCAAACATGTGCACATTCCTCAAATTTGCTACACAAGTTACTAAAATTGGATTGAGAGGTCTTGTCATCTTTGGACAAGCACTTTCCTTTAAAATTCGCTCTGTATCCACTCATGTATGAATATTTTCCACCTTTTTCTTATTTTCATTGCATTCACGACCTGTGCATGATCCATAGTCTCTCGAGCAAGATTCAAATCCCTATGCTATGCAAACGATCCCCCTCGTTACCCAAACACTATGCAGTTTTCCCTCACTACACAAACCCTGTGTAGTATCATTCGCTATGCAAAGCCCTATTTTTCTGTTTGTATTGCGCATTCCATGTTCTCCTTATCTACTA
The DNA here is from genome assembly GCA_009831015.1 of Picea engelmannii. NCBI lineage: Eukaryota > Viridiplantae > Streptophyta > Pinopsida > Pinales > Pinaceae > Picea > Picea engelmannii. Next base: position 1,307,275 of record ML779909.1, on the reverse strand, counting down.
TGTAAAAAAACCTTGTTTATGCAAGCTTATCCATTGAATAAGTTTTCCCATCATATAACACAAATCTGTTTCACCTATTCAATCCCAAACCCCATCCCTACTATTTTTTTTTTTGTTGACCACCTATTTCGACTACGGGTCAACTCCATGTGCCATGAAGTTGTGTACCTTGGGGTACAACTTTTTTTGAATAATTTCTGGTTCTACAAGGCATTCCCCCCTCCTGCATGTCTCTTTGTAATTGGAATTTCCACTCCCCTGCGTGGGATAGTAGTGTAATGAGTCAACATGAGTCATATTTTAGTTACTTACCTAGGAATTTATCATTAGGGAAGTCCTTTCATCGAGTGTTTTTTTATCCTTAGGTAATTTTAATTACCCTTGAGTTTTTCACTCACAATAATCCTCCAAAGTGGTGAAAGATGTTCTAATGATCGAGCCCAATGGGTGAATAGGGTCTAGGAATATTATAAATGACCATGCTAGACATATTCTAGAGTCTTGCATAATTCTGTCGAGTTTTAACAGTTATTTTTAATTTATTAAAATTATCCATTTAATGGTAATTTTAATTAAATTTGATGTAAAAATGTAAAAATGTGGTCCTAGGGGATTTTGGTAGGGGTATGAGTACTCAAAACAAATGGAATGAGACCCCCTACACCCTTGTACCGAGTTTCATCTCATTTGGACAAGTTTTGATAGGTGTTTTTCCAAGAGGAGTCCAAGTCAGTCTAGAGTCAACATTTAATTGCTTTAATTTGACTAAGTAAAAATGCCAAAATTTGTAAAAATGAAAAAAAAGACATGAGAGAGAGTGGGAAAGGTTTACTAACCTTTTTCCTAAGTTGGAAAAGTAATTTTCCACTTAAAGAACCCCCCCTTGCTTAGCCACCAACTTAAAGTGGTGTTCCCTAGCTAAAAGTGACACATGGGAAATAAAAAGTTTAAGTGAAAAAACCACCTAAACCCTAATTTCACCCCTGTTGGTGTCTAACCTCATGTTTTACCATAGGAAAATGTGTTTTCCCCCTTTCCCCCTCACCCCTCAAACTCTAATCACTACCAAAACCCTAAAAGTGTCTCTTTCTTGACTTTGTCTATTTCTCTTGGATGGATGCCACTTGGAGCTCATCCAAGAAGGGTCTCTTTTGCCTCCCAAGTATAAAAGAATGCCTACCCCTCCTCTTTTACACATCCATTCTCAGAGAAACTCCACTATGCCCAAATCTCTACCCCTCCTCTTTTACACATCCATTCTCAGAGAAACTCCACTATGCCCAAATCTCTACCACTCCTCTCTCTCTCTCTTTCCCATTTCTTCTAGTTTTGCTGCAAGTATTTTCATGTAGATTTTTTATGAATAAAGGAAGATTTGGAGGAACACCATATTGGCATTGATAATGTTCTTGATGTTATACATAATATTATTGAGGTGATATTTCTTTGTTTCTAGTGTTTTTTCTTGTTAAATTTCCTAGATTAAGAGATCCATAGCAAAGTATTTTGCCTGGTAGAATAAGTAGAAGTATTTCTATTTGTTTTAGTGAAGTAGGTTTAATAGAACTAGTAAAGTATTTTACTTGTTTATTAGATGTACTCACCTCTTGATTGACTTTGTAGCGAGTTTGGTACCATTTGCAGGTCACCAAGGTGCTCAAACAAGTAGATTTCAGATTTGGAAATTTACTTGTTGGGCCAACATAAGCCTCCAAAAAAATCTGTTATTTTCCTTCATCTTTATCTATTGATTTGAGACATTTTATGTTCTAAAAATAACGTAAAAATATACATTTACTGTTCAGATTTTTACATATGAAATTTATGTTTTGTACTAACATAAATTTCCAAATATTTTCAAGTACTTTTGCAGCATTTTCAGCAAGCATTAGCTTGCTGTTTTTTGCAGGTTCTCGCCAAAACAAGGGGAAGTGCTACCCATTTTGGGCCTCAAAACACTCCAAAAGAGCCTCCCAAGTTGGGTTTTAAAAACCCTCTCCTTCACTCATCTCTTCCAAGCATTGTAATCAACCCAAGAGAGTCTCTTGGGCTTGCCTTCTCCTCTAAAAAGTTAATTTTCTGTTTTGTAAATAATTAATTTTCCTACACCTTGCAAAATGATTTGGCCTTGCCAATCCATGCAAAATCGTAAGGCTAGAATAGTTTAGTTTCTGTTTTTAATCTTTTCTTTTGCCTCACTTGTCATTAAGGAAAGGTTGTGTGGCTAGGTGCAATCTCTTTACTTTCAAGTCATTTTTGATTTGATTTATTTTTCCTACACCTTCCAAAGTGATTTGGCCTAGCCAATCCATGCAATATTGTAAGGCTTGTATAACTTGTAAAATTTATTAATATCTTGTAACTTTTAATTTTGGAAGTAATCATATCTAGTTTAACTAGGCACCCAAACTGATACAAATTTCACCATAAAAAAGGGTGACTTGTGGCCTCTACAGGGGGTGGAAGTCGGGGATGGCTTCAAGGCATTAAGTGTCCTCCTTGCTTGATCACCCAAGCATTCCAGATTGAATCATGGAGCTAGGGAAGGACCTTGCTTTCCCTTCTTCTTGAGAACTAAACAATCATTTTGGTCAAAGAGGTAAGAGTTTATGGGTAGACACACAGTATAGGCTTTCATATTCAAACCTTAATCTCCCTAACTAAAGAGAGACTTTAAAATCCTCCTAAAATCAACCTACTACACTTTCACATATTGTGTGCTTTCATTTTTAGTTATCTTCTGTCTAAGTTGTGCAAGTTTCTTTCAAGGCATTTACATTTCATGTACTTTACTTTACTATCATATTTACTTTCCAAGTAATTTTACTTTCAAGTTGGGTGCATTTACTTCAAGGTTATCTACTTTCTAAGTTTCGCATCTCTCTTAGGAACTTTGCTTTCCAAGTTACTTGTCAAGTTATCTTTCATTTGTGAATATCTCAATGCTTTAATCATTCATTGTATATTGGGTTGATCTCTTGCGTAGTTGTAAAATCATCTAAGTTGTCTAGTTTATTGTACATCTTTTTCATTTCATTCATAATTTTTTAAAGTGTAAAGCTTATTCTTTATTCTTTGTGGTTGATCTATAGCATTTTTTATTTCTTATATAATTTGTATATTTGTTGTATAATTCATTTGACTCCCTTTACCCAATCTTTAGGCACTAGTCTTAGTTGAACTTGTAGGTGAAAGGTTTTGCTTGTCATTGAAGCTTTGCATTGCATTACTGCTTGTCATATAGGTTATCCCCCCATAACTTAATAATTAAAATTAACTCCTATATCATTTAATCAACTTAACATACTTAAGTAGGGTTTACCTCCGTTGGATTCCCTAGGAGTGAGCCTAGACAGAAGAAGTCCAAATCGAGGTGACAGTGGGTTTGGACTTAGGCATTGTGCCTCCAAGGGCACACCAAGTGGGTTGGTGACTTCTCCACACTTGTAGGTGTGTATAAGTATTACAACATATTTAGTGTCGTTGCCAGGGATAAGTCTCTTATCCTTGGTTAAAATGACTTACTTTAATTTATTCTTTAAAAAACTAATTAATAAAACATTCCCCTATTTTTTTTTACTTGAGTTGTGTTATTTGACATTGCTTAATATCCAAGTGACAACTCCATTTGAAAATTATTTGAAGTATACTATCGGAATCAATCCTCTTGCTCGTCGTAGCCTACTTGAAAGTCTTGGAGGAGAAGCAATCTTTGATACACATCTCTTGTTTGTACATAATAATACTACAACTTTTTGTTTTCCTTCTTGTCTTTGCTTTGTTTGATGCCTCTTGTTTGTTTGAAATAAACTTGGTCATATGGCGACTCCACTTCAAAATAATTTAACAAAGTATTCTTCAAGAAAGAACTCACGACTTGCTTAGCTTCATCCTTGAAATTGAATTTTTTTTTGGACGAAGTTAGCTAGTTTTCCTTCTCATTGGATCCTTAATAACTTTTGGGTTCCAGTCCTCTTATATAGACCTTTTTGTTTAATGTTCTATATTAGAAATGGACGATTTTTATAGTCCTATTATTTTTTCAAGAATAGTTGGTTATCCTCATGATTTTCCTGAAATAGTTATTGAAAATTTGCCTGATTTTTGTGATAATAGTGATGCTAATGCCCATATCATATCCTTTGGGAAATGTATTGATGAGTGGTGTGATCCACCTATTCATGAGGATGTTCTAATGAATTTTTTTGTCTTGAATCTTTGTGAGGAATATGCTTACTTTTGGTTTCATGATTCATATGATAATGAGTTTGAGACCATACAAGATTTGATGCATGTGTTTTTAGAAAGGTGGGGGGATGATCAGATTGAAACTTACAATGAATTGGTTGACTCTTTTATGGAAAAATGGAAGAAGGAACTTCCAGATATATAAACAATCAATTCAGATATAAAGATAGATACTTCACCAGATCCCATTGAGGAGCTTAAAGAAATCATTCAGACCATGCAGTTGGCCCATGCAAGACAGTGTGAGGCCATGCAATTTTCCCATGCAAAACAATTTGAGGCCATGGAGGAACAATTGAATGATATGGAGGCTCACCTTGCAGAGGAAGAAGTTTGTATTGAATATTCGTACCCTATGGGGTTTGAGCTTCACAGTGAACAAGAAAGAGAAGTTCACATGGAAATTATAGATGAATCCATAGATGATCCAATAATTGATCTAGAGGAGATAAAGGAATTTTAGTTTGAAGTTGTTGAATATATAGATGATTCAAATCCCCATCCTCCTCCCAAAGAACCAATCTCTTTAGAGAAGATCTTCGACAACCTTGATGAAAAAAATGAAGTGGTTCCTTTGACACTTTCATTTCCAACCTCTCAACCAGCATATGACATAATTAAGGATAATGGGAGAATGGAAGGAACCTTCAATTTATCAATTTCATATCATTATGAAAAATGGTTGGCCTTCCACCATGATGGTCATATGCAGAAGTTTATCAAAGTTTCACAAGGTTTTCCAAACTTCAAAGTTTGGTCAAGTAAAGGAAGAGGCATGTTTCTTGGGTGGTCCATTATCAAGAAAAACTCCAAGTTGATAAAACTTGGAAACAGATCTTCAATGAGTCATCCCTGACATGGATGTTTCAGACATCCGAGGTCTTATTTCATCCATTGCATGGTTGATCCCACTTTTTCCATCTTAGCCATTTTGGATGATGGACCCTCAAGCTATTATTTTCAAATGATGGGCACATTTTGTAACATATTTCTAACCTTTCTCCTTTGATTTCAATTTTGTATTATTTCATTTGATGTATGTATTTCATCGAATAGTCATTTTACCTATATAATTTATGTATAGTAATTGCATTTTTGTGATTATTGTCTATAGTAATTTTATTTCTGTAATTATTGTCAATAGCATTTCAGTCATTTCATTATTTCTTTTGTACATGTATTTAGGTTGGATATTTGTGAGCATTTTGTTTTGTATATTCTAAGGTTCTTGTATACTCTCCTTCAAAAAGATCGAACACACGTCCCCTTGTGGAGCCAGATGTTGACCACCTATTTCGACTAGGGGTCAATGCCATGTTCCATGAAGTTGTGTACCTTGGGGTACACATTTTTGTGAAGACTTTATGGTTCTACAAGGCATTTTTCCCTTGGCACGTCTTTTTGTAATCGTAATTTCCACTCCCCTGCGTGGCATAATAATGTAATGAGTCAACATGATTCATATTTTAATTATTTACCTAGGACTTTATCAATAGAGAAGTCCTTTCATTGAGTGTTTTTTATCCTTAGGTAATTTTTAATTACCCTTGAGTTTTTCACTCACAATAATCCTCTAAAGTGGTGAAAGACGTTCTAATGATCGATCCAAATGGGTGACTATGGTATAATAATATTGTAAATGACCATTCTAGACATCTTCTAGAGTCTCACAAAATTCCGTCGAGTTTTAACAGTTTTTTTTTAATTTATTAAAATTATCCATTTAATGGTAATTTTAATTAAATTTGATGTAAAAATGTAAAAATTTGGTCCTAGGGGATTTTGGTAGGGGTATGAGTACTCAAAACAAATGGAATGAGACTGCCTCCACCCTTGGACGAAGTTTTAGCTCATTTGGACAAGTTTTGCTATGTCTTTGTCCAAGAGGAGTCCAAGTCAGTCTAGAGTCAACATTTGATTTCTTTAATTTGGCTAAGTAAAAATGCCAAAATTTGTAAAAAGGGAAAAACGACATGAGAGAGAGTGGGAAAGGTTTCATAAATTTTTTCCTAAGTTGGAAAAGTAATTTTCCACTTAAAGAACTCCCCTTGCTTAGACAACAACTTAAAGTGGTGTTCCCTAGCTAAAAGTCACCCATGGGAAATAAAAAGTTTAAGTGAAAAAGCCACCTAAACCCTAATTTCTCCCCTCTTTTGTCTAACCTCATGTTTGACCATAGGAAAAGGTTTTTTCCGCCTTTCCCCCTCACCCCTCAAACCCTAATCACTACCAAACCCTAAAAGTGTCTCTTTCTTGACTTTGTCTATTCCTCTTGGATGGATGCCACTTGGAGCTCATCCAAGAGGGGTCTCTCTTGCCTCCAAAATATAAAAGAATTCCTACCCATCCTCTTTTACACATCCATTCTCAGAACAACTCCACTATGCCCAAATGTCCACCACTCCTCTCTCTCTCTCTCTTTCCCATTTTTTCTAGTTTTGCTGCAAGTATTTGCATGTAGATTTTTTTATGAATAAAGGAAGCTTTGGAGGAACACCATATTAGCATTGAGAGTCTTCTTGATATTATACAAAATATTATTGAGGTGATATTGCTTTGTTTCCAGTGTTTTTGCTTGTTAAATTTCCTAGATTAAGAGATCCATAACAAAGTATTTTTCTTGGTAGAATAAGTAGAAGTATTTCTATTTGTTTTAGTGAAGTAGTTTTAATAGAAACAATAAAGTATTTTACTTGTTTATTAGATCTACTCACATCTTGATTGGCTTTGTAGCAAGTTTGACACCATTTGCAGGTCACCAAGGTGCTCAAACAAGTAGATTTCAGATCTGGAAATTTACTTGTTGGGCCAACATAAGCCTCCAATTTTTTTTGTTATTTTCCTTCATCTTTCTCTATTGATTTGAGGAATTTTATGTTATGAAAATAACATAAAAATATACATTTACTGTTCAAATTTTTACATATAAAATTTCTATTTTGTACTAACATAATTTTCTAAATATTTTCAAGTACTTTTGCAGCATTTCCAGCAAGCATTAGCTTGCTGTTTTTTGCAGGTTCTCACTAGAACAAGGGGAGATATTGACCATATTGGGCCTCAAAACACTCCAAAAGAGCCTCCCAAGTTGGGGTTTCAAAACCCTCTCCTTCTCTCATCTCTTCCAAGCATTGTAAGTAACCCAAGATAGTCTCTTGGGCTTTCCTTCTCCTCTAAAAGGTTAATTTTCTATTTTGTAAATAATTAATTTGCCTGCACCTTGCAAAGTGATTTGGCCTTGCTGATCCATGCAAAATCATAAGGATATGATAGTTTAGTTTCTATTTTTAATCTTTTCTTTTTCCCCACTTGTCCTTAAGGCAAGGTTGTGTGGCTAGGTGCAATCTCATTACTTTCAAGTCATTTTTGCTTTGATTTATTTTTCCTACACCTTGCAAAGTGATTTGGCCTAGCCAATCCATGCAATATCGTAAGGCTTGTATAACTTGTATAACTTGTAAAATTTGTTAATATATTGTAAATTTTAATTTGAGAAGTAATCATATCTAGTTTAACTAGGCACCCAAACTAATACAACTTTCACCATAAAAAAGGGTGACTTGTGGAAGCTACAGGGTGTGGAAGTCGGGGATGGATTTAAGGCACTAAGTGTTCTTCTTGCTTAAGAACCCAAGCATTCCAGATTGACCTGTGGAGCTAGGGAAGGACCTTGATTTTCCTTATTCTTGAGCACCCATCAATCATTTTGGTCAAAACAATAAGAGTTTAGGGGTAGACACATAGTCTAGGGTTTCATATTCAAACCTTAATCCCCCTAACTAAAGAGAGACTTTAAAATCCTCCTAAAATCAACCTACTACACTTTCACAACTTGTGTGTTTTCATTTTTGTTGGCATATTTATTACGGGCAGAAAAAAGGCAGATTATTTGTTTTTCATTGATGGCAAGATCAGCCCGACGATGATGAACAAGAGAAAGTGGCAAGACCAGCAACACAACGATGATCACATGGCAAGATCAGAACCGTAAACTCCAGGAGTCAAGGAAGCAACTCACGACAGAAAATCCCGAAATGCGATAGATCAGAGCATGTCAAAGACTCCATTTCGGAGTTTCGCAGACCGGGAAATCGGAGTTTCAGATACCGAGAGTTGGAGGAGTCAAGAGTTGAGAATATTCATCATAGGAGTCCCGAAGTCATGAAATGAGAAACACCAAAATCCCAAAATAGACACATTGACAAAGAGTTTCACACACTGAGAAATAAATCCATTTCGGAGTTTCAGATACTGGGAGTTGGAGGAGTTAAGAGTTGAGACTCTTCATCACAGGAGTCCTGAAGTTGCTAAATACGAAACGCTGAAATCCCGAAATAGGCACATCAACAAAGAGTTTCACAGATTGGGAAATAACTCCATTTCAGAGTTCCGAATACTGAGAGTTGGAGTGTCGAAACACTTCACCACAGGAATGCCAAAATGTTGAAATGTTGAAATGCGAAAAACACCTTTTGGTGTAGGTTTCGGTTACTAGGAGTTGGAGTGTCGAAACACTAAACCACAGAAATCACAAAATGCTGAAATACGAAATTGCGACATGGAGTTTCGGGGATTGCGACATGGAGCGTCAATATATCTCATCACAAGAATTACCGAAATCACGAAATTCCGAAATGCGAAATTGCGACATGGAGTTTCGAGGATCGCAACATGGAGTTTCAGGAATTCGTGACATGCAAAATTGCGAAATACCGAAAGGGACTATTGTGAGTCTCGAAGACTCGAAGGGAAAAATGCCAAAATCCCATCAGCCGTTCGATTAGGAAAAGAAGCGATCATATTATGAAGTTTTGTGGACCGTTGATCTGGATCCATTTTGGGGATCACAACTTGGAGAGTCAAGATGCTTCAGAACAGGAATTCGTGACATGCAAAATCACGAATTGTTGAAATACGAAATGTGAAAGACATTTTGTTTATTCTAATCCAACAGTGCAGGTGAATTCAAATATGATCGGAGGGCTACTGTTTCACCTCACGGTTAATTGATCATTTACAATTCAGTTAGCAAAACTGATTCATGATTCTTGATCGGTTGGCGATTCAGTTGTTGAGGCATGTGTGAATAAAAGAAGATATGAGATGACTGTGCAAGGTTGGCTATTCTGACTGAAAAATGAGTTGAACTGTAGAAAGGTAAAACTACAATATGCGCAGTGTGAAGAAA
>ML779909.1:1180391-1208784 GCA_009831015.1 Picea engelmannii | reverse complement strand
TCTTAAGTCAACTTAAAAATATAACTTTTAACTTCTTGACTTTTTCCCCCCTTCAGTGTGAGACTATGACCTAGTGGGGGTGCCCAGGCCACTGAGTCTCCTCATTACCTCTCTAAGAGGTGGGGGACATTACAGAGCATGAAGCTCATAAGGGAAATCACAATGTAGAAATGTGATGAATGAATCTTAGAAGGGAAAGCGTAGTGCAAAAACGTGATCGGGATCAAAATCCCCACAGGACAAACCAAGACCGTTGGATACGCAAGTGGCAGATCAACGATAGGGATATATCGCGGAGAACGAAAGGAGAATTAAACAATGTGTTATTTCCAATCCCACTATTAGTCAGGACCATCACATCTTATAGATTCAAAGATTGACGACTGTGGTTGGTCCATCAACAATCACACAACTTAAATTGCGGAGTTTGGGTGACGGACTAAACCACGCAAAAGTTATGGTTACACAATCCACATCGACCGTTGGATCAAGTTAAGTGGAAGGATATGATAAGAAAAGAAGAAGATTCATTGGATTTAAACCAAGGAAAAGAAGCATCACAGATAGATCGAGTCATCGATATAAGATCATGATCAATGAACAACATTCAGTTTAGGTTAAAATTTGTGAGGAGGTTACACTTCGGGGACTCTCACTTCAGAAGAATTGGGAATTGGAGAAGTCAAATTACTCAAAGCCCCGAAGGCCAAAATGAATAAGGACCATTAGATCTGGACAATACATGATGACTGTCGGATCAGGATGATGGTCAAATTCAGCGCTAATCACTTCAGTGAAATGGAGTTGAGAACATGTAAAATTACCCGAAGGCCGAAGTTATGAAGCCATGAGGTTAAGACACATAGCACTCATATTGAGAGCCCATGTCATCAACAATGACATCAACAAGTTACCACACTCTGAGTGTTTTACTTTAGGAGTTTCACCACTAGAAAATGACCTAAGTCCTAAAGTCCCGAAGGACGAAGTCCCAAAGTGGACATGAGTCGTCCGATATAAGGAACACTTTAGGAGTATTCTCATCCATTTGAGATTATGGACATGTGTATTTTAATCAAGAGATTTTTAAAGAGGCTGCAAGTCGCGAGGGACAAAGTCCGAAAGTGCCAAAAATTGTCCAACTCATCGGTAGATTTGTAAAAAGGATGCAAGTCATGTAAGATGAAGTCTCGAAGTGTCGATAGTCATCCAACTCATTGGAATATTTGTAAAGAGGCTGTAAGTCGCGAAGGATGAAGACTCGAAGTTCCAAAATGAACAAGAACTATCCATTCAATTTTTTTATGAAGTCCTGACCGATGATTTACTTGAAAGGCCTCTGATAAGACTGGATTGTACATCTAAATGGAGGATTGAATATTGACCGTCTGATCTTTTTTGGCGAAATATGATTTAGGAGATTTGAAAGGTTGCAAAGTCCCAAAGTCCCGAAGGACAAAGTACCGAAGAACATTGTCCCAACACTGGACATATGGGGGACAAAAGGAAAAGGGAGAAAGAAGAAGGCAGTGCTTAAATTAATAATCATGTGGTTTTGCACCTATGCTCACATACAATTGGGTTTAAGGAAGCACCTCTGAAAAAACTCAGTTTTTGCAAATATTTGCAGGAATATGGAATCGATTTAAAAAGAAATCGGTCCATACATGTGATCAATTTACGAAAAACACTCTCACTAAATTAAAAGAATTAACAATAAATGTTTGAATAATAAAATTTATTATTGTTAATGTTAAAATGAAGAGGTGTGATGGGCCAAACAAAGGGACACAATATTTCATAGCTCACACCAGTTGGAAGAGTATATAAACGAGAAAGAGTAGTGAGAAAAAAGGGTCTCTGCAGTCCAGATCAGAAGATCAAAAGAAGAAGTAGATTCCAGGAAGGAAATCCGAAGATACTTATGCAGTGAGGGTGGAAGGGAGGAGCATGGAAGGATTCATATCCTTGCTAAGAAAATTGTAAAAGATAAGGGAGTTGGATCTTCCTAGGGTTGGTTCCCTGAATACAAGGGAGTTGGTGCTTCCTAGGGTTGGTGCCCTAAATAAGGGAGTTGGAGCTTCCTAGGGTTGGTGCCCTAAATATAAGGGAGTTGGTGCTTTGTAGGGTTGGTTTTGTAAAGACGAGGGAGTTGGTGCTTCGTAGGGTTGGTGCCTTGAAGAAGGGGATTGGTGTATCCTAGATTTGGTTCTCTAAATAGGATTGGTGTCCTTCACTATTCTTTATAAACCTTGTAATTGATGTTAAATATATTTATATAATTGTTTTTCATACAATTCATTTTTGATTCATTGTGATAATCAATAAAATATAAAAAGTAATTGCTAATTGTTAAAAGAAGGGTAATATTGATTCACTCCCCCCTCTCAGTATTCCAACAGGGGCTAACCGAATTTCTATGATCGATGGTTTCTCAGGATACAATTAGATTTTTGTTCATGAAGATGATAGAGAAAAAACTCCATTTACTACTCCATGGGGAACTTTCATGTATGATAAAATTCCTTTTGGTTTAATGAATGTAGGAGAAACTTTCCAGAGAGCAATGGATATCGCATTCCTTTGTGAGAGAGATAAGTTTGTTTTATTTATATGGATGATCTGATAGTTTTTTGTAACTCTGATGCAGAACATTTGGTGCACCTCAGACAAACTTTTGGAAAGTGCCGAAAGTTTGGTTTGTCTCTAAACCCCAAAAAACTACACTTTAACATGCAGGAAGGTAAACTTTTAGGACATATAGTTTCAAAAGATGGAATTAAGGTTGATCCTAAACAAATTTAATCTATTGATCTAATTAATATTCCTAGAAATAGAAAAAAGATTCAATCTTTTTTAGGAAAAACCAATTTCCTGAGGAGATTTATCCCTAATTCTGTTGAAATAATTAAATTGATTACAGATATGATAAAAAAGGAAAGCGAAGTAAAATGGATTGTAGAATCCAAATCATCTTTAGAGTGTGTTAAGAAATCCATAGGAGAAGCACCCGTATTGGTTAATCCTGACTATACAAAAGAATTATTAATCTTCTCCTTTGCTTCTAAACATACTATGGCAGCAATGATCCTTCAAAAGAACAAAGAAGGATTCGAACAACCAATAGCCTTTTTCATCAAAATCCTCAGAGATGCAGAGCTAAGATATGATATTCTCGAAAAATAATCTTATGCGATGGTGAAGGCTCTCAAGGATTTCCAAACATATGTCTTGCACTCCAAAATAATTTATTATGTACCAATAAATGTGATTAAATATATCTTGGTTCAGCCAGACAGTGATGGAATAAGAGGTAGATGGTTAGATACAATTCAAGAGTTTGATTTAGAAGTGAAACCACCCAAACTAGTGAAAGGTCAAGGTCTGGCAAGGCTATTAGCCGAATCAAATTTCATAGCGCTTGGAATGAATAGCTTCCAATCACATGATTCTCTTCTAGATATAGAGGATATTGATGATCATGCACCCATTATTCAGATTGAAGAAAATTTTTCCTCCTCATCTTGGTACTGTGATATTGTTACATATCTCCTTACTCTTCAATGCTTAAGTGACATGGCTTCTTCAAAATCAAGAACTTTAAAGCTACATGCAATTAAGTATTGCATCATTGAGGGTAAGTTATACTGGAAATACCCTTTGGGTTTCCTGTTATGTTTCCTAATAGAATCCAAAAAAGAAGGTTTCATTGAAGAATTTCATGAAGGAGTATGTGGAGGACATCATGCTTGGAGAGCAACAACTTACAAAATTTTAAGGGCATGATATTATTGGACGAAATTGTTTATCGATGTGAATGAAAGGGTTAGAGCTTGCAATTTATGCCAACTGTTTTCTAGTAAGCAAAATCTTCATGCCTTACTTTTAATTCTAGTAAAAGCTTAAGCTCATTTCCAACAATGGGGCCTAGACTTCATTGGATAAATTCATACACAATCGAGTGCTCAACATAGATGGATTCTGACCGCTACTGACTATTTTACGAAATGGGTTGAAGCCATTCCAACTCGGAATGCGACAGATTTATTAGTGATAAAAATTTTGGAAGAAAACATCCTAGCAAGATTTCGTTGTCCTAGGAAAATAGGTATTGATAATGCTCAGGATTTTAAATCTATGGCAATGATCAATTTCTATCAGAAATACAATATTATTTTAGGTCATTCTACACCTTATTATCCTCAGGGAAATGGGTTGGTTGAATCATCTAACAAGATTTTTATGACTATAATCAATAAATTTTCAACAGAAAACAAAAAATCTTGTCATATACACCTAAAATACGCCTTATGGGAAAACCAAATTGGCACCAAGAAATCTATAGGTATGTCTCATTTCCAATTAGTTTATGGTACTGATGTTATTCATCCTATTAATATTTCTCTTCTTATGATGAAACTCTAGTAGGATGAAAATGAAGAGCCAAATGATGTTACGAGAAGAATAAATCAAATCATCGAAGTTCAACAAAACAGAGTAGAAGTGGATGATAAGCTCCAAAAATAACAAGATAATATGGAACCCCTTTTTTATAAAAAAACTAAAGACAGGGAGTTTCTTCCTCGCGATTTAGTTTTAAAATGGGAAGATAGAAAGGAATACGCAGGGAAACATGGAAAAATTGATAATATCTGGCTCAGACCTTTCAAAATTACAACTGCCGAGGGAAAAACTCATTCTCGCTGGAAAATATTAATGGAGAGATTCTTGAGGCCCCTATCAACGGGCGTTATTTAAATTTTTTTATGCGATAGTTACATTTTAGATTTCCATTGTATATATCGTATTGGATTGACATTGGCAATTTTAATTTTCTTTTTGTAAATTATTTGAGTCATTAGATCATGTGTTGTAAATATTTTCAATAAATTTATGATTTCTTGACATCATTAAAACAAAAAATAAAAAACGTTTGTATCACATATCATCTCTATTCTACAAGATTATATGATATTTTGTATTTCATTCCTTTTGAAGAATATATCTTTTTGAACATGAGATGAGGCTAGATAAAAAATCGATACTTGTCTTTGAATCATTTGATTTCTCTAAAAAAAATAGGTGATAAATAAATAATTGCCTTGCTGAAAATTCAAAAGGAAAATAAGGTACGAGTCCCTACTCTTCTTATAGTTCAAATAAAAATAAAAAATTCTTTTTGACATGAATGTGAAGGAAGTTTTTGTCATGATGATATTATCACGTGACATAAAAATCAGGTGTATAAAATTATAACTTGAAGTCTCATGTCGATAAATTCTAAAGCCATCTCTAAAATGAAAATAATAATAATAATAAATGAACTCAAAAGAAATCTGAATTTAAGACACAAAATCGTGTGGGATTAGGATTTTTTGTTTCAAATCCTTTGAATACTTGATTTGGTTATTTTACCTATCCCCGAATTTTTATTCATTTCATATTTTATTTCTCCTTTCTCCTCCTTTTAGTCTTCATAGGAATAACTAAACTTACCTTGACTCTAAAAACTTAAAAACATATTTTCAAAACAAGGTTAGTCTAAAATCTTTATGTTCCTTTGATTTTAATTGAAAAAGTATGTCTAGGCTAATTCTGATAATTTTAGCTCTGCTATCAGACTTTAGACTGACTAATTYGCTTAAGGTTGACCCCTGAAAAGATTAAAATTCCAAAAAAAAATTCCGCTATAGGCGAAGGTGTATTGAAAATCGGAAGAAAGTTAGTTTCATAGTATTCTTAAAATTGTTGATATACCTTCTTTCCAGTCTAAAGATTTTAARCAAATATCTTCCCTTGTATGTTACATATAGATTGATTGTCCCCACTTCAAAATGTTAAAATAACTAGACAAATGGTGAAAGGAAATTCATMATTCGATTGCCCCCATCTTGTCCAAAAGAGATGATGAAAGGAAATTTGTATATCGATTGCCCTCATCTCAGCAAAATGAAAAAGTGTTAATTGAAGTGGTGAAAGGAAATTCAATGGGAGAAGTAGATAGCTTCACTGGGGTATTGAACATCACTGGGGTACTGAACAGGCTCGCTGACAGTGAAGCAATATCTATGATATCTGCAAGGTTGTCATACATATCTATACATCATACTCTATTATATAGTTCTCTTTTCGATGATTGTTTACATCCTAAACAACCTAGGGATTCCCTAAATAAATATGTTACATCTGCTTAACCTTGAAGTGAACAAAATCGGTCGAAGCTGATATTTTAGTTAAAATTATTTTGATTATATTAAACAATTTTGAAATCAATTTTAAGAAAAAGAAATTTTTAGTAGCCTAACTTGAGATCAATCATTTAAGTATGTTTTGAAGGTTTTTGGACTCAAATAATTTCATTTTTCTATGTATGATTAATTCCTAAATAAAACTAGAAAATGTTTTTCAAAAAGAAATAATGACTCCATTTACCCAATAAAGGCACTTGGTCTATTGTTCTTTCGCACCTCATAGGGAGCCACAATCCCCAAATGGAGACTATGATATAATACGTATAATTTTGATCTTTGAACTTTAGATTTTGTCTCTTAGAAATAAAAAAATTTACCCAAAAAGAAAAAAAATTAGAGAATTGCCTTTTAATTATAAAAAAATGGATTGGTTGTTATTTATCAATAAGGCGCTTACAATATCTATCGTCGATTAGTTACTCTAATTTTTTCGAATGGTCCTAATGATCTCTGAATATTATAAGCTGCCTGCGTTTTAAAATAAAATATTTAGCAGTCAGTTCAGAGCTTCGCACTTCGGGTATTCCAACAAATCTAAACAACAAAAACCCCGAAACTCCGAAGTCCTAAATATAGTCACTCGTGATAATTTCTAAAGGACTTACGGACGTGTCATATGACACATGTCTTTTAAATATTTTCTTGGGTTGAGACGTGGCACTTATTTTTGACATTTACGTCGGATGATTCACACATTTTCAAGTGACATGTGGCACCTCCCTTTTCTTGACACGTCATAAAAAATGATGTCATATCTACCATGTCACTCTGAGAGATTTCACTTCGAGAGTTTTAACAAAGATTGAGTTCACAAACCGTCAAAGTATCGAAGTGTCGAAGTAATGAATATTACAAAAAGTAAAAAGTGTTTTAAAGAGTTAATAAAATTTTTAATAACTAAGGTTAATCATGATTAAGTATTAATTAATAACTCCACAATTTCCAACTTTGGGTAATTTCTACCCTGTCATAACCAATATTCCAAATGCCAAACTATCGAAGTGTTAATGACATTTATGATTGACTAAGGTTAATGATTTCAATAAATAATGTGAATCACCAAGTAATAAATTCCATTAAGTTTTTAATAAATTCTTCGTCAGTAGATCTATACGAAGACCGATAGACTTTATGAATAAATCTCTTCGAATTTCAAAATCATTTTATCATTTGCAATTAGCAGTTTTTCATTCAGTGAAGAGCTTACAGACTTCTCTTGTTACAGGAAGGCTAATTTTATTTCCTTAAGGATTATGGCACCACAAAAAGTTGCAAGGAAGCTTGATGGATCAGGTGATGATTCCAATCCAAATGCAGACGTTCTATCAGACACAAGTCCATGAGTCACAGACGCCATTAAGTCCTAGAAGTAGGTTTATGATGTTTTAGAGCATGAGATTATTAACTGTCCAGACGACTCTACCGAGGAATACGACGAGTCCTTTTCAGCCAAGCTTAGATTGGTAGCATAGTCAAAACTACATAAGATTGTTGCACGACCTAGAATTATACCCTGCAATGATATAATAAATTGGGATTTGGAACATATCTTCATCCAAACCAGAAGCATCATCAACCACCAGAAGACCGTTGTCGGATATTTTCGACCGGAGAATTCACAAGTAATGTATAAGAATTCCCCTACACCCAAATATACTTATAATACAACATTTCTTCTAGATTTCGAGAGAAAATAATACACTCAATACAGTATAAAAGGTCATGATATAATCAAGACCTGGTGGGGGAATCCAAAAATTTTTAGAGCCGACACTCATGGTATGTATTCCATGACATCCTTATATGCTCATATGTTATATATAGCCATGATGCTCTATTGTTTGTTTTGGAAAAAGAACCCTACGCATTTCTCAGTTTAGTGGGTAGATATAATGAATGAAATAGCCGAGGGTTATACCTTCAATTGGGATAAAATGATATTTTATAATTTGGCCAAGGAAATTGTTGAATATCAATCATCAAAATCAAAAGGGAAACCTGTTCCTTTTTACATGTTAGCATATATTATGGATGCCATTTGTTTCATGACCCCATTTCCCCTGATGAACTCGAGTTGCACCCCAACCAGTTTTGAGCCAATACATTTCTACCACTACAAATTATGGGAGGAAAATGCCAAAGATTTATTTTAGGAAATTTGCCATAGTGTAGTGGTACATGTTCACATAGCTATCTATGGCCACCTGCTTCCCAGGATTTCAGAAAATATTATGGGGAATTTAGGCATACTTTCACACTGGTTTATTGAGGATAATTTCTCTTGAATTATATTATTTGGTTGTTCCATTCCTCCTCATTCCCTTCCACAGTTTTTACTTGACAGGATGGTTTGAAGAGAAGTGGCATACCAAACAGTAGCTAGAGGTATAAAAAAGGAATTGGAATCATCTCAGAAAAAGGTATGAATGACTTTACCAATTCAAGTTGGTATGTTGATATTGTTAGATTTTAGTCATTCTAAAGTCGAGGTTGCAACCCTGGAAGATGTCAAGTTAGTTGAAATCAAATTGAAGAGACATGATCCACAAAACATAGTGGAGAATCATTTGGATCAATACAACATGAAGCAATACATCCATGAGGATTCTCCTTATGATGATATGTTCATGGAAGTTAGATTGTATGAAGAAGTTCAAAGCATATTCTAGATCCTGACTTCCGACCAACATGCTGGTTTCCTCAGCTTTCAAAAGCATAAACTAAATATTTTACCGAAGATATTGCAAGGAGAGTCAAAACCTGTGCCTTTTTCACAGGAAGATAAACACACAGGATGTGAGCCAAGTTTCTCCACTAAGCACAAAGATGAAGAAGTCACAAAAAGTTCAGAAGGGTTATTCCAAGAAATAAAAATGTCATTTTCAGTTCTGATTAGAAAACAACCATTAGCTTAGTTTGAAGCTTTCATGAATCAAGGACAATTTTTTCCTCATTCACCACCAGCAACTGCTGGTGGCACTCCAAATACAACAGGTCAGGAACATTCCACAACAATTATTTCTCCTATTCCATCATCAACCCCTTTATAGACCAGTTTTGGAAATCCTAATTTATAGCTCATTCATGTTGATGATATTACTCCTATCTTTCCTGAAGAGCTGCCTCCCTCAAGTTTCTTTTTCAACAAGAAATGAAAATCTATTGTAAAAAGAGAATGTCACCAAAAGGATGGAGTAGTCACTAAAAGGAAAAGATTGGTGTATGATGGGAAATATCAAGATGATTCTAAGTTTGCAAAGGAAGTTTCATATTCACTAGGGTATTTTTACACTGCCAATCAATGGTCAGTGGACAATTTAAATAAACAACTGCAACATAAATGTCTCTTGGTAGAGAAATTGTAGAATGAGATACATAGTACATAACACACTGTTAGAAGCATGATGAATCAAGACATTGAACAAATAAAGGCTAATTATCAGTATCAAATGAAGCAGTTACAGGATAATCTTGAGTTGATCTACCAGAGTTCATAGACCAAAAAATGTTTTATCACTCAGTGGGACAATTTGATTGAACATTTGCAGGCCAAATTGGCCCAAATAGAGAACACAAAAATAGATATTACTTCCTTCAAAACACAAGAGTCAGAAATCAATGATTTTTTGGTGACTCCAAGTTTAGAGTATCAAGTCACAGCCTAGGAAGCAAAGAAGATCTAGGAAAATCTACCACTAGTAAAAAAGAATATGTTAACCTTTGAATTGAATGAAAATATTGAGCCTTCAAGATTTATGGTAGCATTGATGGACATGTGCACCCAATTCAATGAATAGAAAAAAGGGAGTGTAGCTGGGAGCAAATGAAAGAACATACACAACGTCTACTTTCTTCATCGATACTCTCACTCTACTTTTCACCCTCCATCCTATCACATCCTCCATGCTCCTGATAATGTCATCCTATTTGTGAAAAGTTACTCTTCACTGTCACTGTTAACCATCCCATAATGAGCCAGCGCTAAGCTACCTGTCAAATTACCATCCCCATATCTTCAACTACAATTCTTTATCCCAGTAAACGCATTCAAAGGGACAGATGATAACATAATCATATGGAAAAGAAAGTCATCCAATGATTGTGCTGGCCTTAATGGACATGTGTACCTAGTTCAAATAACAAAGGAAAACGAGTGCATCTGCAAGAAAATGAAAGGACAGAAGAAGCACCATCACATCAAATCAAAACTCAAAAATATCTACGTGTTGTTATTTCATTCAAAATTTATTCTATTTTTAGGCAGATATTGGGGGAAGTCCAACGGTTTTCAGTTGAGACAATTTTTGTATAAATAGATAGATTTTAGATCTATTCAAGGCAACTTCTAGCCTATTGTAAAAGAGAAAACTTTTTGAATATCAATACAAGTGCATACATAGATTATATGTTTCATTCAATTTGAGTTATGTGCTTTCTCTTTGTTTCCATTTCTCTGAATTTATTTCTATATTTCTTGAAGAGTGAATGATTACAATTTAGTAACACATCTACTGTGATCATAATATCTCAGAATTTCATTCAGTAACATTTTTTCCTCTGTTATTATGGTGAGTAAAACAAGACCTGTGACCTGTGTGAATTACTGCATTTTTATCTCCTTTCAAGGGTGCATCTTCTACTTTTCTTCTACTACAAACAAGGTGAGACTTATCTGTAATTGATACCTGAATTTGTTTTAATAGTTTTGTAAATCATTTCTACACCATTTAACATTGTAATTGCGACTGAGATAACACGATACAACCTCTGTATTGTCTTATCATTAATTTCATTTAAAGATGTGATGCAACACCCCTTGCCTCAACAGGTTCTGTGCGACCTCCCGGTATTAGGATCGTTCCAAATATTCCCCTGAGTTAGATTGACCTTTTGGTTTCCCCACAGGGATTAACACACACACAAGGTGTATTCCACAACTAACCAAAAAATATGATCGAGGCTTTTCTTTTCAATTCGGGATTTCAGATTTCGCGATTTCGTGAATCCTGTTGTCGAGCCCCTTGTCTCTTCAACCTCCGAAACCCGAAATGTCAACGAGGGTTGACTTCTTCAATGTGCCGAACACATGCCTCTTGTTGCCACTTATTTTGGCTTTTCAAAACTTGAGTGATCGATCAACACTTGTTCCTCTTCCCTTATGATTTTCCGGTTTCTGAAATTTCCCCTTTTGGTGAGATCGAAGGTCTTTCAAGATTTTCCCCAAAGCTTGACCACTCCCTTGACTTCTGTCACATGTATCCTCCGATTAATGCTCAGGACCCACCTTTTGTCTTTTTCCTTTTTGTGATTTCTGGAGTTGCATTGACATGCAACTCTGTCTCTTGACTCCTGAAACCCTGAAACCCGATTGGGCCCATGACTATTGTCCTTCAATGTTTCAGGAATTTGTTCCTTTCACTCTTCGGGATTTCGTAACTTGCAAGATCCACAGCAGAAAGGTTCCTCACCTCCCGAAACTCCAATCTCCAAATTCCCGAAACCTCACCTCCAATGTGATCTATGGCTGAGATCCTCCACGATCCGATGATTCTAGATCTTTCGGCTTTTTACGAATCAAGATTTTGAAACTCTCAATTCCAAATATAGTTGCCTCCTCTACTTCCCGACACCCGAAGTGCTGAAATGCTGAAATCTCGAAATTCACCCCAAGGCATGTCACATTTCATGACTTTAGGATTTTCAATGCTAAGCACTCTGGGTCCTTTTCATCAAGATTCCTGGTATGTCGAACCCCGATATGATGAAATGTCGATGTTTCACACCAAAGCCACATCGCGTTTCGTGCCTTCGGGATTTTCAATACTAAGGTCCCGGTTCCTTGTCATCAAGATTCCCGGTATGTCGAACCCCAAAATACCAAAATTTCACACTTGATTATCCTTTTCACGAATCAGGAGTTTGAGTGACTAAGGGTTTTGACCTGCACTCCCAACTTATGGGTCCTGAATTCCTGAAATAATTTGACGATTCAGACAGACCATGATCAACGGTCCATGTTGATTCTTGATGTTAGGGTGGCAGATTCGTCCAACTCCTAACCACCTTGCAACTCCTCTAGATCCTACGGTCCTCGTGATTTCACGAGTTCTCCTCGGAGAATTCTAATTGCCCGATTCACTCCTCAATGAATTCTGCAAGACAAATCGGTGTTCTCCCACCTGAACTTGTATTTTATGAGATGCTTTTGACTTTCATCTCCCTTTGAACACTTCAAAGGTACTATCCCTCCTGAGATTTCACTTGCAAACTCAAGTCCCAAAAGGAATTTTTCTCGCACTCCTTGCAGCAATCTTTCAAATAACCTCTGGTTATTTGAGTCCTCGACTCTGTGCACTCTTTGCAACACTAGTCCTTCCACCTTCACCTTAGTTGATAACTTTTAAGGTTTCAACTAGCCTGCACACACCTTGCACGACTCTGTACTTCACCTGCACTTCTGCTGGTATGAGAACAATAGTATCTCTCCTGAGCTTTCTGAGATAAAACTCAGACTCTTGTCAACGCACACCTTGCAGACTTTTCACTGCACTCCTTGTAGGAACTCTCAGGATGAGAAATAATTGAAACTCATTCTTCTCCTCTCTCAGAATTCATATACTTAACATGAAATCACACATTCAATACAACATTGAAACAAATGCATAAACATAGAGAATAAAACAACTGTAAGAATACCATTCAACAAATGTAAACAATAAGCATCATAACATCATGAAAATTGAGTCAAAGCTTCATATATTAACTCAAGTGATCCTGTACATGGGTTGTTCTCTACAGTTCTCTGCTACAACTCAACAACTTATGAAAAAAATCTCTCTTCTTTTGTTCTAATGATACAATAATATAAGGGTGAGGGTGTCTATATCCGTTTTCCCTCCTATGCTTCTAAAACTGTCTAATCTCTTAATTCAAATCTACCTACTTTCATTAAACATACTTAATGTCTATTACATCTAGAACATGAGAGAAAATTGCTCAAGATTTGTTTACAACATGCAAGTACGCTTCCTTTAACTACTACATTAATATCTGCTCATTAATTTTTCAAAAACATTTCAAAATGTGCAAAATGTGTGCTGCACTTTTCAGGCTGTCTTGTGCCTTTATGGTTGCTTGGCTGGATGCTTACGATGCTCCTACATCATACTCCCTCGCTTGAAAAGTTTCATGAACTCCTATTCATGAGCTCTTGCACAGTCTATCCATGCTTATGAATTTCTGCTTCAACTTCCCAACTAGCATATTCAACTGGATGTCCCTTCCATTTGACCAAGTATTCAAAATACTCTTTTATCCTAGTCTTTTTGATAATCCTCTTGTCAATTATGCTTTCCATTTGTGGATTTTCAGCTACAGGCATTTGTTTTGTCCATTGAATCTCTTTCTGTTCCTTCTCTTCTCCTGCTTCTTTAGCTTTGTAAGGGTACAAATCCGAAACATTGAATATCGGTGAGATTCCGATCCCATCGGGTAATTCAATCTCATATGCGTTTGCCCCAAATTTCCTTATGACCTTGCACGGTCCAATATTTTTCATCTTCAGTTTGTTATATGTTCCCCTTGGGAACCTTTCCTTCCTCAGATGCACAAGAATCAGATCACCAACTTCAAATTGAAGTTCTCGCTTGTGTTGATCTACTCTCCACTTGTATTCTTGACTTGAACTCTGCAATCGCTCCTTGACTCGGCTGTGAAGCTCCTTCATCCCTTCTGCAAAGTCTTCTGCACTAGCACTCCTGAATTCATCTTGTTTTGAATCGTTCAATTCAAAAACTCCCCTTGGCTGCATTCCATATACAATATGGAATGGACTCTTCCCTATGCTTCTGTTAAGAGAATCATTATAAGAAAATTCTACTTGTGGCAGAATGTGATCCCATTGACTGTGGTGTTCAGTCACTAAGCTCCTCAACAAATCTCCCAAGCTTCTGTTCACGACTTATGTCTGCCCATCCATTTGAGGATGATATGATGAGCTAAAAGACAAACTTGTCCCCAACTTTTTCCATAAGGTCCTCCAGAAATTCCCTACAAACTTGGTATCTTGATTAGACACGATACTCCTTGGCAAGCCATGAATTCTGATGACTTCCTTGAAAAACAGGTTCGCAATATGAGTTGCGTCACTGGTTTTCTGGCATGGTATGAAATGTGCCATTTTTGAAAATCTGTCGACTACCACAAATATTGAATCATAGACTCTCTGTGTTCTTGGTAGTCCCAATATAAAATCCATGCTCATTGCATCCCACGATCTTTCTGGTATGGGTAATGGTTGATATAACCCGGTGTTCTGCCTTTTCCCTTTTGTGTGCTGAAAAATCCTACATCTGTCCACAAATTTCTTAACATCTATTCTCATCCCTGGCCAAAAATATAAGCCATTCAACTTTGAGAACGTCTTATCATGACTGAGGTGTCCGACCAATCCTCCATTGTGTTTTTCTTTTAGAAAATTCTCTCTCATGGAAAATTTTGGAATACATAGCTGATTACCCTGGAATAATAACCCATCCTAGATCATATACTCGGTCCATTGGCTTCTGTCCCTGAGAACTGGATTCTCATATGCCTCATATGCCTCCTTAAAATCTGGGTCATCCCTATACATTTCTTTGAGGTTATCAAAACCCAAAGTCTTGACTCTGAATTCCTGCATAAGAAAACATTTCCTGCTCAAAGCATCAACAACTTTGTTAGTAGTTCCAGAAATATGCTTAGTCAAAAAAGTAAAATTCTACATGAATTCAACCCATTTAGCATGCTTTTGGTTTAACTTCTCTTGTTGAGTCATGAATTGTAAAGCATGATTATGACTGTACAAAAAAAACTCTTTAGGAACCAAATAATGTCTCCATTTCTTTAGTGCTTGTATGACTGCATAGAATTATTTTTCATATGTTGAGTACTTGATCTTCGCTTCATTCAGTTTCTCACTGAAATATGTGATCAACCTGTTGTCCTGGCTCAAGACCACTCCAATTGCAAATCCACTCGCGTCACACTTGACCTGGAATGTCTTGCTAAAATCCGGCAAAACCAGAATTGGTTGCTCCGTGATCTTCTTCTTCAGCAGGTTGAAGCTCTTCTCTACTTCTTCTGTCCAGTGAAAAGACTTGTGTCTTTTCTTCACTGTATACATCATTGGTGCGCTAATTCCAATAAAATTTTGAATGAATTTCCTGTAGAAACTTGCCAAACCATGGAAGCTTCGAACTTCAAACACACTCTTCGGCGATGGCCAATTCTTAATTGCATCTACCTTTTCTGGATCCATCTTCAACTCATCTGCAGAGATAACAAAACCCAAATAAATGAGTTATGTCCTCATAAATGACAATTTATTCATATTTATCAACAATTTCTCTTGCTGTAATCTTCTCATTACTGCAGCTAAATGCTTCAAGTGTTCTGCTCCTGTTTTGTTGAATATTAATATATCATCAAGATATACGATGACGAATTTCCCAATGAAATCCTTCAGGACTTCATTCATCAACCTCATGAAAGTACTGGGTGCATTCGTTAAGCCAAATGGCATGACGAGACATTCATACATCCCCTCATTCGTCTTGAATGTTGTCTTCCATTCATCACCTTCTCTCATTCGAATTTGATGATACCCACTTTTCAAATCAATCTTTGAAAAAAACTTTGCTCCACTCAAGCAATCCATCAAGTCGTCCATCCTTGGTAATGGAAATCTGTATCTGATGGTAATCTTATTGATTTCCCTGGAGTCTGTACACATTCTCCAGCCTCTATCTTTCTTTGGGCTGAGCACTGTTGGAACAACGCATGGACTCAAGCTCTCTCAAATCAATCCTTTGTCCATTAAGTCCTGGACCTGTCTCTTRACTTCTTCATTTTCCTGCRGCATCAACCTGTACGTGGATTTGTTCGGTAAATTGGTTCCAGGTATAAGATCGATATAATGGCTTATACTCCTRATAGGTGGTAACGAACAAGGTAGTTCATCCACTACTATATCAACAAATTCTCCCAACAATTCTTGGATTTCTTCTGGTAAATCATCTRTTCTCGTACTGGTCAAAAMAATTTTGGGCTTCCTGACTACAATAAATTRTGTGTCTTCCTTCTTCTTAACCTCCTTAAGAAGTTCCTTCCCACTCATGAGAAGTACAGTGTTTCTCATCTCTGTTTTCACCTCTTGGTTTTTAATCGGCAACAACATGTGCGTCCTCCCATTCTTATCCAGGGTGTACGTGTTCTTTCTCCCATCATGAATCACGTTCYTGTCATATTGCCATGGTCTACCCAACAATAGATGAAAAACATCCATGGGAATCAYATGACATAATATTTCGTCTTTATATCATCCTATTTTAAATTCAACTAAACACTGTTTAGTGACATTTACCTGATKTCCTTTTTGTAGCCCCGAAACTCTGTATGGGCTTGGATGTACAATAGTCTCCAGCTCCAGCTTTTCTACCATCTATGTAGATACGAGATTGTCTATTCTACCGCTGTCCACTATGACCTTTCATACCCTATCTTTGGTTTTGCAAGCAGTCCAAAACAAACTGTTTCTTTGGGATGGGTTCTCTGCCTCCTTCTCTGGCTTCAAGATAAATTTCCTCATAATCAAAGATCTTCTGCCCTCAACGTCTTCTACCTCAACATTTTTTCCTTGAGCTTCGACAATGTGAGTTTCACCACCATATTTTTTCTTATCTGGACACTCATCGGATTTATGTCCGATATTTCCATAGACAAAGCATTTTACTTCACCACCTCTACCTCTTCCTCTTCCTCTAGCTCAAGGAAAAGTATTTCTATCAAAATACTGCCCTCTCTATGAGCTTCCTCCTCTCTCATGTTGAGTTTGAGATTTCTTCCCCTCTTCTTTAGATTTCTGAGTTCTATCTTGGGAATTGTTTTGCCTATGGCTTGACTTCTACCTCGAACTCTTTGACCTTAATTCCGACTCAACTTCTCTTCAACTTTTAGAGCTATCTGATAAGCATCTTCCACATTTCGAATGGTCATCATTCTCATCTCATCTTGAATTTCATACCACAGACCATTCATGTATCTGAAAACTTTTTTATCATCGCTTTCCCGATGACTTGCTTTGATGTTTATCTTGTAGAACTCTTTAGTGTATTCTTTCACTAACATCAGCTTCTGTCTCAAATTCTGCATCCTCTAAAACATAGTGATTTGATAATCCTTGGGTATAAATTTGACTTTCATCTTTGCAACCATTCTATCCCAGCTTTTGATTTTATGCTTGCCCTTGCAGTGTCTGTCAGCCTGCAGTTCATCCCACCATAGTGTTGCATGCCCTTTAAGTCTAGTAATGACATGTTTGACCTTCTTGTCTTCCTCGACATCCTCATTGTCAAAGTACTTGTCTAGAGCTCTAATCCAGTCTAGAAGCTATTCAACATCTAGGTTTCCTTCATACACTGGAATGTCCATTTTTTCTATGGCACCTATCCTTGCAACAACCCTGAATAGGCATTTGTCTGCAACATCTTCGATTGCAACTTCTTCTCCTTCGTTTCCAGGTTCATTTTCACTTTCAGCCTCGCTGATATCCCTAGCGTCAACTGTGCACCTCTGTGCTGTCTCCATGGCATCAATCCTGGAACGTAACTCACAAATTTCTCTTTCTCTTGCTGGATCAGGCATTGGCATTGACCTGTCTCTTCTTCTCAGTGGCATGGATATAAAATGTTCTCATGTTCTCTCTGCTATAGAAAGCAAAGAACTTTTTCTGAGCTCTAATACAACACTAATGTAGCACCCCCTGCCTCAACAAGTTCTACGCGACCTCCCAGTCTTAGGATTGTTCCAAATATTCCCCTGATTCAGATTGACTCTTTTGTTTCCCCACAGGGAATAACACACACACAAGGTGTATTCCACAACTGACCAACAAATATGATCGAGGCTTTTCTTTTCCTTTCAGGATTTTTGATTTTGTAATTTTGTGAATCCTATTGTTGAGCCCCTTGTCTCTTCAACCTCCAAAACTTGAAACGTCAACGAGGTTTGACTTATTCAATGCGCCAAACACATGCCTCTTGTTGCCACTTATTTTGTCTTTTCTAAACTCGAGTGATCGACCAACACTCGTTCCTCTTCCCTTATGATTTTTTAGTTTATGAAATTTCCCCTTTTGGCGAGATTGAAGGTCTTTCAGGATTTTCCCTAAAGCATGACCACTCCCTTGACGTCTATCACATGTATCCTTTGGTTAATGCTTAGGACCCACCTTTCGGATTTTTCCTTTTCGCGATTTCGGGAGTTGCATTGACATGCAACTCTGTCTCTTGACTCCCGGAACCCTGAAACCCAATTGGGCCCACGGCTATTGTCCTTCAATGTTTTGGGAATTTTTTCCTTTCACTCTTCGGGATTTCACAACTTGCGATATCCACAGTAGAAAGGTTTCTCACCTCCTGAAACTCCAATCTCTGAATTCCTGAATCCTCTCCTCCAATGTGATCTATGACTGAGATCCTCCACGATCCGACGACTCTGGATCTTTCGGCTTTTCGTGAACCAGGAGTTTGAAACACTCAATTCCAAAGATCGTTGCCTCCTCTACTTCCTGACACTCGAAGTGCCGAAATGCCGAAATCTTGAAATTCACCCCAAGGCATGTCACATTTCATGACTTCAGGATTTTTAATGCTAAGTGCCCCGACTCCTTGTCATGAAGATTCTCGGTATGCTGAACCCCGATATGCCGAAATGTCGATGTTTCACACCAAAGGCACGTCGCGTTTTGTGACTTTAGGATTTTCAATACTAAGTGTTGTGCCTCTTTCGTTACCTTAGTGAGAAAATTAGAGGTGCTTGCAAGCATAGTTGGGTTTGCTAAGTAGGATAGATGCAAGGAAAAGGGTTAGAAAAAGAAATATAAAACAACAACTAAGAATTTAAACTAAGAAATAAAACAACAACTAAATTTATAAACATAAGGACATAAGGACAAAAGAAACAATGAGACCCATGTCACCAATGATAAGGCTGATATTAGTGAAAGAAAACACCAAGAAGCAAGGGGACTATGAGTCCCTTATTCTTCCAAGGGAGGGCTCTTGGACCCCCACAAGTAAGCTCTTCTTACAACTTTGAAAAAGAAAATGAAAATGGTGAAAAAATTCTTTGCTAATCCACTCAAGAGGTGAGATGGATTGCCCAATGAAATGATGCAAGTATACTCTTGGCAAGGATAGAAGAGTCCTCAAGAGAATAATGACAACATAACTTTTCTTTGAATTCCTTTAAAAATGAAGTGTATCCATGGCCTTTTATAGCATTCATTTGGGTTATTGTTCAACTAGTTTGTGCTGTGTAAAGAGGCTAATTAGGGAATTTCTAGGTCTTTGACCAACCATCCAGTCGAATCTAGTCCAGATTTGAGTGTCAAATCAACTTGGAAGCTGAACCAGAAGTGGGTGGGAGGCTGACCACTCTCATAAATGTGTCGTTTCTCAGGTGTGCAACTTTTTGCGACAACAATCGTGCATCGTGCACATGTGCATGAATCTTGCATTTCTGTTTCGCGCATGTGCGCGTGCCCAGTGTATTCATAGTGCCCTTCAATTTTTTCACTATTTGTATAGTTTTTGACCCTTTATGAATGCTTTTGCGTTAATTTAGGTCCATGGATGACTTCATAATTGTTTGACGATGCTGAATTCTTGTAACCATTTGCGGACGAAATTTCAGTGATAACAGATGCCCCCTGATGGATGAGGTTAGGAGCATACGTATAGCCGAAATCCATAAATGTTTCTTCTACTGAGAATGTTGTTGTAAGAGAGAGAAATAGTGGGATTGTCCAGAGCGATCCGTTGGAGGGAAAAAGGAACCGGTAGAACCCAACCTTCCATGAGGTGTGTAAAAAATAAACTGTGTACAAATGAGGCGGGCATGCCCCATGGTTGTGTCATGTAACTCAAAAAGAGGAATGAAGTGTTGATGTAGACAACTGCAGTGCCCTTAGGGGTGGTCGTGATAAAGGAAGAAGACAATTCTGTGGAGGAACATACTCTGAATAGTAGGCAGTGACATCTGTAAGAAGTATCATAGATTCTGTAGGCATTGATAGCCCAACCAAGTTCAGAGGTCTTCGACAAGTATAAGAACTAACTGCAACAGTCGCAAAGTAAGACCCACCATAACATGAGAAAGTGTTGATGTCGAATGTTATGGGGGTCAACGACAGCAGGGAGCAATTGTGGTTCTCCCTGTGTTGTCCGAGATCTCTCATTGGATGGGTAATGAGAATCAAGATACTGTCGCCCTTCTGGAAAACTGTGCTGATGTCAAAAAAAAGGGGGACGTGACTCCCAGAAGCAAATGGCTTTGTGAAATCTACTACGTGAGGTTAGGAAGTGGAGGAGGTACATGGATGAAGTAAATATGTAGGAAGACTCAAGACTTCCCTTGGTTGGAGTATATGTGAGATAAAAGTGGCCGCAACTGTGCAACGAGGTCAAGTGTCAGGGGGACAACAAGACATGGGCGAAGTTGTGCCAGAGGCGGGACAAAGTGAATAAAATCAAAGGGAAAAGGTAAGTGTCCTATGGGGTAATCTGAAGATATGGACGATGTCATCAAGGGTATATGATAAGTAATGCCCCAACCAAGGGTGACATGGGTTGCGTTGGACAAAAAGGGAAGAAGGTCGCCAAAGGGGACGACAAAAAGGTAATGTAACTATTGGAAACAAAGGCGTTTGTACAATAAATAAATAATAATTTGGGATAAGTGTACAAATACAGAAACAGGTGCCCCAATTTGCTCGGAGAACTAGTGGAGGGTGGGGGCTCCATCGGTGGGTTTCTGTATAAGGTATGTGAAATGAAGGGAAATTTGCAGATGGGAAAACTGATTGTGGATGAAATGGAGGGTTCATGATACTGCAGAGGTGCAACCAAAAACAAAACCATGAAGAGATAACTTGGGAGTCCGTTTGGGAAAGCTAGCAAAATGAGAAGAAGGAGTATGTGGCTGATTCACGACATGATGTAAGACTATTGGGACTCCCATCCCTAAAGGGTTTTGAAAAACAACATGAGTGTCAAAAGTGAAAAAGGGTGATATGAATGGGACAACTCATGTGGGTAAGAGTGCTACTGGGTGACAGTACTGAAGATGAAAATGGTGGCGTTGGTACTTCAGAGATGGAAATGGGGATCCTAGAGGCAAACGTCAGAGGGTGTGACTGGAGATGTAAGTGAGATTCAGAGGGAATGACTGCATGCCAGTGCTGAGTATATACCTGAAGGGGTTGTGTTGATGTATGATGACCAAGTACCTTCACACATGAAAACCAAATACCCGATGTGAACAATATCTGAAGAGAAGCGAATATATGAGCATGTATTTGATAATTTTGAATATGCGCATGTGTACCTAGTCAGGGTATGAAAAAAATGGTGTTCCAGGGGCTCATGAAGAAAAGAGGCCCAGGGACTGTCATGATGTAGATGATGGGATGTTGATCCCATGGCTAAAGACGGATTGAGAAATGGACACTCGGAGCTCCCAGAATGGTGAGTGGAAGTTTGGCGAAAAGGCCTATATATAGCTGTAGGGCCCACATTGCCACCTCATTTGTACTTGCTGCTATAGTGACTAAACGAGAAGTATTCAGAAGAGATTTGGAGATTCTGGGAGGATGAGGCATCCAATCGAGGACCAACAAGCTTCAGGTTAGTGGTCTGATCATCCTGCATAGAATTAGGGTTTCCTTTTTGGGCAGGGGCTGTACGGAGGGTTGTACAGGAGTTTTGATGAGTGTGGGCCCCCACGTGCGTGGGTGATCCAGAAGTAGGCACACACATGTGCACGCCTTCCCACTAGATAGGCGTGCATGGGGGAACCGATAAGGGGGAAAAGGGTGCACACTATGTGCGCGCCTGTCGATTGCACAACTGCGCATGTGTTCGCGACTGTGTAGTGGACAGGCGCGCTCTAAAGCGCGCCTGTAAGTTGAGTAGGCGCACACACGTGCGCGCCTATAGGATGGACAAGCACTTCTAAGTGCACGCCTATGTAGTGAATAGGCACGCATACGTGTGCGCCTGTGGAGTGAATAGGCACGCACTTGTGCGCGCCTGTGGGTGTAAACAACCGCGCCTTGGAGGCAAGGTTGTCAGGTGTAAAATTATCTTTTTAATGTTGTGTATGGTCCATTTGATTGACTTAGGACTATTTTATGTGGTTGCAGGCGATCATTGTGTGTGATGCCAATTGGTTGGCGAGAATGAGATTGGTCCTAGCTGAGAGACGCCATGGCTATTGAGGAGTCGGGGGTACGTGCAACTTTGACAGCCTGTGGGCTGCTGAAGCTCTTTGAGTGCCTGTTGATACGAGAGTAGGAATATCTCCTACAGTTCCTTATCCAGATGTGGAGTCTAGACCTGCATTGTTTCATAGTGTGGGGAGAGTAGATTGCCTTCAGTGTGGTGGAGGATGTGTATTTTTTGACTGGGCTCTCGTTTCGGGGAATACCCCTACCGGCGGAGCCGGTGTTACCGAGGGATGTGTCGCTAGCGAAAGTTGGCCGGAGATACTGTTTGGGGCCGAAATTTATGTCTGGCACTATTGTGAGCATTGGGGCGATGGATGCCCTTGCGCATCGCTGTATAGAAACAATGATTGTGAGAGTTTATGGATCTCTAGTGATGCAACGAATCAGTGGTGGTCAGCTATGTGTGATGGAGAGGGTGTTGGCTGGTGAGCACTTCACCTGGGGGATTACGCTGCATGCCAGGATGGTAGGGTAGCTGGACCACTGTCGGTCCATGGATACAAGAGAGTTTGCCTTCGGGTCCATCCTGGTGGCCTAGTTTTTGGAGAGGCTGCCTATGTTGCACCCGAGGATTTTATTGGGTGCACCTGGGGTGCGAGAGCCACGACTAAAGTGGTGGTCGACTGTTTTGCTTCGTCGTGGTGGTGACGAGGGTAGCCACATATTTACTACTGAGGCGGCTCAAGTGTGGCAGCAGATGCCGTAGGTGATATTGTAGTTCCCTTATGATGGGGTTGACTTCCGGGAGGATCCGGACATGGTGTTGCCTCCAGGGGAGGTGTTTGACCATCGAGGTATGTTGATGATTGTGATATATATGCTTTTTGAGATAGCATGACATATGTGTATGATATAGATGTTGATACTATATGTTGCTTGTTTGTATGTTCAGATGTGGCGGCTCGTGGGTGCGAGGTGGAGTTGCGGAGGGCACCGGCTCATCAGGATCCGGAGAGACCATCGCGGGGAGGGCCGCGGGTTGGAGAGAGAGGTCAGTGGGAGGATGCCACGGCGAGGCCAGCCAATCCTAAGAGAGTAGTGAGGAGACGTTGGTTTGATGACCCTAGTGTCGGGCCATCACATGTTCCTCCGACAGATGCTGCAGTAGATTTTGAGGACATACACTGTCGCCTAGAGGCGGTGTTATAGGGTGTGCCTAAGGGCATGTGGTCTCGCATCTAGGATAAGGGCATCCTGGAGTAGTGTGTGGGGATTCTGCCGCCATGGCGGGCCGTGGTACGACAGGCAGTAGTAGCTGGTGCTACGATGACCGGACAACTACCTCCAGGACAGGAGGGGCTAGTAGGGGGTGGGCAACCACCGCCCAAGGGAGGGGCAGGCGATGGTGCTCTAGAGGCACCTTAAGTGGTGCACTATGTATTTGTTGTATTTTTGTATATAGGATGGTGAGCCCATTTTGTACCGAGGTGCTTCACTGTCCTGTGGATACTTGTATGTTTGTATGTAAACATTTGGATGGAACTATGGAACTTTTTTATATATACATGAATATACATTTTGAGATCTATGTGGTGTTTACATGTGTTTTGTTAATGTTTTGATGATGTCTAATCTATATATGTTGTGACATGTTTTTGATATGTTTATGTATGTGTAGAGGTAGCTTGATGTGATATATGCCAGTCTAACAAAATATTAACTAGGTTATTTGTAATTTGATTCAATTATCTTGGAATATGTGTAAATGTAATGGAATCAAAATGTTGAGATAAAAGTATAACCTGCAGGTATTTGCGAAAGAGGCAAGGATCACGTACGCGATACACATTATTGAGCTGGAGAATGACTAGTTGAGAGTTGAGAAAGACGCTAAGGTGATGAATATGATGACGTTGGGCATCGGCCAGGAGACCAATGACGACAGTGTATTCGGCTTGGTTATTGGTCGCTGAACCCAAACATATGCCACTCGAATGGAGCATTTCATGTGTGCGGGTGTAGAGAGCCCAAGTGGCTGAGGTGAGATTTTGTGTCCAACGACTGGTGCCGTCGACGTAACCGATGTGGTAGGCTGGTGGAGGAAGCATCTGTCAATAGCACAAATGATAGTTTAGACGTGAGGGATGGAAAAAGAAGATTAAAAGCACTATAAAAGAAATAACCCAAAGTAGAATGACTACGTTTAAGCATAAAATTTCTTTAAATATAACCTGTTGATGGGTTCTTTGAGAGAGAGGCCTTCAGGAGAGGCTAGGATGTATGCACTTTTGGTAAGGCAATGTTGGATAATGTATGGGCCATGCCATAGTGACTCGAATTTGCCATGGCCAAAGGTATCATGAGCGATATCGTAAGCAAGGACGAGGTCACCTTTGTGAAATGAGCGAAGGTTGACATGTCAATCAAAGGTAGCCTTTGATCATTTTTTAGCTGCCTCATTGTTTTGTATTGAAGATCAGCGATCTTCATCCAAGGAATCTAAGTTCAACAAGCGTTTCTCCATTGGAGCAGTGTCGGGTAATAGCTCAATTGCGGTGCGTAAGGTGGGAATTTCGCACTCAATGGGAAGAGTGGCCCCAACCCCATGGACTAGATGAAATGGTGTGAAACCAGTAGCTCTTTTCACAGCCATACGGTAATCCCATAGAACGGAAAATAACATATGATGCCAATTGGTCTTATGTTTATTAACCATGCACTGTAACATGGTCTTGAGGACCTTGTTAACTGCTTTGACCTGTCCGTTAGACTGAGGGTAATATGGTGAGGCAAACTCGTGAGAGAATCCTAACTGAGATGAGAGTTTGACGAAAATCTCATTCTCGAAGTGTTTCTCGTGATCGAAAACAAGTTGGAGTGGTACTCCAAAGTGAGATATGACGTGGTTAAAGAAAAAACATGTTGCAGTGTCAGCAGTGTTGTTGAAGGTGGGCATAGCTTCTGCCCACTTGGTGAAGTAATCGACTGTGACAACAATGTATTTGTGACCATTGCTGGAGGGGGGATTACAAGTCATGAAGTCGATGCCCCATTTACAAAAAGGGTTGGAACTGATGGCTGGATGAAGAAGAGAAGGTGGTGCTTGGGCTTTGTTGGCATAAAGCTGACATTTCTCGCATTGTTTCACGGTGTGAATGCAATCGTGAAACAAGGTAGGCCAAAAGTAACCTGCTCGGATAATCTTCTGAGCAGTGGATATTCCCGAAAGATGGCCCCCACATGCAATGTTGTGGCAGTTGTTCAAGACTCTATCAGCCTCGTCAATGGTCAGGCATCGACGAAGAATGGTGTTGACCCCTCGCCGGTATAGGATGTCTCCGATGAGGAGGTAGCGGGGGGCCTGATGGAAAATACGACGATGATCGTCTCGTGAAAGGTGGTTACCAAAATTTTGAGTTCGAAGGTAGATGAGAAGGTCGTCGTACCAAGGATCATCTGAAGTGATGTAAAAGAGATGTTCGTCGAGAAAGTCGGTATTGACAGGGGCACTGGTGGTGTCAGAGGGGAGGGCCGTGACAAGTTCGGTGAGAACGAGGGCTTTCTTGCTCTTGGGTGTTGAGAATTCAAGATCGTACTCCTGAAGGATAACGATCCATTGAGAAAATTTACCGTTAGTTTATCGACGACTAAGCAAGTATTGCATAGGGTTGGAATCTGCTACAACCCTAGTTGTGCGAAGCAGAATATAGTGACAGTTTATGGACTGCGAGGATGACTGCAAGAGCTAGTTTCTCTTCGTGTTTATACTTCAAGGGTGGCCCTGAGAGGTTTTTACTAATGTAATACATGACATGCTCACGATTTTCATTACCTAGTTGAACGAGAACCTCTGCGACTAAAACAACTGATGCTGATACGTAGAGGATATAGTCATGATTATAGTCAGGTGCACTAATTAAAGGGGCGTTGGAGAGTGCCATTTTAAGATCATCAAATGACTGTTGGGCATGTTAATCCCAGTGAAATGGGATGTTGTGACGTAGTAAGTGAAGGAAACTGTGTGCATGAATGGCAGAGTCTGGGACAAATCATCGTAGAAAGTTAGCCTTGCCTTGTAGGCTCTGAAGTTGACGTAAATTCCAGGGAGGTGTAATTTCAGTGATAGCTTGGACTTTGAGGGGGTCCATAGTAATACCGCTTTGAGAAACGATGAATCCGAGGAGGCACCCCGCGGTGACGCAGAAAACACACTTGGGAGGATTCAAGCGGATGTTGTACTGATGACACTGTTGGAAGATGATTCATAAATCATCAAGATGTTGGGTACATTTCTTGGATTGAGTTGTGAGGTCGTCCAAGTATGCGAGGATGATATGAGCCAGATCATGAAAAATGTATGTCATAGCCCGTTAGAAATTTGCGCCAGCATTATTTAAGCCAAAAGGAATGACACGATAGGAAAAAGTACCTGAAGGGGTAGTGAATGCGGTTTTGTACTGATCAGCTGGGTGAATTTGAATTTGATTATAACCCGAGAAACCGTCCATGAAGGATAGAGCCTCATGGCCTGTGCAGTCGTCGATAATTTGATTTATGAAAGGCATGGGAAAGTTGTCTTTGGGACATGCATGATAGAGATCATGAAAGTCCATGCAGATGCAGATAGTGCCTTGTTTTTTGTTAACAGGTATAGGGTTGGAAATCCATGATGTATAGGCGATGAGGTAGATGAACCCGACAACACGTAATTTGTCAATTTTGGCTTTGATGGCCGTTTCTTTGGATGGATGTAGCGGTCGTTGTTTTTCATGAATTGGTGTAATGTTGGGCTAGGTGTCAATGCAATGTTTGACGATAGAGGGATCGAGGCCAGGCATTTCCGTGTATGACTAGGAAAAAATATCCTGATATTCCTGGAAGAGGGATTTATAGGCGGTGATTTCTTGAGGAGTGCAAGCAACTCCAATGGTGATTTCCTCGACGACACCATTTTTGATGGAAATGTTGATTTTAATGGTTGGGGAAATGTTGGCCAGGTTGCCTTCTTCAAAAGAATCAGGGGCAGGAATGGGTTTTTTGAACCAGTCGATAGGCCCTGATGGGATAAAATCCTTTGTTTCGACCACGTAGATGGGGTGTTGGTTAGGAGGTGTGAAGGTTTCTTGTGGAAAGATGAGTGCATGGTGGTGTAGCGCATCCCATGGGTAGTCGGGGTTGTTTAACAATGGAAGTGACGGGAATACAAGGGGTCATGAAGAGTGATATCGGTGATTGTTGTTGTGTGGCTGCCCCCTGGTGATGAAGAAGCAGGGGGAACGATGCAAGGAGATGGTGATGGTTCGCTTGACATAAACCAAATATCGAATTACTGAGGAGTACCCATGGTAGTTGGGTGTAAAATTTTCGTAGGGAAATAAGCGGGAGAGTTGGGGGGATTGTGGGGTGAATATTTAGATAATTCATCTAAGAACCATGGAGGCATTGAAAGGGCCTCGGGTTTGGGATAAATGACATGAAGAACCTCTAGTGATGAGGTAAGGTTAACTATCGATTCTATGGGTCTGTGAAGTAGGGTCAATTGGCGTTGCCTGTATTCAATGATCATAGGACATTGGTATGTAAAATGATCTAATGATTCACATAGAGAGAAAGGGCATTTCATACGTTCATTGACTGAAGTTGTGACATAATGGATCTCAGTGATTGTTAGTAAGGATGATGTAGCTGGGCGGGGTTCACTCTGGAAGCTTTGGCATACTGCGGCTAATGTCTGCTGAAAGCGTGGCAGTGCCAGGAAATGGTGGGTATAATGGCCATATTCTGAACATATAGCACAAGTGAATTTGGTTCGCAACCCTTTACTACTCGAGTGGGGGGTGGTAGCGGTAGTACTGGAGATAGTGGTGAGTGTTGG
>ML779909.1:1159278-1173735 GCA_009831015.1 Picea engelmannii | reverse complement strand
AGGCTAATTAGGGCATTTCTAGGTCTTTGACCAACCATCCAGTCGAATCTAGTCCATATTTGAGTGTCAAATCAACTTGGAAGCTGAACCATAAGTGGGTGGGAGGCCGACCACTCTCATAAATGTGTCGTTTCTCAGGTGCGCATCTTTTTGCATCAACAATTGCGCATCATGCACATGTGCGCGAATCTTGCATTTCTGTTTCGCGCATGTGCACGCGCGCCCAGTGTCTTCATAGAGACCTTCAATTTTTTCACTATTTGTATAGTTTTTGACCCTTTATGAATGCTTTTGTGTTAATTTAGGTCCATGGATGACTTCATAACTGTTTGACGATGTTGAATTCTTGTAACCATTTGCGGACAAAATTTCAGTGATAACACTAAGGTCCCAGTTCCTTGTCATCAAGATTCCTAGTATGTCGAACCCTGAAATACTGAAATTTCACATTGGATTATCCTTTTCGCGAATTGGGAGTTTGAGTGACTAAGGGTTTTGACCTTCATTCCCAACTTATGGGTCTCGAATTCCTAAAATAATTTGACGGTTCAGACAGACCACAATCAACAGTCCATGTTGATTCTTGATGTCAGGGTGGTGGATTCGTCCAAATCCTAACTACCTTGCAGCTCCTCTGGATCCTACATTCCCCACGATTTCACGAGTTATCCTCAGATAATTCTGATTGCTCGATTCACTCCTCAATGACTTTTGCGAGACAAATAAGTGTTCTCCCTCCTGAACTTGTCTTTTATGAGATGCTTTCGAATTTCGTCTCCCTTTGAACACTCAAAGGTACTATCCCTCCTAATATTTCACTTGCAAACTCAAGTCCCCAAAAGGAATTATGCTCGCACTCCTTGCGACAATCTTTCAAATAACCTCTGGTTATTTGAGTCCTCGACTCCGTGGACTCTTGCAACAACAATCCTTCCACCTTCACCTTAGTTGATAACTTTTAAGGTTTCAACTAGCCTATGCACACCTTGCATGGCTCTGTACTTCACCTACACTTCTGCTGGTATGAGAACAATGGTATCTCTCCTGAGCTTTCTGAGATAAAACTCAGACTCTTTTCAACGTACACCTTGTAGACGTTTCACTGCACTCCTTGCAGGAACTCTCAGGATGAGAAACAATTGAAACTCATTCTTCTCCTCTCTCAAACTTCATATACTTAACATGAAATCACACATTCAACACATCATTGAAACAAATGCATAACCAGGGAGAATAAAACAGCTGTAAGCATACCATTCAGCAAATGTAAGTAGTAAGCATCATAACACCATGAAAATTGAGTCAAAGCTTCATATATTAACTCAAGTTCTCTTGTACATGGGTTGTTCTCTACAGTTCTCTCCTACAACTCAACAACTTATATAAAAAAATCTCTCTTCTTTTGTTCTAATGATAGAATAATACAAGGGTGAGGGTGTCTATATCCATTTTCCCTCCTACACTTCTAAAACTGTCTAATCTCTTAATTCAAATCTACCTACTTTCATTAAACAAACTTAATGTCTATTACATCCGGTAGATGAGAGAAAATCACTCAAGATCTATTTACAACATGAAAGTATTCTTCCTTTAACTACTACATTAATATATGCCGATTAATTTTTCAAAAACATTTCAAAATGTGCAAAATGTGTGCTGCGCTTTTCCAGCTATCTTCCACCTTTATGGTTGCTTGGCTAGCTTCTTACGATGCTCCTGCATCAAGATGATTTCTCAGAAAACTAAAGGTATAAAAATGACTTATAATAGCACTTCATTTTAAATCTTTGATGCGTGACATTATTCTTTGAGCCTTAGAATCAACCTCAGGAACAACATGTTTTTGGTGATGTTGTCGAGGATAGAGAAACAAAATCATTTTTTCCCTAAGAGAACGACAAAGTTAAATTTTGGTCTTTGATGGTGAACAAAGATTGAATATGTGGAAAGGTTCATTTTTCACCTGGTGGCTCCATTGTAGGAAAATTTGGCATTCAGTTGAAATAATACCAGGAAAAACTTAGACGAAAAGTAGACTATGCCAGATTCATAAACCGAAAAATTGTTGAAACCGAAGGGATGTCTCATAAAAAATTCTACATCAGCAGGTAAGGTCTATCAACCTAGAATTACACGAGTTATTTTAAACAAGTTCATTCTATAGAAGCAACAATAAGTAACTTTGAAGTTAAACTAGAAACTTGAGAATTAATTATTCCTGAAATAAAATTTGAGATTGACCAGACCATCCCTATTTCATTCATAGAGACTTTTACCAGTGAAAATAAAGAATCTATTTCAATCCCTACTATCATTAGTACACATCTGATTCTTTCTCTTCCCAAAGTAAAAGTTTATGTTTCCAAAAACCCTGTAGATTATTTTTTATACTCATATTCATCACCTACTACTTCTCCTATTTATACATTTGGTAAAGTTGAGAAACCAAGATCAAGTTTTCTTTTCCCCCCTCATCTAGAGCTTCCATCTTCTCACGATCATTTTCTTGAATTTCATTCACACCA
This sequence comes from Picea engelmannii, assembly GCA_009831015.1. NCBI lineage: Eukaryota > Viridiplantae > Streptophyta > Pinopsida > Pinales > Pinaceae > Picea > Picea engelmannii. The sequence continues at coordinate 1,171,210 of ML779909.1, read as the reverse complement.
TCCTGAATTAGTCAAAATATCAGTAGATCAGTCTTTTTAAGTTTTTGATAATCTCTTATTTAGTCCTTGAAATCTGTCTCCTAGACTTTCAATGGTCGATGCTGGAGAGGATGGTGCTGGAGGTGCCAGAGGTGAAGGGGATGGTGGACAAGCAAATATACCCACTCAACCCCCTAGGATCTCTTCCAAGGTAATTGTTAGATATGATTCCTTAGTTCTTCCTGCTATCCTGCATGATTTACCTGAAAATTACATGAAGAGCCTCCCTAAATTCATGCGAGAAGATGATTTAACAACAACATAACATATAGCCTTTTTAGATCAATTTGTTGATATTATAGGTATTGATCACGATGATGTTTACATGATATTGTTATTACAAAATTTCGAAGGATAGGTAAGAACTTGGTTCATAGGACTTCTAGTAGGTTCTATATTATCATATAATGATCTAGAAACTTCCTTCATAAGGCAATGGGGTGAGAAAAAATATCATCTTTATTAATTAACTGAATCTAGAGCCTTGAGAAATAAGACATCGGAATTAGTCCTAGAATTCATTCAAATATTTAATAATCTTTATCACAAAATCCCAGCTGAAGTTAAACCTTCCCAACCAGCTACAAAAGCCACTTTTGTAGGAGATTTTGATTCTGATTTCTCTCTACTTTTGAGAAAAACAAGATCCACTATTTTAGTAGGGATGCAATATGATGCTACAGAGATTGAATCAAATATGATGGCATTTGAGAAGTTGAAAACTAAAGTTGAGATGGGAACAAGAGAACCCAGGCTTTTTAAAGAACATGCAGGGCCCTCTGGATCTGAAAAATCTGCAGAGGAAAAAATGGATGAGATGGAAAAATGATTAAAGATTTATTAAACACAATTTTCAGGATGGAATTGGAAATAGCCAAACCTGATCCATATGTTAGAAATCAATTCAGGAGAAATACTAATCCTTATATACAAAAAAGGAAAATAAAAAATGAGGAATAGAAGATTCGATCTCCTTTGGAAACTGATAATTTCATACAGAGAGATGAGGTGCAAGAATATGATGAATTAGATGAATATCTAAACAACCTCAATGATGATGATCTTGAGCCTCACCTAACCAAACAAGATTATGATAAATCCTTGGATCTAGAATATTTGTTTAATGATGATGAAAATATCAACAATTTGGGAGACTCTACACACAAAGGTCTCGTTGATTCAATAATGGTCGAGCTTCAACATAAATATGATTTGAGGCCAAGAGAAAAAACTTCTACAAATATTCCACCAAAAAATATTTTAGCACGGAACAAAGAAAATGAGGTAGCAGTTACAAAACCATCAATTGAAATGCAAGCTTCCCTAATAAAGCAAGTTGAAAGGAGAGAAGTATTGGCTAAGAAGCCAGAAAATAAATAAGAAGAAGTTCAAACCAGGGAAATTGAAAAATCAATTGGAACTTTCAATCTAGAAAATGAAATGAATAAGATTAAAATTCCAATGCCTCTGGTTGAACTTGCTAGAAATCTAATCTATAAAAAGAAAATCACAAAAGAAATAAATTTTTCTGATGCTGAATGTTAAGTCGATGTTATCAATTTGCAGGATGAGAAACCTACAATCATGTTTGGACCACACATTTAAAATAGTAAGGGTTGTGTTGCTTCTTTATATATTAAACTAATTGTGCATGATCATTTACTTCACAATTGTGTGTTAGACTCAGGAGCTTTGAATAATTTAATGCCTAATATTATCATGGAAAAATTGGGCCTTGAAATTACCATAACTTATCAAGATTTATACTCATTTGATTCTAGAAAGGTTAAGTGTCTGGGTATGATTAAAGATTTAGTTGTAAATCTTGCTCAAGTTCCTGTGAAAAGTATTCTTATGGATGTGGTTGTTTTTGATGTTCATACCAAGAATGGAATGCTTCTATCCATATCTTGGGGTGCCAAGATAGGAGGATCGGTTTAGTTAGACATGTCATATGCTACAATTCCAACCTTGGTGGACAATTTACTCAATTGTACATAGAAACTAGAAATGATTATACTATAAGTGACCCTCAAAACCCTAATAAATATCCAGTCTATGTTGTTGATCAAGATTTAGGAAATTGTATATTATCCATAGATGACGATTTTGAATAATGTATAGAAGAAGAATATATATATATATATATATATATATATATATATATATATATATATATATATATATATATATATATATTTCAAAGAAAAATATGAATTTTAGAGATGGGATGTGGAAAATGTTCTTTGATGGTGCTTCATCTTGTGAAGGAGCAGGGGTTGGAGTTTTATTTGTGGCACCAGGTGATGAGTATTACATTCCTTTTTCTTATAGATTATAATGGGATATTGATTATACCAATAGTGTGTGTGAGTATGAATCTTTAGTTTTAGGATTAGAAGCTGCAAGAAAACTAAAAATCAAACATTTGATAGTCTTTGGTGATGTTGAGATAATTGTAAAACAAATAAAACAACAATACCAAGCTAAGCATCCGATATTGAGGCCATATAGAAATTGTTTCTGGGATATCATAGAGAATTTATTTTGGTCTTTTAACATCCACTCTATTCCCGGAATGAAAAATCAACTAGTTGACTCTTTATCCAAAGTTGTTGCAACTTTCGTACCACCTATTGTTTTGAAGCTGAAGTGTCATATTGAGATGAAACATAGACCTTCAATTCCAAACAATGTCAAACACTGGAAAGTATTTGAAGATGATGAAAAAATCAAGCAGTTCCTGGAAATGGTAGATGAGTTTTCTAAGACCCACATAGATCAAGAAAATCATAATGATCCTTCTTGGATTATGCAGGAAGGAGAAAATCCAAAAAAGTTCCATAATAAAATTGCAAATCACCGCATGCTCTTAGTTTAAAACAATCATATTCCCAGAGGCCTTATCCCTCTAGAAAGACTATTTGACCAAGATTATATACCTTTAAAGTCTACTTTGCGACCTCAACCTGAAGAGGTTGAAGATTGTAATGTAGGAACAAATGAAAATCGCAAGATGGTCAAAATTTATAAATATATTTGGACTCAAATAAAGAGTAAATACGTTGAGTTACTTAAACAATATAAATATTTTTTTACATGGTCTTATGATGATTCAAAAACTTATGATACTTATGTTATTGAACACAAGATTCCCTTAAAACATGGTATTAAGCCTTTTAAGAAAAATCTTAGATAGATAAACCCAATTCTTATGCCAGTAATAGAAAAGGAGGTTAAAAAACTCCTTGATGCAAAAATCAGTGTTCCCCTCAGATACTCTGAATGGGTGGCCAATTTGGTCCCTATTAGGAAGAAAACTGGTGACATAAGATTGTGTGTTGATTTTAGGAACCTAAATCGATCTTCTCTTAAAGATAAATACCCCCTCCCAAAAATCGATCATGTTTTAGAAAAGGTGGTAGGGGATAACATAATTTCAATGATCGATGGTTTCTCAGGATACAATCAGATTGTTGTTCATGAAGATGATAGAGAAAATACTACATTTACTACTCCATGGGGAACTTTCATGTACGATAAAATTCCTTTTGGTTTAATGAATGAAGGAGAAACTTTCCAAAGAGCAATGGATATCACATTCATTGGTGAGAGAGATAAGTTTGTTGTTATTTATCTGTATGATCTGACAATTTTTTTTAACTCTGATGCATAACATTTGGTGCACCTTAGACAAACTTTTGGAAAGTGCAGAAAGTTTGGTTTGTCTCTAAACCCAAAAAAATTACACTTTGCTATGCAGGAAGGTAAACTCTTAGGACATATAGTTTCAAAAGATGGAATTAAGGTTGATAATAAACGATTTGAAGCTATTGATCTAATTAATATTCCTAGAAATAGAAAAGAGATTCAATATTTTTTAGGAAAAACCAATTTTTTGAGGAGATTTATTCCTAATTTTGATGAAATAATTAAATTGATTACATATATGCTAAAAAAAGACAACAAAGTAAAATTGATTGCATAAGACAAAGCATCTTTAGAGCGTGTTAAGAAAGCCATAGGAGAAGCACAAGTATTGGTAAGTCCTAAATATACAAAATAATTCTTAATATTTTCCTTTTCTTTTGAACATACTATGGAAATAGTGCTCCTTCAGAAGAACAAAGAAGGATTCGAACAACCAATAGCCTTTTTCAGAAAAAGCCTCAGAGATGAAGAGATAAGATATGATATTCTCGAAAAACAAGTTTATACGATGGTGAAGGCTCTCAAGGATTTCTAAACGTATGTCTTGCACTCCAAAATAATTGCTTATGTACTAACAATTGTGATTAAAGATATCTTTTCTCAACCAGACAGTGATGGAAGAAGAGGTAGTCGGTTGGCTAAAATTCAAGAGTTTGATTTAGAAGTGAAACCAACCAAACTAGTGAAAGGTCAAGGTCTGGAAAGGCTTTTAGCCGAATCAAATTTCATAGCACTTGGAATGAATAACTTCAAATCACATGATTCTCTTCTAGATATAGAGGAGATTGATGATTAAGCACCCATTATTCAGATTGAAGAAAATTTTTCCTCCTCATCTTGGTACAGTTGTTACACATTATTTTGATCACTCAAGTCATCCATTGACAAACATGTGTTCATGCTCCCAATAAGAGTCTTTCTTCATGAGGAAGGTGACTGGATTTCTCTTCTAAAAATCCCTATTAAGGAAGGTCGTCACAGGTTGCACTATATGCAGGGTGGAATGATGCCTGATCTTCGCCCTCTTATCTAAAGTTGGGTTGTGATGTCTCTGCAGGCTTCTCTACAGCTATGTTGCGATGATGTCAAAAGACTAAGAACATGTCAAGTTTCATGAATGTTCTAGAAGGGGATATTCTAGAAGGTCAGGTGGCGTCCGAATGATTTGGATCTTACTCACTTCTCTGATTTGGTAGGATCATCCTAATCCCTTTAACCATTTCTCTTTATCCTATATAAGGAGGGATTTCTCATGGAAAAGGATAAGGTTAATGAAGGTTGAATAGGCTAAGAATTGGATGAGGAATTCTACTTTAGTTTATTCTTGAGGGTTTCATTGCAGTTCATCAATCCATTGTGGATCTTATTCATTCAAGGTTGGAGCAAGTGTGTGTGTTGGAGAAAAGGGCCATTGAAAGGGGACCTTATGACATCAAGGCTTTTGGTTGTAATCTCCACTTTTACTTAATATGATACAACAATATGTCTATTTCCCATAAAACTATTCTTGTTTTATTGTATGATTCCTTGATCACATGCATAAGTTCTTGTTGAGTACACTTTGTTGCTTTCACTTTGGTTGGCTTGTGTTCCCTTGCATATTCAATATCACAAGACCATTGAAGTGGAGCTCTAACGACAACGACAAGAGGAAGTGATATTTAAACGGTATGTTTCCCATCTCTTGTTAAATAGTGTACTCAATGGTTAGAGCTTAGGGAATGTGTCATGTTCTATTATGTTTTGTTCTAGATTTAGGTGGATCTAGGGAGATCTATTTATGTCCACATTTATTGATTAATCCCATCAAAAAATTGGTGACTCCACTGGGGATACAACACTCTTTTTTGGTTTTTTTTCTTTCCATTTTCTTTTAGCCTGCCTTGTTTTGTTTGAATCTAGTCTCTGAGTCTGTGGGTGATCGATATGGACTCACTGGGTCTGAAATTTCAATTTTTCCTTATTTACAGAGATTGTCGCACTGTAACCTATATATAGCCTACAATGACCCTGTGATGCCGCATCCTTCTTGTGAAATCGAGTGTGATGACATCACATTGTGCCTTATTAGTATCCTACGACGACCCTTTCTCATCGCACAGTGTCCTACTGCCAGTCTACGATGACTCCTGTAGGATTTGTTGGAGTGAGTCAATTTGTATTTTTATACCCAGTTTTTCCTTAGTTGCCTGGGGTGGACTTCTGATGCCCATGTTTGATTGATTTCTGAATTTAAAGCTTGCCTTTGATTGGTTTTTAGTGATTGAAAGTCTTTCTTTACAAATTTTGCAAGTTTTTTTCTTTTTGGTCTTTGTCACAAGGATATAATCTCCAGATCTTGATCTGAGTGCTTGTTTGACAAAAGGTTTTTGATTTACTTCAGTTTTTGGATTTTTTTTACTTTCTAGATTGTTTGTTGATTAAGAAACATTTTTGTTTACATTTGACAAAAACAATTCTTATCTTTTTGTTTTTGTCTACATTATCAATTTGGTTTGGGAATTGTGTTGTGAGTTTATTGATTTTCTTGGATTACATTTTCCTTTCATCTTTTTATCTTTGATTTGATTTGGGAAAGGAAGAATTGAAATCATCTATTCATTTTACTAATCTCTCATAAGAATTTTTTTGCATTCGGATTTTTTTTATTTTTTTTTAAAGAGAACATTGTAAATTTTTATAGTCCTTGATTAGTTGGAATTGTTTTCATTCAAGAAAAGAGAAATTTTATTTCTTAGCATTTGTACTTCAAGAAAAATACCTTCTCCTTATTGTAATTAGATTTCATTGAATTGAAGAATTGCATATCCATCTCTTCTTGCATTTTATTGGGTCAAGGTCTCAACATCATCAGTTTCATCTCCATCTCCCTTTTGAGTAAACAACAACTTTAAAATACAACGTAATTTAAAATTTATTAGTAACTTTTATTTTCTAGAAATTCTCTTCACCAACATTAGCTAGGATAGTTCTTTGGAATATGTTATAAGGCATACTCTCCAAATCATAAAACACACTGTAGTATCTTTTGATAGAGAGAGTTCAAATCCAATTGCTACATTTTTTCCTGGGAAGCCCTTCTCACACTAGGGTCAAACCTGAGGTCGCATTAAGACTGGCAGATTTAATCACCCTGATTTGTTGGTCTTGGTGTAGATATTGCACATATTATGGGGGTCACTTGAAGGTATACCCACAATTATGAGTGGAAGCCTTTCAAGCCTATCTCTTTAGGGTCTTTACACAAGGTGACTGTGGAGGGGCAAGTCTTCACAGTACCTGGAATCGACATTGGCCAAACTCACTCGGGCTCCTTGGAGGGTATACCCATGATTATGTGTGGGAGATTGCACCAGGGTGTAAGTCCACTAAACAGGTCGTCAACGTAACTTTTCCACCCGCTTTATCCCATCCCCTTCTTGTCTTGACTTTGTGATGTTGGATTTCATCACCAACTAGTGACTTCAAAATAAGAATGTTTGTTTGCTTGGTTTGATTTCTAGATTTTATTAGTGAATGTTGTTGTTTTCTCTAGTTGGCCATAGATGTTTTTCATTCTTTACTTGGTTTAGCCAACATTGGCCTTCATCATTCACGTAGGATGCAAGGACTACCCCCAGAATATCCGGAAGGTTACCGACCTTTGCTTCCTAATTCACCAGAAGGCTCTCCTGAGGGAGTAGTCAATAACGAAGTAGCATCTGAGGTTGGAAGGACACACTCTTTGGAAGGATTTTGAATTTTTTTAGACTCCTTAGAGGCTTTCAGACTCCCTGTCACTCCAGAATTAAGTGTTTTATGAAATCCACGTATGCTTCAGATGAACTCATCGATAGAAATTGTTGTTGACGAGAATTTTGGAGTACCTACTAGACCTAATGCAGGATCTAGAGTAGAGGATTCACTTTTTCACAGTGAATCATTTAGTACCCCAGCTCATGATGTTGGAACTTCCAATCCTAGTTCCATCCCTTTGACAGTATGTGATCTGTATGGTAACCTAGGAGTGAGTCTTGATTGACCTATGGAATCACAAGTGCCTGAGATGTCTGTTACCTATATGGTACCTTTAGACCATTTTACTAGTACTACCAGTAATTCCATCACCATTTCAGACCAAAAGTTGATTGGTTCTCACTCGATTCCTACTCTCTAGATGGCCCATTCTACTATGGTCCCACAAGCTACTACGATTCCTACTAGAAATGTGGTTATATTCAAAGCTCTGATTGGGACACCACTTCCACCTAGACCAAATCCATCACTTCCCCCTAGGTATAGAGCTCTGAATATTTCCATTGCTATCCCCACCTAGGTTCCATCCGGAGGTTCTGGAATTTTTGCTCCTCCTGGGTATAATGATTCTATTGGTTTTGTTCCTACACCTGCAAATGTTCTCTCCATAGGGCCTTATGTTACTCCTCCACCTTTGCATAGAGGATCTGGCCCTGGTGGCTCTAATCCACTTGGAGGCACCAATCTTTCTGTCACTTCTAGTTTTCAGATTCCTATGGGAGGTCAACCCCAAGTTGGGGGGAAACCTCAATTTGGAGGGAAACCTCAAATTGGGGCACAAACTCAAATTGGGGAGCAAACTCAAGTTGGAGTCCATAAACCAGTTTATGGAAAAAATGTACCTGTGTTACAATATCAACCTTGGAATCTTCCTTTCCAAGGAAATCAACAACCGGCTAGGGGGAAACATCCTCAAGTTAATTCTTTTGTTCCTCCCAATTTCGATCAACCGTACCTAGGTTCTATGAATCCTACTTAGGGTCTGAACTTTCAATCTAATGTTTTTGTCCAAGGGAACATACCTAATCAACCCAATCCCATGGGCTATTTGTCTCAAAATACTCCACAACTAAATCTGTCGGGACTGTCTAATTATTTGTAGACTACTTATGGTCCCATTAGTATACCTACGAGAATTCCTCCCCAAAACTACCATTTCCCAAAAGTGAACAGGTAGTTGCCTTTTATGGCAACTGTTGGAGCCGCCCTTGTTTTTCACCTCGCGCAATTTTCAATTTTTTGATACTTGAGATCTAAAATTTGCTTTTCTTTTCCTTCCGAAATCACAAAGCTCTGAAATCTCATCCCATGAATAGAAAAGCTTTGTCACTTTCAAAAAGGGTCCATTTTTCGCAAGTATGTTTGCTCTTTTGTTTTATTTTGGGGTCTCGCAAGTCAGACACTTTATTTCTTGAATTAACAAGTCCCGAGTCACGAAAATGCGAACTCGTTTCTACTTTTCGTCCAAGGCTTTAACTAGGGTAAAATATTTAACCTCTGATTAGACATCATTGGGGTTTCGCGCCTCGGCATCCATCAGACCTGAGTTTTTATTCTTACAGCCCCGATAGCCGAGAACACGATGACTTTGTGATAACCTTGGTTAGAGACCAAAGGTAAAAATGTAACCATGGTTAAATTTGGTTCTCGGCACTTCGTCACTCGGCACTTTCTTTCATCAAGTTAAGATGTCCAAAAATCCGATTCATGAAGTTGCGACATAATTATAGCGAGATTAATTAGTCGCCTAATCTAAGATTTCCTTCTTTTAATTTGAGTCTTAAATATCGCCACATCGCGATATCGCAACTCAGCATATCATTCTCCCAAAAGTTTATCTTCGAATTCTCGAGTCGTGATATGGTGATTAGGTTAGTTATATAATTAAGAATGCGCCAAATCACGGTTATTATTAATTAAGTAAAAATCGGCACTCGCAACCTCGCGAGTTGAAGACTCAATTTGTTGAAAGAAAATCCACGATGCAACGATGGGCGAGAAAATAGTTAAACGTTGTTAAATTTGAAATTTTAAAAATTAAGCGAGATACGTCCTGCGTATCGAGGTTGGCACACTTCATGAGGAATTTAATTGCTCTCCATAACCCTATCGCCTGTCAAGCCTCCGAACATTGATGACATTAATGAAGAATTAGGGTAAATCTACGAATAAAGAAAGATCGGATTTTTACATTAAATTTGGTTTTATTTGCGATTTGACAGAATTATTTCTAAAGGTACAGAGTTTTCAAATATATACGAGAGATTCATTTCTTTTAAAACATTTCTCATAAGCGCACAGAGCTCACCTTGCTCTGAGGGAACTCATTTCCGCATGTATACACAGTTTATTGCAGAAGAGCGAAAAAGAAAGCGTCATCCATGGCCCCAAGGAGAGCAGCGAAAGCAAGTGTCGAGGTTGCAGCGCAGGTTCCAGACAACGTCTCAGATACTTCACCATGGACTGGCGGCTCAGTACCCACCTAGTCGTTTATTTTAGACATTCTGCAATCCGAGTTGGTAAACTATTCAAACTCGGAGGATGATGACAATGATATTGCAAAGGATGACCTGAATACTAAGTACAAAACAATTGTTCAGTCGGGAATGCACCTAGTCGCAACCAGACCTCGGTTTCTCCCATACTACGACATGATCCAATGGGCATTGGATCACATTGACCTGTCCTCCAGAACTATCGTAAATGACCGACAGACCATGGTCGAGACTTTTGGGCCTGAGCATATCCAATCTATGTATAAGCTCACAACAACTTCTGAATACACATATGGCAAAGAATTCCTAGCAGACTTCAAAAAGAAGGAGTGCGAAGAATATGACAAAACCATGCCAGGATTGATAAAATATTGGGTTTCGCGTCCCGCGACATTCAGAGCGAATGACAAGAGCATGTATTCAATTTCTTCGCTGGAGCCACAATACATGTATGTGGTGATGATGACTTGTTGGCTTTTCGGATGGGAGGATACCGTGCATTTTTACATCCAGTGGGTACCTCTCATCTTTCGGGTAGCAGAAGGTTCCTCATTCAATTGGGCAAAAATGCTCTCCGATAGTTTGTTCAATAGGATCATAGAATACCACGAGCAAAAAGCAGCCGGGAAACCATCCGGATTCTTCATGTCTGTGTATATCATGGACGCGATATGCTCCATGATGCCTTTTCCTTTGATGAATTGGGCTTGGAGTCCAACCCAAGAGAAAACTGTTCATGAGTACCATGACAAGCTGTGGGAAAATAACGCAAATAAGTTTGTTTATGAGATTTTCAACTGGGTGATGGTGCCCCTGCACATCACCCTTTTTGGTCTTTCGCCACCCCGCATCTCAGATAGCATTGCTGTGAATCTGAGCCATATCGAAGACTGGTACATGGAAGAAGAATTCTCCTATTTGAGAGTTTTCGGAGCAGCTGTCCCTCCTCTGGCGCTACTGCTTTTCATTCCCGACAAGCTGGCCTGTCGTGAGATTGCGCGACAAACAGTAATCGGCGGAGTAAGTAAAGAGATCAAAGCATCATCAAAGAAGGTATGGTCGTTTTTCCCTGTTCGGCTTAATTCCTATTCCTTATTAGATTTCGGACATGCTAAGGCTGACGCTGCAACCTTAGAAGATTTGAGCCTAGTCTCTATTGAGTACAAAAAGCATGATCCGCAGAGAATTGCAAGCACCCATTTGGGGAATTGTGGATTAAAGAGGTTTGAACACGAGTGTTCACCCTCGGATGATGTTTTCCGAGGGGCGAGGTCCTATTCGGAAGTGCAATTTTGAATTAGATCCCTAGCACCCGAAGATAGGGCCTCTGTTTTAAAATTTCAGGAACATAGGAGAAGATGTCTCCCCGTGGTGCTAGGAGGTTTGGTACTTTCCAAGGACAAAGAAAAGGAGGCCGAAAGTTCTGCGGGGCAAACTTCTAATCCCGAAAAATGTCAGGAAGGGGAGTAGGAGAAGAATCCCGAATAGGGAAAGAGTCCCGAGTAGGAGAAGAATCCTGAACAGGACAAGAGTCCTGAACGGGGGAAAAGTCCCATGCAGGAGAAGAACCCTGAACATGACAAGAGTCCCGAATAGGGGAAAAGTCCCGAGCAAGAGAAGAATCCAGAGACAGGGACAGAGACGAAGACCTTCGATCCTTCGAAAGAACAGGACCCACTCATCACACCAGGGAAGGGGGCAAAGCAGATCGGACAACCCATCACCTCTGTCACACCCTTGCAGTCGGCACAGGGAGATGTCAGCGAGGGATGGATATTTGGCAAAGAACTAAGACCTATAAGGGCAGAGGAACTCCCCCCTAATGAGTTCTTTTTTGACAGAAAGAGAAAAGCTGTAGTAAAGCGAGAATTTTATCAAGAGGGAGAGTCCAC
>ML779909.1:1116303-1138172 GCA_009831015.1 Picea engelmannii | reverse complement strand
GATACAATCCTTAAAACTGCTAACACCCGGGAGGAATTAGAACTTTCATGGGCAGCCATTGAGCATGATATAACTGCTCAAGAGCAGTTGGAAGCTAGACAGCGAGAACGTAGAAACCTTCATTAGTTTCCTACACTGAAGGTTAACATATATCTTCGTATTCATCTTTTACATACTTTCGGATGCCTTGACACTGTACTTTAAGCCTTAGTACAGACTCAGGAACAACAACAACCTTGGATTTACCAGATTTGTCTAGGATCTTGAACGATCCCATTTTACACTCATTGATGGATGACTCCATTCGATTGCATCTTTTCCAATGGACTCTCATGGGTTCGAAAGAAAAGTGGTACATTGAGTTACCGTGAGGTTTCTTTAATGACTTTAATACTCTAGCCATGGATTTTCTAACACACTACCAATTGCCTATTCGTTATGAGATACGAACCAAAATTTTGAGTTCTTTTAAGAAATCTTCTTCCACTCATATTTCTGATCACATCCATGAGTGGAGGAGGAGAAGACAATTAATCAAATTTCCCCTTTCTGATCAACCGTTGGCTGAGTGGTTTACCAAATCACTCATTGGTCCTATTGCATGTGATGTTTCCATGGGTGGTGTTTTCACTTAAGAGAAGGTGATTAGTCGTGCTCAGTATCTAGATCTCGTTTATTCACAAATGGGCACACTTTACGACCTGATCCCTGATTCTCCTTGCCCTTCCACGAATCCTACCTCGACACATCCTGAAGCTTCTCATGATGTTGATGGTTTGATCGACACCTTCCATGATGAGACTCAATCCACACAAGCTAGTCACACCAATCCCAAATATAATAATTCTAATGCACAAAATACTCCTTCTCCTACTCCTTCCACCGGTAAGATTGTTGAGGTTAATTCTGTTCAATCCACACCTGTCAGAAAAATAAAAATAAAAATAAAGGGAAGGGTAAGAATAAGGAGGACAAGAATAATAATCAAAAAATTGAAAATCCCAAAACATAGCCTGTTGATAATAATGATAAGCACAAACCTCGATATCCTTTCCTTATTTATGGTGATGATCATTACACGAAATATTTTCCAGGACACATCAAGGTTACAAAATTCCTCTAAGGGACTGGGAAGCCTCCTACACCTGTCATTTTGTCCCAACCTTTCCCTTATCAACAATAAGCACAATTGGTCATTCATGACCAAGCCTCTCCTTCTACCACTTGTTATGTCCTTATGTGTACTGGTGACTCTAGAAATAATGAAGTTGCAGTCGCAACTCGGGCAAAAGACTACTCTCCGTCAAAGGACAAGGTCGATGATTTACCACCTTCATTTGTTCAACCTCCTCTCCCAACTTCACCCCCAAATGGTCCTCTTCATCTCAAATGACTGGGTCTCTATACAATCCTTCTCCCTCCTCTCAAGGGCATTGTTTGAAATTCTGCATTCAACCCTCACTCGCGTGCTGCACAAAACTACAATATTGTAGAAGACCTTGCGCAAGCACACTCTGTGATGTCAGCTCGAAGTCCTTCAAAGTTATCCCGCTCAATGAAAGACACTGTTAAAGGCCATTGGTTGAATTGATCCCATGGGTACCAATTTGATAATCTTTGACTTGGAATATCATGTTCCAAGGCTCCCTCCTCAGTTAGCATTTCAGATCCAAGTTGTTGGTGAAAACAAGAATATTTGCAGAACTGTTATTGACGAAGGAGCCTTGACTTGCATTATGTACATTACTTGTTGGAAATTCATTGGATCCCCTACCCTCACCAAGTCACACAATACCCTTAAGGCCTTCAATGGTACAGGTTTCAAACCTTACAGTGTTTTCCCGTCATTGTCTATTGCGTTGGAAGGTAAATTAGTCAATTTTGAGGTTGAGTTATTCGATGCACCTCTTGATTGTAATATTTTACTTGGTCATAGCTGGATTGATTCCATGCATGCAGTTGTGTCTATCCTTTTTCGTGTGTTACGTTTCCCACACCAAGGAAAGTTTTTCACTGTTGACCAACTGGCCTTCTTTAATGATGATTCCCATACTAGAAACATATCCTTTATTTTGATGACACCTCCTGGTTATGAGAATGTCTTTGTGGGTCTATTAAAAGATTCAACCTTGATGGGTACATTTCCAATCCCACCACCCAATATTCCACCTCCTTTTGTTGCCTCTATTAACATGATATCCACCACTTCCCATGAAACCCCTGGGTCATATGACCCATGGATAATACCTATCCCTAGTGACCATCTTCGTTACGACAACCAAATTCCCTTAAGTCCAGTTGAATCTTCTTATCAAGCTATTCAATCGGAAACCCCCTCCCCTCCTTCTCTTTATGATTCATTTCCTGATATGTTTCATGTGATACTTCCTATCGATGACATGATCATGTCAGTCATGTCTATGGAAGACACTCCATGGGACGATGGTCATCATTGTTCCATTCTCTTCTTAGAATGTGATACCATAGAGAGTTACCAATGGATTTTCACTCCGTCAACCGTTGTTGTTATTTCTTATGTTCCCGAGTCAACACACAATGTCTTGTATGAAGAGAACTTGAATAACATTTAACCTACCATCCTTCTAGACATATCAATTAAACCCATATTCGTGGATAACGTTCATATTGGGACCTTGTGTTCTACTGACGAGGTCCACACTTGTAAATCCCTTTTCCAATAATTTCGTGACGTTTTCCTAGAGTTATGAAGAAATGCCAGGTATTGATCTTGATATCATTGTACATGAGATTAAGACATATCAGGATGCTAAACCTGTCCAGAAGAGACTTCGCCTAGTACATCCACGTAAATACGTTGCTATCAAGCTTGAAGTTGAGAAACTTCTTAAAGTCATCTTTGTTTATCCCATGTCTTTAACCGATTGGGTATCCAATCTTTTTCTGGTAAATAAGAAGAAAGGTACGATCTATGTCGATGTAGATTATAGGGATATAAATAAATCTTTCCCTAAAGACAATTATCCAACCCCTTTCATCGACCAGATAGTTGACATCTGTGCTGAAAGAGAAATCCTCTTCTTGATGGATGGTTTCTTCGGCTATAATCAAATTAATATTTTACCAGCCAATACACAAGACTTCTTTTATTTTCCCTTGGGGAACCTTTGCATACCGGAAATTACCTTTCAGTCTAAATATTTTCGGTGAAAAATTTCAACATACTATGTATTACGCTTTCCATTATATAAAACACATCATGCAACCCTATCTTGACGATCTACCGGCGCACTCCATGCGTTGTCAAGATCACCCGCCACATTTACAGGCCATTTTCCTGTGTTGTCGGTATTATAGCATACATTTGAACCCACACAAATTTGTTTTTTGTGTGGATTCCGGTCGACTCCTTGGTTTCATTGTGTCTATACACGAGATTCAAGTAGACCCCTTGAAGGTTGAGGCAATTCTTAATCTTCCTCCTCCTTTGACACTCCACCAAGTCCAAAGTTTGCAAAGGAAGACAAACTTTTTACAACAGTTCATCCCCAATTACGTTGAATTAACAAAAGGATTTACCTGCCTGCTCAAGAAAGGTTACGACTTTGTATGGGACAAAGCTGCCGACAAATCCTTTGAATCTTTGAAACTCGTCCTAACCCATACACCACTATTGTTTCCACCTGATTACAATCGTGATTACTTCCTCTACTTAGCTGCTTCAGACTCTACCATTTCTATGGTCTTAGTCCAAGAGGATGATTCCCACGATGATCATGCGATATATTATTTGAGTAGGAGTCTCACGACTACTGAAACCAAATACTCACATGTGGAGAAATTGGCCTTGGCAGTTGTTCAAGTTGTCCAACATTTTTGTCATTATATATTATTACGCAGGACCATTGTTATTTCTGATTACAACCCCATGCAACATATCCTTACTCGACAATTGCTTGGGGGAAAGTACTCCAAATGGATTGTCATTCTCTAGAAGTTTGACTTGGAATTTGAACGTGCTAAGTCAAATAAATCTTTGGTTTTTTCCGAATTGATATGTGACCTTCCCTCCACTGAGACAGAAAATGTGGCAGAGGATTCTTTACCTGAAAAATCTCTTTTTTTGATCAGTTATGATGATGCATGGTACAAAGATATCATAATCTATCTCCAGACTCAAAATTTCCAGCCCAACCTTTCTATTACACATCATCGTCATATACGGTATCAAGCATGTCAATACACCATCCTTGGTGATACTCTTTATCGTCGTGGTATTGATTCCATTTTTCGACGATGTCTCACCTACGATGAGGCTGAGAAATCTTTGAATTACTGTCACTCTGGAGCATGTGGCAGTCATATGTTTGGGTATTCTACTACCAAAAATATTTTAAGAGATAGTTATTTCTAGCCCTCATTATTCAAGGATTGCATTACTACTACCCAGAAACGCCATGCTTGCCAAACTTATAATAACAAGATAAGATTGCATCTTGCTCCTCTTCACCCTGTAGTTTATGTTGGTCCATTCTCTAAATGGGGCATCAAATTCATGACATGTAACCCCCACTCGGCCGGGGGGCATGGATACATCATTGTAGTTGTGGATTATTTCACTAAATGGGCCGAGGCGATGCCTACATTCGATAACACCGGTAAAACTGCAACATTGTTCATATTCAATCATATCATTACTAGGTTTGGTGTACCTCAATCTATCATTACAGATCACGGTAGTCATTTTCAAAATTTTATGATGTCCAAACATACAGAAAAGTTGGGTCTTTGTCATGAAAACTCAACCCCCTATTATCCACAGGCCAATGGCCAATTTGAAGCAATCAACAAATTTCTCATTACTATTATTTGACGGATGATAGGAATTCATAAGACAAATTGGCACACGATGTTGTTCTCAACATTATGGGCCTATCAAACATCCATCAAGTCTACCATGAGATTCACACCTTTCCAATTAGTCTATAGTATCAAAGCTATCTTTCCAATTGAATGTGAAATACCGTCTTTAATTGGTCGTTGCACTTCTCCCAAATACCTCTGCCAAAGAGGAGTGTCTTTTGTATTTAATGCAATTAGATGAAACCCGTCTTGATTCCGCCTTAGTTATTGAAACTTAGAAGAAACGTGTTAAATCCCAATATGACAAACATGTCAAGCCACATGTTTTTTCTGAAGGTGATCTAGTTCTCCTTTATGAGCAAGATCATTATCTGCTAGGGGCCCGTAAATTCCAGATCATGTGGCAAGGTCCTTACATTGTTAAACATGTGCTGGAGAAGGGAGCTTATGAGCTAGTCGATTATGATGGAATCCCTTTGAGTGAACCCATAAATGGGATTTACTTAAAGAAGTACTATGCTTAAGTCATTTTTGCATGAGTTCTTGTACTTTTAGTGTATAATAATCTTGTTTTCTTTTTCATTGTTTGGTTTCAACCTTCAGTTGCTTACCTTGCATTGTTCTTGGTTTCGAGATGTTGGTTTCTTCACTACCCTACGTTGTCTTCGCTAATGGCACTAGTCGCAGTACTCAGAACTTAGCGTCCGCTGCTTGGGCAATCTATGCACCTACAGATGAATTGATCAATATACATGGTGTTTACCTTGGTCATCCAACTAACAATATTGCAAAATACAGTGCATTCATTGAATTATTAACCGACATTGTTTCACTTGGAATTCGTCATCTTGTCGTATGAATCGATTCACAGTTAGCAGTCCTATAGTTGAGTAACATTTATTCCATTCGGAGTCCTACGTTGTTAAGGGTATATTTATGAATTCGCCTCTTGGAACGTCATTTTGATTACATTGAATATCAACACATTCCTAGATGTCTAAATACATTAACATATGCATTGGCTAATTATGTGTTAGACAGACATTTGAGACATTTATAAAATCCAATCACACTTTGTACATACAACAAGTAAGCTGGTAGAAGCCTCATATATATATAACGATAAAAGTTTACAAAAAGTGGTTTTGTCCAAAGACCAAAATATAAAAAATGTGAAGCACATGGCTTCATATACAAAATAACATCAAGGATGCAACTCTCTATAACATGTGACTGCCTGTGCTACTCTACATAGAAATCGATCGATCGATGTAGACACACCCACTGTGTGGCGCTAATACTGACTCAAAATGTCATCAACGGAGGCATTTGGGATGTTCATAGTGAGTCCCGTTAGGTTCTTCTCTATAGTCTCATAATAGGAAGAAACCAATCCTAAAACAACATCTCTCTCCCGTCACCTCTGGATAGGGGATGAACCTGGAGGGTGGTACAGTCCCACATATGCATTATCAAAGAGAATTTGATTATTCCTTGGATAAAAAACATATAAAAACATCTTATATTATTAAAAATCACAAAAAAAATGATATAAAAAAATGTCCTTCTTACCTATGTCCCCCCATTGGGAACCCTTAGGAAGAACCAGGTCTAGATCTTCATGGAATTCTAGTCCAACATAGGCATAGTCATCGACCATAAGCATTTGGGTCCTCAACTAGTCAAAGAAAACATCATTATACTTAATGATAGGACTAGTCACATGTCGTGCCATGAGGTCGACCCACCTCTTCATTCTTGCATCATGTGGGGCAGGTATACACCACTCTACCTGCAAGTGCAAAGATGGGACCCTCTCCAGGAAGATGGAAACCAAAATCAAATTGTATCCAAACTATTTTAGCTCAACACTCTTGCACTTGGTCAATTGTTTTTTCATGCTTCTGAGAACCCCGTCACACCAGTTGAAAACTCGGGGCTCCATACATTCCAATACATACTAAACATAGCTTTGAATATCCATATGGGGAGATACACTCCTTGCCATGTGTGTGATGGTGTAGAGGATAGTCCATAGAGGCAAGTATCGTACATCTCTATAGAAAATTTCCGGGTATGCTTCTGAGTACCTAGCACACAATGTGCACCGATATAGTGGCTAATAGGATTACCACCTCCCCTGCTACCTATGAGCGTGACTTGGGACCCACGACAAGACAACCCAATCAATAAGTAGATATCCTTGATATCTATCGTAAGAATCTGAACACCCACACAGAACGCCTATTCATTCACATCCCACATGTGAACCAAGTATTCAAGTAATCTCAGTTGGGCCCTCATGCCCTGGATTTTTAAGAACTTTAACAATCCACACTGCCGAAGGGAATTTACTGTTCCCAGGTCATTCTCAAAAAAATAGTCTTCTTCCTTGTGCTCTCTCTCTCTCTCTCCATTCCAACATTCTTACCATAGAAAACCTACAATGTAACATAAAAGAGAGATTAGCATCATTGGCTTCTTCACTGGAATTTTTTTATTGGAAAATCTATCTTACAAAATTTTTGAGCTATGCACATCACAGGTAAGGGAATCCATACAGTGCGGAGATGTCGCAGGCTATATTTAAGGCCACCTGCAACGACCCTGGGTCATCGTAGGGCCTAATATAGGGAACCTGTGATGACCTCCATGCATAGTTACCCTCCAAAACTTAACTCAAAAATCTATTTCTAACCATTGAAAAACAAATTTTGATCCATGGAAAGTTGAAAGAGATGAAAATTACATGTTCTGTGGAGATCATTAGTCAAATGATCAATTGTGTCCTCCGCAATCCGCAGTGGAAAATTGAGGTAAATGAGGGTTTTTTGAACAAGGTTTTGGTTAAATGACAAATGGAATAGTGAAATGAGGTTTTTACCCATTTTTATTGATTTATTCACTTTTTCATTTGTATTTTATAATATTTTATATATTTTATCTAAACCCTAAAGTCACTAACGACTTTGCAAGTGTTGATCTTTTGCAGAAAAAGGGTCTAGGAGTGGAACATTGAAACGAGGGTACATTTTTGGTTTGTTTTACACGTTTTTCACATGTACAAATCTTTTTAGATTTTTTAGGAAAAACTTTGAACTTAGTCTTTGTTCGTTCTCATGCTCGTAAATCAATGAGAATGTAACTGAGTATACTTTTATCATTTTTTCAAACTTGTAAAGGTTATACGAAAAAGGAACCCCCTGGAGTTCCCTTTAAGCTCTTTTCAGACTCTCTAAACATGAAAATATTGCCAAGTGATCTCATTCTTTTCGCGCTCGTAAAAGTATTCGAAGAAAATATTTGGTGAGAGGTAGGTTATCTCTTTTTCGGTCTTGCCAGATTAATTTACAAAAAATGACATGATGGAGTTCTCTTTAAGTTTTTTTCAGACTCTCTAAAATGGAAAAACTTCTTTCTTTGGACTCGTTAAACAAACATCGAAAGACCCATATGGGATCAAAACAATCCTTCTTAGGTTTTGTTAAACATACTCCGAGGGACTCATCCAAAGGATGAGCTTACATAAACAAGCATATGCTATCCTCCTCAAGATTTCATAAAAATAAAGAGGCACTCGCCAGAAATGGTGGGGGAAATTTGGGAAAGAAATGTATCTCTGTATTAGTATTAATGGCAGTAATAGTCTCTCTTGAACATGACACCCCCCTTCATCATTGTATCTGGGTTGGGAAATTCATTTGTCTCTCATTTGACCATGCACATGTCCATATGGTGGGTCCTCCTTGAGTCGATGCTTCCAAGACCATTGTCGTGTCATTCATATGTTCATGAGAAGTCTAGTCTTAACAAGCCTTTTATCAAGTCAGCCATATGTAGTTATAAATATTCTACCATGTCACCTTCCCAGTGTTAGTTTTGAATCACCTCATACTCTGATCTACCTCAAATCTGTTACATATTTCGTGTCATTGATGAGGGATACATCAAGGCCCTCCTATGATGAGTCTTTTCCTATCAAATTCAACTCATTATCCAGGAACAAGAGTTAGAAATATTTTAGTACCTTAGAGCATGCATGTCTCAATGGCAGGTTTCTTCGCTTTCAATAGTGGGTTCACATCATTGACCCCTGATTGGAATATTCCATCAAGTGTTTGACTTCAACTCATTTACTCACATTTGTTGGATTGTACTAGAGTACCTTGGGATTCATTGACATCAATGGTGATTTCCCTCTCACTTGTTAACAGTTTTCATTAATGACTGGTAATCAAGTGGTTTCTACCATGTTCGACTTCAACACTTGTAATCACATAGCTAGATTCGTACTTAGAGAAAATGGAAATGAAGACCTTGGATCTTATCATTTCAATCCAGGTTTCGATGGAGTATTCATGATTTGTATTGACACATAGATCCACTTTTTATGTCTCATGGCTATGTCCGATTTTGAATTCTTTATAGCATAGATCCACAGTGTATTCTTGGTGGCTATGATGGTTCATAATGACGTGGATCCACAGTGTACATTTAGTGGCCATGACTCATTTGACATTTTGTAATCTGAGTATGGGAATTCCTACCTCAGACACTGGTATATTATTATGCAGAGGCTTGATTGTTTGCAGGTTCCTGTTCAGCGCACTCCTTGTTTTCGACACACACATTCTACAAAGTATTTTGGTTGTCACGAGTTCCAGCTTCATACTTTGGGGGGCATTCTGTTACACATTATTTTGGTCACCCCAATGATCCATTGACAAACATGTGTTCATGTTCCCAAAAAGAGTCTTTCTTCATGAGGAAGGTGGATGTCTTTCTCTTCTAAAAAACCCTATTAAGGAAGGTCATCATAGGCTTCACTATATGCAGGGTGCGATGATACTCGATCATCACCCTCTTCTCTAAAGCTAGGCTGTGACATCTCCGCTGGATTCTCTACAACTAGGGTGCGACGATGTCAAAAGATTAACAAAAGGTCAAGTTTCATGAAAGTTCTAGAAGGGGATCTTATAGAAGGTGAGGTGGCGTCTATTTGATTTGGATCTTACTCGCTTATCTAATTTGGTGGGATCATCCTAATCCCTTTAACCATCTCTCTTTCTCCTATATAAGGAGGGAATTCTCATGGAAATGGATAAGGTTAATGAAGGTTGAATAGGCTAAGAATTGGATGAATAATTCTACTTCAGTTTATTCTTGAGGGATTCATTTCAGTTCATCAAGTCATTGTGGATCTTCTTCATTCAAGGTTGGAGAAAGTGCATGTGTTGGAGAAAAGGGCCATTGAAAGGGGACCTTATGAAACCAAGTCTTTTGGTTTTAATCTCCACTTTTACTTAATATGATACAACAGTATGTTTCTTTCCCATAAAACTATTCTTGTTTTATTGTATGATTCCTTGATCACATGCATAAGTTCTTGTTGACTACACTGTGTTTCTTTCACTTTGGTTGGCTTGTGTTGTCTTGTAGATTCAATATCACAAGAGAATTGAAGTGGAGCTAGGATGACAACAACAAGAGGAAGCGATATTTAAATGGTATGTTTCCCATCTCTTTTTAAATAGTGAACTCAATGGTTAGATCTTAGGGAAAGTGTCATGTTCTATTCTGTTTTGTTCTAGATCTAGGTGGATCTAGGGAGATCTATTTATTTCCTCATTTACCAATTAATCTCATAAAAAAAGTGATATTGTTACATATCTCGTTACTCTTCAATGTTCAAGTGACATGACTCCTTCAAAAGAAATAACTTTAAAGCTACATACAATTATGTATTGCATCATTGAGGAAAAGTTATACTGGAAAGACCCTTTGGGTTTCCTATTATGTTGCCTAATAGAATCCAAAACAAAAGGTGTCATTGAAGAATTTCATGAAGAAGTATTTGGAGGACATCATTCCTGGAGAGAAACACCTTACAAAATTTTAAAGGCATGATATTATTGGCTGAAATTATTTACCGATGTGAATGCAAGGGTTGGAGCTTGCAATTCATGCCAACTATTTGCTAGTAAGAAAAATATTCCTTCCTTACATTTAATTCCAGTAAACATTGAAGCTCCTTTCCAACAATGGGGCCTAGACTTCATTGGATAAATTCATCCACAATCGATTGTTCAACATAGATGGATTCTGACCACTATTGACTATTTTACGAAATGGGTTGAGGCCATTCCAACTTGGAATGCTACAGATTCAATAGTGATAAATTTTTTGGAAGAAAACATCGTAGCAAGATTTGGTTGTCCTAGGAAAATAGTTATTGATAATGCTCAGGCTTTTAAATCTATGGAAATGATCATTTTCTGACAAAAATACAATATTATTTTAGGTCATTCCACAACTTATTATACTGATGGAAATGGGTTGGATGAATCATCTAACAAGATTTTGATGACTATAATCAAGAAAGTTTTGACAGAAAAAAAAAATCTTGGCATATACACCTAAAATACGCCTTATGGTAAAACCAAATTGGCACCAAGAAAACTATAGGTATGTCTCATTTCCAATTAGTTTATGGTACTGATGTTATTCATCCTATTAATCTTTCTCTTCCTATGATGAAAATATGGAAGGATGCAAATGAAGAGCCAAATGATGTTACACGAAGAATATATCAAATCATCGAAGTTCAACAAAACAGAGTAGAAGTGGATGATAAGTTCCAAAAATACCAGGATAATATGAAAGCCCTTTTTGATAAAAAAGCTAAAGATAGGTAGTTTCTTCCTCGCGATTTAGTTTTAAAATGGGAAGATAGAAAGGAAGACTCAGGAAAAAGTGGAAAATTCAATAATCTCTAGTTCAAACCTTTCAAAATCGTAGCAGCCGAGGGAAAAAACTCATTCTCGCTGGAAAATCTTCATGGAGAGATTCTTGAGGCCCCTATCAATGGGCGTTATTTAAAACATTTCATGTAGTAGTTACATTTTATATTTCCATTGTATATGTCATATTGGATTGACATTGTCAATTTTAATTTTCAAAATTTCTTTTCTTTTTGTAAATTATTTGAGTCATTGGATCACGTGTTGTAAATATTTTCAATAAATTTATGATTTCTTGACATCATTAAAACGAAAAATAAAAAATGTTTGTATCACATATCATCTCTATTCTACAATATTATCTGATATTTTGTATTTCATTCCTTTTGTAGAATAGATATTTTTGATCAGGAGATGAGGCTAAATAAAAACTCGACACTCGTCTTTCAAGAATTTGATTTCTCTAAAAAAAACAGGTGATAAATAAATAATCTTCCCTGCTGAAAATTCAAAAGGAAAATAAGGTATGAGTCCCTACTCTTCTTATAGTTCAAAAAAAAATTAAAATTTCTTTTTGAAATGAATGTGAAGGAATTTTTTGTCATGATGATATTATCACCTGACATAAAAATCATAGGTCTATAAAATTATAACTTGGAGTCTCATGTCAATAAATTCTAAAGCCATATCTGAAATGAAAATAAAAATAATAATAAATGAACTCGAAAGAAATATGCGTTTAAGACCCAAAATCGTGTGGGATTAGGATTTTTTGTTTCAAATCCTATGAATCCTTGATTTGGTTATTTTTACCTATCCCCAAATTTTTATTCATTTCATATTTTCTTTCTCCTTTCTCCTCCTTTTAGTCTTCATAGGAATAAAGAAACTTACCTTGACTCTGAAAACTTAAAAACATATTTTCAAAACAAGGTTAGGCCAAAATATTTATGTTCCTTTAATTTTAATTGAAAAAGTATGTCTAGGATAATTTTGATAATTTTAGCTCTGCTATCAGACTTTAGACCGACTAATTCTCTCAAGGTTGAATCTTGAAAATATTAAAATTCCCAAAAACATTTCCCTTATAGGCGAAGGTGTATTGAGAATGGGAAGAAAGTTAGTTTAAGAGTATTCTTAAAATTATTGACAGACCTTCTTTTCAGTCTAAAGATTTTAAATAGATATCTTCATTTGTATGTTACATAAAGATTGATTGCCCCCACTTCAAAATGTTAAAATAATTAGACAGATGGTGAAAGGAAATTCATAATTCGATTTCCCCCATCTTGTCCAAAAGAGATGATGAAAGGAAATTCGTATATTGATTGCGCTCATCTCAACAAAATGCAAAAGTGTTAATTGAAGTGGTGAAAGGAAATTCAATGGGGGAAGTAGATAACTTCACCGGGGTAGTGAACAATCTCACTGACAATGAAACAATATCTATGATATCTGTAAGGTTGTCATACATATCTATAGACCATACTCTGTTATCTAGTTCTCTTTCCGATGATTTTTTACATCCTAAATCAACTAGGGATTCCCTAAATAAATATGTTACATCTGCTTAACCTTGAAGTGAAAAAAATCGGTCGAAGTTGATATTTTAGTTATTTTTTTTTATTATGTTAAAAAATTCTGAAATCAATTTTAAGAAAAAAAAAATTTAGTAGCCTAACTTGAGATCAATAATTTAAGTATGTTTTGAAGGTTTTTGGACTCAGATAATTTCATTTTTCAATGTATGATTAATTCCTAAAGAAAACTAGAAAATGTTTTTCCAAAAGAAATAATGACTCCATTTACACAATAAAGACACTTGGTCTACTATTCTTTCGCGTATCGTAGGTGTTGGCATTGGAAGTCACTCCTAGATTGCTAGCAGGAGCAGAGCCCGATGCCCATCAGTTTTATGTCACAATGGTTTTTATGGGTGATCAAATGGACAGAGACTTGGGGAAATGTCACTCTAACTCAGAGACTGGGTCCGACGTGTATGAAACAAAAGAGGTCTTGATATAACTTCAATCAGTGGGTTGATTAAAGGGTGAACATGTGGAAGACTTGATAAGAAGAGTGAACAAACTACTTTGGGCAACAGGCTTTCAACAATTTGTAGAAGAAAAACCCAGAATGTGAGCTCCTCTAGTTCAGGGTTTCGAGATACTGAAAAAGGGACTTGACTGGATTCTCCAATTCCAAGTCGTTCAGTGTTAAGAAAATAAAAAAGACTGATCAGAGATGATGCAACTGTCACAGTGATCAAATTCTACATCATCCTATGACAACTACGACTCTACTGGATTCTCCAATTCCGAGTAGCTCTAACACGGTTTGAACAAAGGCATGAAAGAAACTGACATTCATAAGGCAAGAAGTCTCAAGAGTTCATACATAACCAGAGATAACAGTGCTTCATTAAAGATTTACAACCGGGAGCTCTGCTCTACCATCGATACCTTACAAATTACCAAGACTGAGTTTATATATTCAGAGAAAATTTCCTCACAAAGGCATGGGCAATTATTTGAAGCTTGGTGTCCCTTCAGCCAAAATCGGACGGGCTTTCTCTGCCAGACGCTTCCTTAACTGTGCATGGCTCCTGCAGGGGGAGTAGCTAGGCCAGTAAATGCTGAGATAGCGTGTGCAGGCCTCCTCCAGCTAGTCAAGAACTCGACATGGCTTTTCTGAAAATATGGGTACACAGGACCTTCTCGAGAAGACCATTCGCCAGGCCCTCCATGCTTCACACTTAATGACTGAGGAGAGGTTTCAACTACCCCTCCTTACCTTTCATTTACTCCGAGCGAGAAACAGTATCGAGATCAAGCTGAACTAGCATCTGAAGAACACAGTGATACTTTCTGCAACCAAACCGGGTGCTTCGGCCCTTTGCGCAATTCTTTCCATCACCCTCCAAGTGACCACGGGCTGTGACCCTGTACCTATCTTCAAAGGAACTTTCACCGTTTCGCGTTTCATGGATGGGAAGAGGCTGCTCCTCATGCTTCAAAGTTGCGAGGGGCGAGGGAATGAGGAGCCCCAATCGCGCGCCAGATGTCTACTTCAGATGGACGGCTGAGATCTTCTCGGCAAAGCTGTGGACCCAGGCCGGGATGCCCTCATCACCTCGTGACTCGTGGCTGGGAGGAGGCTGGTCCTCGATCTTTAGAGTTGCGAGAGGCGAGGAAGCAAGGAGCCCCAATCATGCGCCAGGTGTCCACTTCAGATGGAAGGCTAAGATCTCCTCGGCGATGCTGTGGGCCCAGGCCGGGATGCCCTCGGCACTTCGTGTCTCACGGATCTAAATACCTATACTTCGGGACTTCTCGCGTCGAGATCCCGAGGCTTCATGCCACCTGTATTCCACTCGCCGACTCTGCTATGGGCCCCACTGCCTCCAGCTGTCGGGATATCGCTTCTCGCAATCTCGCGATATCTACGCCCAAATTCTTGAGCCTTTTCTTGCGAGGCCCCGATATGTGATCCCACGTGCGAATCCAACGTCTCTCCTTGATCCCGATTTAACGGTTACTCATCTTCTCGCTCCTCGCGTCCTCGCGACTTGAGTACCCAAAAACTGGGTCTTTACCCTGCGAACTCCCGAGTTTGCGAGATCATCGACCTTGGATGATGCCGACGACACTTTGCCCGCTCACTTGACCTGCTACTTGGGAAAAAACAGGGATCCTCCCACGCTGCGCTTAAGTGTTTTATGCAACTTGCATACCCGAATTCTCTTGAACCCATGACAAGAATTATCGCTAATAGCAGGGAACCACAATCCCTAGATGGAGCCTATGTTAGAATATGTATAATTTTGAGCTTTGAACTTTAGATATTGTCTCTTAGAAATAAAAAAAATTACCCAAAAGGAAAAAAACTTAGAGAATTGCCTTTTAATTTTAAAATAAATCGATTGGTTGTTATTTACGAATAAGGTGCCTACAATATATATTGTCGATGAGTTACTCTAATTTGATCGAACGGTCCTAATGATATTCGAAGTTTAGAAGTTGCCTGAGTTTTAAAAGAAAATCTTTAACGGTCACTTCGAAGTTTTGCACTTCGGGTATTCCAACAAATCTAAACAAAAAAAACCCCGAAACTCCGAAGTATCGAAGATAGTCACTCGTGATAATTCCTAAAGGACTTACAGACACGTCATATGACATGTGTTTTTTAAATATTTTCTTGGGTTGACACGTAACAATTATTTTTGACATTTATGACGGATGATTGACATGTTTTCAAGTGACACGTGGCACCTCCCTTTTCTTGACACATCATCAAGAATGATGTCATCTCTGCCACATCACTCCGAGAGTTTTAACAAAGATTGAGTTCACAAAGAATCGAAGTATCAAAGCGTCGAACTAATGAATATTAGAAAAAGTAAAAAGTGTTTTAAAGAGTTAATAAAACATTTAATAACTGAGGTTAATCGTGATTAAGTATTAATTAATCACTCTGCAGTTTTGGAGTTCGAGTAATAAATTCCGTTAAGTTTTTAATAAATTCTTCATCAGTAGATCTATACGAAGACTGATATACTTTATGAATAAATCTCTTCGAATTTCAAAATCATTTTATCATTTGCAATTAGCGGTTTTTCATTAAGTGAAGAGCTTACAGACTTCTCTTGTTACAGGAAGGCTAATTTTATTTCCTTAAGGATTATGGCGCCATGAAAAGTTGTAAGGAAGCTTGATGGATCAGGTGATGATTCCGATCCAAATGAAGACATTCTATCAGACACAACTCCACGAGTCACAGATTCCATTAAGTCTTGGAAGCAAGTTTATGATATTTTAGAGCATGATATTATTAACTGTCTAGACGACTCTACTGAGGAAGATGACGAGTCCTTTTCAGCCAAGCTTAGATTGGTAGCATAGTCAGAACTGCATAATATTGTTGCACGGCCTAGAATTATACCCTACAATGATATGATAAATCGACATCCAAACCAGAAGCATCATCAACCACTAGAAGACCGTCGTCAGATCTTTTTGATCGGAGAATCCACAAATAATGTTTAATCTTTCCCCCACACCCAAAGTTCAAGCATACTTATAATACAACATTTCTTCAAGATTTTGAGAGAAACGAATACACTCAATACAATAGAAAAGGTCATGATATAATCAAGACCTAGTGGGGGCATCTGGAAAAATTCAGAGCCGACGCTCATGGTATGTATTCCATGGCATCATTAGATGCTCATATGTTATATATATCCATGAGTCTCTGTCATCTGTTTGGGAAAAAGAACCCTGCATATTTCTCAGTTGAGTGGGAAGATATAATGAATGAAGTAGCCGAGGGTTATACCTTCAATTGGGATAAAATGTTATCTGATAATTTTTCAAGGGAAATTGTTGAATATCAATCATCAAAATCAAAAGGGAAACTTGCTCATTTTTACATGTCATCATATATTATGGATGCCATTTGTTTCATGACCCCATTTCCCCTGATGAACTGGAGTTGGACCCCAACCTGGTCTAAGCCAATACATTTATACCACTCCAAATTATGGGAGGAAAATACCAAAGATTTATTTTATGAAATCTATGAAAGTGTAGTGGTACCTGTTCACATAACTATCTATGGCCACCCACCACCCAGGATTTCAGAAAATATTATGAGGAATTTAGGCATACTTGTAGACTAGTTTATTGAGGATAATTTCTCTTACACTATATTATTTGGTTGTTCCATTCCTTCTCATGCCCTTCCACAGTTTTTACCTGACAGGATGGTGTGTAGAGAAGTGGCATACCAAATAGTAGCTGGAGGTATCCGCAAGGAATTGAAATCAGTTCAGAAAATGGTATGGGAGACTTTCCCCATTCAAGTTGGTATGTTCACATTGTTATATTTTGGTCATTCTAAAGTCTAGTTTGCAACCCTGGAAGATGTCAAGTTAGTTGACATCGAATTCAAGAGACATGATCCACAAAATATAGTGGAGAATCATTTGGATCAATACAACATGAAGCGATACATCCATGAGGATTCTCCTTATTATGAGATGTTGATCTAGGTGGATATCGGTGGCCACCCACCTTTTCCAACTGGCTCAAAACAGTTTTATGGCAATTTTGGTAATTTACTATTTTTAGCATCTTTTCGGGTCTTGAAACTTCCGGAGCCGTTTTGAGGCCCTAAACAACGATTTTTGGGAAAATGGGGAGCAGCATGGAAGTTCCTTCGATGTTTCTCACACAAAAGTTGTATTCCTCGGATAGATATTTCTAACAAGGTATTGAGTGCGTCAAACGAAGATCGTATGCAAACGTTACGATCCTGGGAAGTTGATGTACTGACTTACCCAAATGGGGCCCACATGACTTTTGGCGCTTCATCTCCTAGGGTTAGGTTTTTGGATGTCTATGGTTTTTGAAATTCTTGTTTATTGTAAAAAGGCCTTCAGAGCCTCATTGTAACCATCTTCTTGTGAATGAGCACATCCATCACATCTCTTCTTAGAGATAAGCCACCACCATTCCAACAAGCTTGTTTTTCGCTGCATTTTACAGTTTCATATTATTTCCTTATTGAATAGAAAACCAGTTTTACTGTATCTCTGTTATTTTGTGTTAAACACTTGTTAATAATCTGTATTCATTTTGTTCTTCTTATAAATCTGGATTAGTGGTATCAGAGCGGTCTACTCCTTGTCGTCTTAATGCATGTCCCCAAAGAGGTCAGACTACAAAGAGTTGGGTCTCGAGCTTGTTTCTCTTAAGGAAAAAAGCTCTGGCATGCCCAAGAGACCTCTCATGGAAGGAGAAAATAAATATGACGGGACAGGAGATCCTTTCAAAAAAATTCTTGAGGAATCCCTCACGCAACAGAGGAACGAGATGATGGATAGTTTCATGCAAATCCTTCGACGACTACCAACATGCAACTCATCTTCTTCGAGCGGAGGCATTGCCCCCTTCAAGGTACAAATAAAATTTGATATTCCTATATTTGAAGGTCAGATAGATGCAGATGTTGTAGACAAGTTGTTGAATCTACTAGAAGGGTATTTTTCTATCCATAACTTTTCGAATAGAAAAAATAATAATTTTGTGCTCCTGAAATTCGTTCCCCATGTCAAAGATTGGTGGGAACCTTTCTGTGAGCAAAAGGAAACAAAGGAAACCTTATTATTTACAGTCATGGCCACCTGAGAATCCTTTAGGGATGCTATTAAGGAACAATACTACCCTGTCAGAAGTTATGACGACTTGTATACCAAATGGACCACATTGCGGCAAGAAAGAGACCAAGCAGTGCCAAATTTCACAAATATCTTCCATACCTTGCACACCAAGCTAGGTATCAAATATTTAGAGTGACATCTGGTTCTCAGGTATCGCAGTGATCTGCATAGATACATTCAGACCGAAATGGAATTTCTGGACATCTCATTCTTGGGTGCGACCTACCGATATGCTGTCAAAATAGAGAAGAAGCTCAAACAAAAAATGCTACAATTTGGGCCTGGGAACCCCTTACAACAAAATCTAGGAAAGGGCGGTCCCAACCCACAGAACAAAGGATAAAGCATAGACGGACAATATTAGGACAATTAGTCCAAGCCACAAGAAAAGAAGGACACCAGAAAGACAAAGAAAGATATCTGGAAGTGGTGCAACTTCCATAAGAGTCCTTGGCATAACATTGTTGACTGTCGCTCAAAGTAGTCATTGGTGGCTGAAGTGAAAGCCTCTGAATCAGATGTGGGTTCTGAATCTGAGTCAGAACCAAAAAGGGGAAGACATATCATTGATGTAGAACCCAGTGCCACCGTTGCTACCACCAAGCTCTAGCCTAATGAACCTGACGAGCCAGAAGAAGGAGAGTGCCTCTTCCATTCACATATGTGGGTAAAAGGCACCCCGTTGCACTTCATCATTGATAGCGGTAGCCAGAAGAACCTCATATCAGCATAGGTCATCAAGCAGCTAGCCCTTCAGACAATGCTGCACCTACAACCCTACACCATTGGATGGCTCCACCAAGGAAGCGATCTTTGCATCAACCAACAATGTCGAATGTCGTATGACATCAAGCTCTTCAAAGACGAGGTATTGTGTGACGTTGCTCCTCTCGAAGTTTGTGATGTTCTTTTGGGCCAACCTTATTTATGGAAACATCATGTTGTATATGAGTCTAGGCCTCGTAGTGTTATTATTACTTTGAAAAGGAAATTGTACAAGATACCCAAGGTAGTCCCACCGAGTGTTATTTCCTTGATCTCTACTAAGAAATGCAGGAAGATCATCTCTCAGACGGAGAAGTTTGTCTTCTTCATGATTCGCTCTCAGAATGAGCGAAATATCACAGCCACATCCAGGGTCTCTACAACGGATCTATCCACACATCATAAGAAAGTAGATAAGTTTGTGGAAGAATACTCATATATCTTCTCCTCACCTACTGGGATACCTTTGCATTGTCAGGTCAAGCAACCCATCGATATGACCCCCGACACACCACTACCCAATGGGCCAGTCTATCGTCACTCTCTTTTAGAGAATGAAGAGATCAAGCGATAGATCTAAGAAATTCTCCACAAGGGGCACATCCATCCCAGCTCATCACCTTGCGGGAGCCTAATCTTGCTGGAACAAAAGAAATATGGAACCTGACGACTATACATTGATTACCAGGCTCTGAATAAAATCACAGTCAGAAACCGATACCTGATTCCCCGAATTGATGACCTCCTTGATCAACTCATGGGGGCCAAATACTTCAGTAAGATTGATCTAAAGTCTGGCTACCACCAGGTCCTGATAGAACAGACAGATGTATGGAATACTTCCTTCAAGTCAAAGGAAGGCCTTTTTGAATGGTTGGTCATTCTCTTTGGTTTGACAAATGCTCTAGCCACTTTCATGAGGATGATGGATGATATTCTATGACCATTCACCAATACTTTTGTAGTGGTGTATCTGGAGGACATTCTCATTTACAACAAGACTTGGTTCGAACACTTGCAGCATATTCAGCAAGTTCTGCACACCCTACGGCAGCACAAACTATACGCCAACTTGGAAAATGCTCCTTCGGCATGGATAGGGTCCATTATCTGGGATACATCATTGATCATCATGGCGTACATGTGCATCCATCCAAGATCCAAGTCAGCCGTGACTGGCCAGCCCCAACCACACTCACTGAGATTTAGAGCTTCTTGGGGCTTGCCAATTTCTACCGCGGGTTCGTGTTGGGATTCTCTCATATTGCATGGGCCCTCAGCCAAATAACCAGGGGTGGTGGTAAGGAGAAATTTGCATGAGGTCAGTCCCAACAACATGTGTATGATGATTTGAAGCAACACTTGTGCTCATCCCCAATACTTTCACTACCAGACCTGCAACAACCCTTTGAGATCGAGACAAATGTTTTTGACTATGCTGTGGGTGCCATTCTCACTCAGTACAACCACCCCATGGCCTATCGACACTATCATATGTTTTCCATAAGTACCCTACTTACGACAAAGAAATGTACTCCATTATGTAAGCCTGCTTCCAGTGGAGACATTACATTCTTGGGAAGGAGACAGTCATCCACATTGATCATAAGCCACTGCAGTTCATGTATACAAAAGGAAAATTGCAAAATGACCTCCATCAAAAGTGGTCCACATACTTGCAACAATTACACCATGGTGCTAGACTCTTGTGGCCATGAGACCTCTGTATGGCCCCAACTCTATGAGACAGACCCAAACTTCGCCACCACCTACCAAATGTTGGGTGTAAATGCAGTTGTCAATAATTTCCATCTTCATGATGGGTTGTTGTGTCATTTGGGTCATTTATGTGCTCCATCAAGTGAGTGAGAGAAGATGATATGGGAAGCCCACTAAAATCGTATGGTAGGACACTTCAACATTGAAAAGACAGTGGCAATGCTACAGAAACATTTCTACTAGCTGAAACTTTGACATGAGTTCATCAAGTATATCAGGTCCTGCACTGCCTGCTCTATTTCCAAACCGACCACTAAGAAATAGGGCTTGCACACCCCTCTTCCTACTCTTGATAGGCCATGGGAATCCATCTCCATGGACTACATGTCGGGCCTCCCATCCACCAAATGGGGAAATGACTTTATTTTTTTGGTTGTTGATCTCTTTTCTAAAATGGTGATTCTAGTTGCTTGCAAGAAGATCATCACAACAGAGGCCACTACCAAGATCTTCTTTGAATGAGTCTGGGTACATTTTGGAATCCCACAAACCATTATCTTAGATTAGTATAGTCAATTTCT
>ML779909.1:1096384-1110750 GCA_009831015.1 Picea engelmannii | reverse complement strand
CATTTACAAGAAGAAGCATAAAACTTAACACATAAGTTTATTTTGCATATTTATACACATGAAGCAAGGTCCTGTAAAGTTTATTTTAATGAAGTAGGGGTGCTTGCATAGCATAACAAGTCAGCCTTCTATTTTCAGATCATAGACATATGACTAAAGAGAGGTCGTAAATCAAATGATTGTGCATATCCTTCACATGTATAATTCCAAGCACTGTCGCACATGGAATGAGAGCCTTCCCTATGTACAACATAGCTACAACCGAGCCCTGTATAGCTCAACCAGCCACAACACCTTTCAGGTGGGATTGGGATTCCAACCATTGGGTCCCATAGATGTTGCACTTCCCATTGCTGTCACCTCGACCAAATCATCTCCTGCTTCAATTGAATTTGACAAATCCATATGGTTCATTGAGTGGATCCAATAAATCCACCAATAGGTTTAGGATATTGTATAGAAGTCCAATGACAAGTACAAGCAATGCCATGATCGACATTGGGTGCCACATAAGTTTCAGGTGGGCAACAAAGTTTGGTTGCACTTGTAGAAAGAATGCCTTACAGGATCCCATTAGAAGCTTCGTCCACTCTGATATGGGTCATACACCATCACCAAGGCCGTGAGGGATAATTATTTTGAGCTCAACATTCCTCCTTTCCTTGGCCTACACCCAACGTTCAACGTGGATCTCCTTCGCCTTTATTTCCCACCATTATTGGACACCTCAAAAGTAGCAGAACAACTGACACCAATAGAGCTCAAACCCGACTGCATACAATAAGAATCCAATGATCAGATTGTGGACACACAAATCAAGGGCACTCGATACAAAGGATCCAACTTTATCAAGTCGTCAAGGCAGGGCAACTCCTGCACCAAGGCAAGTGGCTCACTCGGGGCCAAATTCAACAGAAATTTCCTCATCTGATGGGGTAACTCAATGCAATGGAGACCATTTCTTCCTAAGGAGGGAGGATTGATCCAGGTGGATATCGGTGGCCACCCACCTTTTCCAACTGGCTCGAAACAATTTTCTAGCAATTTTGGTAATTTACTATTTTTAGCAGTTTTTCGGGTCTTGAAACTTCCGGAGCCGTTTTGAGGCCCTAAACGACGTTTTTTGGGAAACTAGGGAGCAACATGGAGGTTCCTTTGTCATTTATCACACAAAATTTGTAGTCCTAGGATAGATCTTTCTAACAAGGTATTGAGCACGTCAAACGTAGATCGTATGCAAAAGTTACTACCCCGGGAAGTTGATGTACTGACTTACCCAAACGGGGCCCACATGGCTTTTGGCGCTTCATCTCCTAGGGTTAGGATTTTGGATGTCTAGGGTTTTTGACATTCTTTTTTACTGTAAAAAGGCCTTCAGAGCCTCATTATAACCATCTTCTTGTGAATGAGCGTAGTCGTCACATCTCTTATCAAAGATAAGACGCCACCATTCCAACAAGCTTGTTTTCCGCCGCATTTTACAGTTTCAACTTATTTCCTTATTGAATAGAAAACCAATTTATTGTATCTCTGTTATTTTGTGTTAAGCACCTATTAATAATCTGTAGTCATTTCATTCTTCTCATAAAATCTGGATCAGATGTTCAGGGAAGTTATATCATATGAAGAAGTTCAAAGAAGATTCTAGACCCTCCCTCTTGACCAACAATATGGTTTCCTCAAATTTTAAAAGAATAGATGAAACACTTTACTGAAGATATTGAAAGGAGATTTAAAACCCATGCCTTCTTCACAGGAAGCTAAACCCACAGTATTTGAGCCAAGTTGCTCCACTAAGCACAATGCTGAAGAAGTCCCGAAAAGTTCAGAAGGGTTATTCCAAGAAATGAAAACATCACTTTCAGGTCTAATTAGTCAACAAGCATTAGCTCAGTTTGAAGCTTTCATGAATTAAGGACAATTTTTTCCTCATTCAATGCCAGCTACTATTGTTGGCACCCCAAATACAACAGGTCAGGAACATTCCACAACAATTATTTCTCCTAATCCATCATTAACCCCTTTACAGACCAGTTTTGGAAATCCTAATTCAGATCTCATTCATGTTGATGATCTTACTCCTATCTTTCTTGAAGATATGACTCCCTCGAGTTTCTTTTTCATTAAGAAACAAAAAGCTATTGTAAAAAGAGAATCTCACCAAAAAGATGGAGTAGTCACTAAAAGGCAAAGATTGGTGTATGATGGGAAAGATCAAGATGATCCTAAGTTTGCAAAAGATGTTGCAGATTCACTAGGGGATTTTTCCACTACCAATCAATGGTCATTGGACAATTTAACCAAACAAATGCAAAAAAAATGTCTCTTGGTAGAGAAATTGCAGAATGAGATGCATAGTACATAACAAATTGTTAGAAGCAGGATGCATCGAGACATTGAACAAATCAAGGCTAGTTATCAGTATCAAATGAAGCAGTTACAGGATAATCTTGAGTTGATATACTAGAGTTCATAGACCAACAAAGGTTTGATCACTCAACAGGACAATTTGATTAAACAACTGCAGGCCAAAATGTCCCAAACATAGAACACAACAATAGATATTATTGCCTTCAAAACACAAGCATTGAAAATCAATGAGTTGTTGGTGAATCCAAGTTTACAGTATCAAGTCACAGCCCAAGAAGCAAAGAATATCCAGGAACATTTTCCACTAGTACAAAAGAAGATGTTTTCCTTTGAATTGAATGAGAAGATTGAGCCTTTAAGATTTGTGGTAGCATTGATGGACATGTGCACCCAATTCAATGAACATAGAAAAGCGAGTGTAGCTGGGAGAAAATGAAAGAACATACACAATGTCCACTTTCTCCACCGGTACTCTCACTCTACCTTTCACCCTCCATCCTGTCACATCCTCCACGTTCCTGATACCATCTATCTCACCACCTACACTTACCCTCTCTCTACACGACACTTGTCCCCATGTCATATTATTCGTGAACAATTACTCTTTTCTGTAACCGTTAGCCATCCCATAACAAGCCACCACTAAGCTACCTATCCAATTGCCACCCCCATATGTTCAATTGCAATTCTTTATCCCAGTAAACACATTTGAAGGGACAAATGGCAAAGACAGTAAGCAAATGATTGTGGTGGCCTTAATGGACATGTGTACCCAGTTCAAATAACAAAGGAAAATGAGTGCATCTGTGAGAAAATCAAGGGACAGATGAAGCGCCATCACATCAAATCAAAACTCAACAATATCTGCATGTTGTTATTTCATTCAGATTGCATTCTATTTTTATGCAGATATTGGGGGAAGTCCAATGGTTTTCAGTTGAGACAATTTTTGTATAAATAGATATATTTTAGATATATTCGAGGCGGATTATATCCTAATGTAAAAGATAAAAAAATTTGAATATCAATACAAGTGCAGACATAGATTCTAAGTTTCATTCAATTTGAGTTATGTGCTTCCTCTTTATCTGAATTTATTTTTGTAATTCTTGAAGAGTGAATGATTACAATTTAGTAACACGTCTACTGTGATAATAATATATCATAATTTCATTCAGTAGTATCTTTTCCTTTGTTATTACTTTCAGTAAAACAAGACCTGTGACCTGTGTAAATTACTTCATTTTTATCTCCTTTCAAGGGTGCATCTTCTACTTTTCTTCTACTACAAACAAGGTGAGACTTACCTGTAATTGATACCTGACTTTGTTTTAACAATTTTGTAAATCATTTCTACACCATTTGACATTATAATTGTGACTCAGATAATGAGATACAACCTCTGTATTGTCTTATCATTAATATCATTTAAGAATTATTTCTCAGAAACCTAAAGGTAGAAAAAGAACTTATAAAAACACTTCATTTTAAATATTTGATGCCTGACATTATTCTTTGAGCCTTAGCATCAATCTCAGGAACAACAAGATGAATCAACACCATCCTTTTGTTCATGCTCAGTCTGAGGTTCGTACACTTCACCATCTAACTCTTCATCTCCAAAATTTTGAGATAACTTACCACAAGCTTGTAATTCATCTTCAATCTCCTGAGCATCATTAAACATCTGCTGCAAGTTAGTGAATATCCTTTCCAATAGAAAAAGAAACACATCTGGATGAAGAGATGTTGCATAGTATAGCTTGGTAGTACCTTAAGGTGGTTGGATTTCTTTGGGAATTTTATAATAAAGAATAGCAAACCTCCTACTGAAACTTGAGATGGTTTCATCTTTCATTCTCCTCATGGAATAGAACTTTGAAAGGAGTAAATCCCATGAATTTCTCTCACCCCAAAATCTAGGGAAAGATTCCCTCAATTCATCCCATGAGTTAATCGACTGAAGCTGCAAATATCTGAACCAAGATTTGGAATCTCCTTTCAGGGACTGGGAAAAGGCTATCATACACACATAATTATGTTCAATCTCAAAAAGGTTAATGAAATGCTCAAAAGCCTGAAGGTGTTTTTCATTTGTAAGATTGTCAAGTTCTCCATCGAATCCAGGTAGATATTTGTAATGTTTTGTTGGAAAATCATGAAGGATATTTTGCAATCTTAAGGGTTGATATCTCTGTTGGATATTTTAAGGTATAAGATTAGGTACATAAGCTATTCTATTTTCTTGGGTATCTTTAGGATTATAAGGATGATTATTTAAATCATATAATTCAAAAGAAAATTTTCGTTCAAGATCAGTTATGCAAGGAGAAAGGATACACAAATGCAGATCTGTGCTCCTCATTACAATGCAACAGGTAAAGGAAAATCCATTTAACATGCTTAGAAAAAAAACAAGAGGCACTTGATGAAGATGAACAAAATTTACTGAAAGAAATTTGCACTTTGATACCTGACTCTTTGTCCCTTCATATTATTGTCAAATGAGCTCGTTCTCCAGTGGAGCCCTTGAATTTAATTGAAGCATGATTGGGGTCACCGGGTGAATGATAAAACCTTCTTTGTGTCTGACTATTTTTCACCATCAGTACTCAAATATGAACTTTGTTGTTTATCCCAGGGAATATTTCACCTTCATTCCCCGACAACGGTGCCAAAAATGTTATCACTCTGTAATTTATTTGTGTTGTATCAAAGAATCTCGGAGGTAACTACAAACCAACTTGCATGATGGAATCTATCCCTTCCAACCCAGAGAGGACTCTCTCACATATTTTCAATGAAATCAGAGGCTAGGTATTTAGTAAAAGAGAAAATTTATGAAATTGTTGGCCAAAGGAAAATAAAATCCATTGGGCATGGACTCCAAATAATACAAATGATAAATATCAGTGACTAGTTGATGAGGATTCCAGGGAACAAAGGAGAGGTAGGCAATGTTCTATAGTGAATATATCAGCTATAGCATGGTAGCAGAAATGAAGAAAACAACATCCCATTATATCAAGAGCATCTAGCTATGGATGAATTCTTGATATAACTTTAGAGGAATAATAGACAATGGAAAATTGCTATGAACAAAGCACCAAAGTAAAGATGAATTATGAACATAGAATCTCACCAAAATGAATAAGTATTTAACTACACATGAGATGGAGCATCTAACAAAGATGAATTCCAAACATATATAAATTTAAATACTAGAAGACTTACATAGATTTTATAAACAAAGAAACAATATCACATAAGAAAACACATACTGTAAAACATCATCGACATGAATCTCTTCTATGAAAACACTATGTACTTATGTACTGATATCTTATTAAGCTCAGAAATAAAAAATAAAAAAATCCAATACCAAAATAGTTTTGTTCTCTCTAGTCCAACCATTTGCTAATCAAAATTACAAAAATATCTAGGAATAATTCTTTCCCAAGATGAGGAGGTCGAATTCAACCATTTTCCTTTATTTTTGGATCTAGTTACATCAAAATAGGAACAAACTCAAAAATGTTTGCTAAGAAATAGGAATCAATTTGCTGGAAAATAGGGGTCAAATATAACATCATATCTCTTGAATCATGAGAGTTTTTACAGAAATGGGAGAGGTTTCTGGATATAAAACTGTGCTTGAGAAAAACCTCTTCCTATTTTCAAAAATTATTCTCCATCATCTTGGGATCTGCATCCAAAGATAATAACTAAAACAAGAAATCGTTAAATATTTAAATCTGAAAAATAGGATGAAAATAACCCTTCGAATCTCCCAAACTATGACACATGTGCAAAACATGAGAGATAAATTTGTTATAGGTTATGTTCTTGAAAAAATCCTCTTTGTGTTTTTAAAACAACATCTCCAGTTGTTCGAAAAACGATCTTGAAGTTGACTGCAATAACAATCTGCCCTGCAGACTTTGCGTAGCGAGGTTGTACACCGAGGGTTCTTTTC
The DNA here is from genome assembly GCA_009831015.1 of Picea engelmannii. Classification (NCBI taxonomy): domain Eukaryota; kingdom Viridiplantae; phylum Streptophyta; class Pinopsida; order Pinales; family Pinaceae; genus Picea; species Picea engelmannii. The sequence goes on along the minus strand of ML779909.1, from coordinate 1,104,404 downwards.
AAGTTTTCTTCATATGGTTGATCAGTACAAGTTATTTGGAGGTTGAAAATAGTTTTTCTAACATTAAAAATGATATTTATGAGCAATAGAAACATAAAAGTTTGTTGCAAACATTTCTCTTTACTCCAATCTTCAAAAACTCAAAACTAGTAATTTAGAGCAACAAAACATTAAATTTAAACCCATGTGTATAGTCTACATAAATATATATTTTATGAAGCCACTGTGTTTTTTTTAGACTATCCTGAACATCCAAGCTACATTTATTATAATGAAGTCCCCTTTTATGCTTCAATTGTAATCTACAACACTTGCATAGCGTGCTGGCACAACTTGTTGTGCAATTGTGAGCTACAACACTTGCGTAGTGTGTTTGCAGAGCGAAATTATTGCAGTTAGTATTTTTTTATTTTCTCTCAAATGGTAAACTGGGTTGGGATGAATTTTAGTTAGAAATTTAATATCCTCATGATGCCTCTACGGGAGCAATTTTGGAAAAGCTGAGTCCACATATATCGAGAAAATTCAAAAATGGTTGTAGATGACGGTGGCTCATTTCTCAACAATAGTGAAGCATTTTGACCTGAAATTAAGTGATCTTATTCACATTACCTTCATGCATATCCTATAAAATTTTCACAGCAAACGGGCACACGATTTAAGAGTTATGATAAAAATACACTTGTCCAGCGAGCTCGCTACGCAACTGGAAACTACAACAATTGTGTAGCGTGTGATTGCTACGCAAGCTCTGTTTTCCCCTGCTTCCACGAAACCCTCATGCAAACCTTTATCTGATGTTTGAAATGTGATGTCCCAATTCTTTTTAAATTTGAAACACCTTGGAATGTACTTGATCATAGCTTCAAAAACAATCCCCATGCAACATTTCGCAGCACCCAAAACTGATACTTGTATATTAGGGTTTGCATGTTTTCTTGCTTATACATAGTTGAATATAGGTCATGTTGATAGGATTATTAAGGGACTGTAAGATATATGTATGTCATCAAACAAAAAAAACCCGTGTGCTTGCTTCCAAAATGTGGATACATCAAACCCTAACCACATTACAATACTAGGGTTTCTATGTACTATGATTTCTTTCATATGAGATATGGCAGAACTGTAGCAAGGTGGAAAATCGTGTGTTCAATGAATTGGGATGTTGGAGAGGTGACATTAATCACTAAACTAGAATTGACATGACATTAGACCAGAAAAGGACTAGGAAAAGTGACTTTACCCCAGTACATTATATGTGCTAACATTTGGCTCCTAGTGGGGATGGTGTCCTCTCTGTGAGGCAACAAAGAACCCGAATACTAGTGCCTGATCCATTGGGTTGATGCCAAACTTGTGTGCAACCTGAAAATTGGTGTGCTCTAACATGTGACCTTATTTAACTGAAAAAAAGCCTACTCTTCAATATGAAAACCCAAATTGTACTATGAATGTTGCAAATTGCAAATTGAACTAAAAACTACTGAAAATAATGCTCAACCATGTGAACTTATTCAAACACACTCCTACTCTGAGGCTGATCCATAAATGGTTCAATCAAGTGACATCATATACCTAGTGCAACTATGCAAGAACTTTGTCAACTAATTTAAATCCTTGCATTCATTCCTATAGAGGCAAAAAAAGAAATCTACTTGATGGCATCTTCAATAAAAATTACGAACATATTTGACTTTGAAAAAATTTAACACCTTAATCTTACTTGTTGACTCCAAGAACAATGCAAAAGGATCTTGAAAATAGTGTAGAAAACAACCATCTTGTATCAACCCCTCACCTGCATTCTTGATCTTATGCAAATCTCATTGATGGTTGTCATGAAAGTACTAAAAATATTCATAATACTTTTGAAATGAAACCCCTACCGGACAATTAGATGATGTTGGCTGCAAAACTAAGTATTTATCATCTTCATTTCTAGATTGATAGTTGGCCAATAGCTGCAAATTTTGACTATTTAAACCCTCTATATAATCAACTACTGGGTCATGAAAAACAAAAGGAGATTGTTGCAATTCATTGTCAATTTTATCCATTGAGTCGAGATGACTTTGTATCATCCCATACTCCTCAATTTCATTAATTGTTTTAACATTTTCTCTCAACAATTTAAATGAATAAAATCATAAAGGCAGAGAATTTCCATCAACAAACTCATTGTTTTCTCCATGTTCATTGGCATAATTGTGGAACTGCTGAATTATAACACTATGAAAAATATCCTTCAGTAATTGGAATGAAGAAAATCACAAGAGTAAAGTATTTCCTTCACTTGATTCAGTACTTTCCTCATTTTCTTCATCATTGTAATAACTAAAATATGCAGGGTGACTGCTTTCCTGGGACTGCTGAAAATCATCATTTCCTAACAGGGAAAATGTAGCTGCTTGTTCTGAAAATTCACCCTCAAAATCAACAAAATAATCATCATCATATTCATCATACTTGGGAAATTCAACTACATTTGCAATGTCATCACACATGAAAATTGCGACAACAAATTACTCCTCAACATGATGATCTACAAATTCACTTTCATGACACTCACTTCACCATCTAACTATTCATCTCCAAACTGCTCAGATAACTTACCACAAGCTCGTAAATTGTCTTTAACCTCCTAAGAATCATTAAACATTTGTTGCAAGGTAGCAAATCTCCTTTCCAATAGAAAAAGAAACACATATGGATGAAGATATGTTGCATAGTATAGCTTGGTAGTACCTTAAGGTGGTTGGATTTCTTTGGGAATTTTATAATAAAGACTAGAAAAACTCCTACTGAAACTTGACCTGGTTTCATGTTTCATTCTCCGCATGGCATAAAACTTTGAAAGGAGTAAATCCCATGATTTTCTCTCACCCAAAAATCTAAGGAAATCTTCCCTCAATTCATCCCATGAGTTAATCGACTGAGGTTGCAAATTTCTGAACCAAGCTTTGGCATCTCCTTTCAGGGATTGGGAAAAGGCTTGTTTGTCACTATAATTGTTTATTAATTGAAACAATCAAGTGTTACATAAATTGTCAACCTAGGGAAGTCTGTTTATTTCAAAGGCAATCACACATTGTATATGATCAATCTCAAAAGAAATCCAAAGTTGTAGTAAAAGTTACACTAATCACACCTTGCTTTGAACAAACTGAAGTTCTACTTTGAATTACAGTAAAAGCAATCTATCTATTGCAGAATTTAAGACTTCAAAGGAAAATAATTATCAAAAGAATCCTGGATTACATTAAGAAACAACAACCTAGGAAAAAGGAACCTTTCAGCATACTGCAAAGAAGACTAACTATTCTGTAACAGAGAACATGACCCTATTACCCAAAGCATGAATCTTCAGCACCTGTCTCTGACTATCACACTTTCATAAACTCATTTTGCAAACAGAATTACCAATCAAAATGATCAACAATTACCTAGGAATGAATTGTATGAAAACGATGTAACAATCAGTTGAAATAGAGTTTCAGAAAAACAAAGTTTTAACAAGGCATGAATAAAAACAATACTTAACACACTACAGAAACTAATGGGTGAATCTTGTGAAGAAGGTTGGCCCTCTCCTTCTCACAAGATTCCCCAGAAATGAAAGGAACTAAGAAGAAATGCTCAGAATGATCTTTTATTCATCTATCCAATGTGACAAGTTACAATATCAAAAGTTAACATGCTCCTTCTCTGTAATTCCCTTCTAGCTAAGCCTTTCGTAATCTCCCCTCTAATGTTGATTTCTCCCCTATTTAAAGACGAGAATCCTCTTAATACAATTAAGCATAAAATTACATGTGTACATACAAATCCTATTCTTAGTCTGATCTAATCTTCTATGTTGGAATAGGATATTCTGATCTTCCGTAGAAAAATGCTATTACAGTGGTTGTAATGGTCCTAGCTTGAGGTACAACTATTGCGGTCGGTGTAACAACTCCTTTAATTATATTTTATTGTTACTGCTGTATGTGAAATATTGTTTCAGCATCGCAAATCACAGACTGTTTCAGCAATGAGATTTGCGTACTGTTTGACTGTTTCAGCAACGTGGTCTTCAAGCAACAACGATGGTTGTAATGGTGCTGGCTTGAGGTACAAATATTGCAGCCAGTGTAATAACTCCTTTAATTATCTTTTCTTGTTACTGTTGTATGTGAAATGGTGTTTCAGCATCGCAAATCACAGACTGTTTCATCAATGGGATTTGCGTACTGTTTGACTGTTTTAGCAACGTGGTCTTCAATAAGCAACGATATATTAATTGCGGTCTTCACACTGTTTTAGCAACTATATATTTATGATTAATGACTAAGTATGAAAGTAATGTAAAATTACATGTAAAACAAATTAAACATATAGCAAAGAGAAGAAACGTTATATACCTTTGGAAAAATAGATTAAGGTGATAATGTAGGCTTAAATATGAGTGGGAAAATGATGTAATGGTAGCAAAAAGTATGAGCAAAAAGGTACATTATAGGGTCCTAACATCCCCCCCAACTAAAAAGGTTGCATGTCCTCAGGAAACTTTAATCTGAATCAGAATCCGGATACTGACTCTGGGCGTGCAAATTACTTAAGCAGTAGCTGTAGAAAGTACTGTCTGTTGGGGCTCTGAATCCTTGAACATGTTGTAGCCTTTGCCAAGCTGTTGCTTCAACCTTCTTGTGAAACCTATGATGAACTTGATACTTCTCTGTTGGCATCGACATAATGGGAAAATGGAACTGATAACCTATCCAATTTTCATCGCATTGCTGGACACATTTGATGTAACTGGGTACCCAGAAGAATATTGTCTCAAGATTGGTAGGACTAAAGGGATTGTGCTCCTGCCTTTTCTTAGAAGATTGTTGCCAAAACATGTCATTTTCTTTTAGGGCAGCAGTCTCTACGGATTTAATAAACTGTTGACAATCCTGAAGTATTGTTGCCTGTAGTTGTCGTATATATTGAATCATCCCTGGTTTCTTCAAAAATTGATAATATTCTACAACAAAGGTGGCAACGTTCTGTGGTTCTAGTTTTATCCAAAGGAGATGGTTATCTTCATTATGCTTGGCAGCTAGAAAATCATTCTGCCATGTAATTTGGTTGGCAAGGAAGGAGGCGGGTGCCTGAATCTGGATATCACCAACAAGAGGATTAAGATTAAGCTGTCTGTTCTCAGGAATGGCTTCATTATGAAGATATAACTCACATAGTATATGTTGATCAATAGTAGAGGCTTCTACAAAAGTTTGAACAAAATTTTCTGGTTTGAACACTGCATAGGGTCTTCCATCTTTGATCGATTTCATCTGAAAGAATGCAAGTCGTTCTGTAAGGAAAAGAGAGTAATTTGAGGATGGTTTCCTAGCAGCCAACAATTTTTGTACCAAATCAAACATCAGGAGCAATTTACTTTTTAAATTCTCATTCTACTTCTTATGGGCACGAGATTCTTTGCGTGTTTGCTCCAAAGCTTCCTAGTTTGAATATATGTGGTTTAGCCAAAGTAGTTTGTGCTCCTGCAAACTTTTGTCCTGTGTAATAGAAGACTCCTTTTTCCATTTGTTCATTATTACCTGCTCTTTCCATGGTTGAGTTTGTGTTTCAACATCGCAAGTGGTAGACTGAGGTAGAGTCCGAGTGGCTTGTTCCACAAAAGTAGGCATACTGATCTTGCCAGGAGGGGCATATTCATCAACAGGTAGAGTTTGAACAACTTTACTAATGAAAACAGGAGCTTCGGATTTAACAGTTGTTGTAGGCTAGGGTTCCTGTAGATTATCTTTGATTTTTTGAATTTTTGAAGGTCCTATTGGTTCTTGTGTAATAGTAGGGTGTTCCTCTTTTTTAACTACAAAAGTCGTAGGTGCAGGGGAAGCTCCAGGCATTGGGATTTGAACCACCTTGTAGCCTACTTGATCATAAATATCCCCACATTGGATGCACATATACTCTCTATATTGATCATCTTTTGTGTTTTTCTCTGCCATGGCTGCTACACGAGCTAAGGTATACAAATTAAGTTCCCTGTCATAGACTTGCTTTTCCATTACCAGCTCTTGCTTGTAAGCTTCCAGTTTTGATATTAGAAACTCATTCTCTTGTAAGAGAGAAGCCATTGTTGGTTCTGGTTATTGATCTGTCATAGGTGTATCAAGAGGGGTGACTGGTTTTTGTGTAACGGTCACAACCTCAGTAGTTGGTTCTTGTGGAGCAGCTACAAAATCAACAATTGATTCTTGTGTTTTGGATACTTGATGTAAATAAAATAGTGTTGTATCACCCTGGGCATGTGATTCTTGTATTTCAGGAATAAAGTCAGTAGTTGGTTCTTGAGTTTCGGCTGTAGCTGGTTCTTGTGTAACAACTATAGCTGGTTCTTGTGTAACAACTATTGAATGAGTAGTTGGTTCTTGTGTGAAAGCTACTGAATGAGTAGATGGTTCTTGTGTGACAACTACTTGATGTAAAGAAAATGATGTTGCAGCACCCTAAGCATCTGATTCTTGTGTTTCCAGAATAAAGTCAGCAGTTGGTTCTTGTGTTTCAGCTGTAGCTGGTTCTTGTGGAGCAGCTATAGTTGGTTCTTGTGTAACAACTACTGAATGAGTAGCTAGTTCTTGTGTGACAACTACTGAATGAGTAGTTGGTTCTTGTGTTTCAGCTACTTGATGTAAGGAAAATGATGTTCCAACACCCTGGGCCTTTGGTTCTTGTGTTTCAGTGCCCGTGGATTGAACAGGTAAAAATTCTAGGATTTGGGAGGGTGGAGGTGTATGGGCTTTTAGCAAAATGGGTTGGGGGTTTAGGGTAGTGGAAGTAGTTGTTGCTTTGGTTGAATCCCTAGTTCATTTTTTAGGTAAAAAGGAAGGAAAAGTAGTAGTTTGCTTCTTTCTTTTGTGAGTGGGTTTTTCCTCAGTGATGGAGCATGGAGGGTTATCAAGTTTATCTGCTTCAGAATCATTGCTAGGGATATGAACAGTAGGAGTAGATGATTCTGGTAAATTGTGGGGTGGACTTGGTATGGTAGGAGGGTTAATTGGGTAAATTGGATCTGTAGGTGGATTAATAGGTATTTCTGGAGGGTCAGGAGTGTTTTGTGGTTGCTCTTCATGAGGATTTTTAGGATGTTCAACAACTTCCTGAGGGTTTATGGGTGGATTGTTTAGGAGAGGGTTTTGTTGGGAAAAACCCTTTTGGATGAGTAATTGAACGAGATGGTGATGGGTGAGGGAAAGGATGAGATTTTTAGCATGTCTACAATAATGCAACATATTTCTAAGACATCCGAGCAGATAGTAAGGAATATTCACCAATCTAGCATGTCGTAAATGAGATAACAAGACAAATTCGTACTGGTAAACTACCTGGTATCGGCCTTCACAGGTAAGGTGGTGCTTGACAAACTCTGCAACTTTCAGCCAAGGAGGCGGCAACGAGCTAAGTTGAACACCCTGAGCTTTAGGCTCAACTTATTCTCTTGGCAAGAGAAAATCCTGTTGGGCATTAAGAATAATGTGTTTGCGGCTGAACCAGTGAATGCAAGTCACGGGAAGACCCGAAACATGTGCTATATCATCCTCTATGATTGGAATCTGAACCCCTTGAACAATAGAATGGTCTTCTTGAAGATTTCAAGCAAATTGAAGAACCTGTTGTTGATTAAATCCCTGGAGCCTTTGAAAATAACCTAGCCATCCTACCTGCTAAAAGATTTGGTAGAATTCTGGATACAATTCTAGCAGGGTTGTCGTGGCGGGTTCGTATCGTATAAAAGGACCTTCCATAGCTATTCAAATCAGTAAAATGCACAGTCATAGAGTCAAGTAACCGCACCCAAACAGAGTAAGTTTTGCAGATGAGGGCATGTAAACGATGGTGAAAAGACAAGATAATGGGTAAAAAGAAGTGATGGTAGTCAGTTCGTGTGAAATGATGGCATAAAGTTTCGATATCCCCCCCCCCCCCCAACTACGGCTAAAATAGTGACCTTAAGTGTATGGTAATA
>ML779909.1:1047404-1081496 GCA_009831015.1 Picea engelmannii | reverse complement strand
AAATGAAGAAATCAACAACCCATTATATCAAGAGCATCTAGCTATGGATGAATTCTTGATATAACTTTAGAGGAATAATAGACAATGGAAAATTGATATGAACACAACACCAAAGTAAAGATGAATTCTGAACATACAATCTGACCAAAATGAATAAGTATTTAATTGCACATGAGATGGAGCATCTAACAAGGATGAATTCCAAACATATATCAATTTAAATACCAAAAGACTTATATAGAAATGATAAACAAAGAAAAATTATCACATAAGAAAACACATATTGTAATACATCATCGACATGAATATCTACTATGAAAACACTATGTACTTTTGTATTGATATCTTATTAAGCTCAGAAATAAAAAATTCAATACCAAAAGAGTTTTCTTCTCTCCAATCCAACCATTTTCTAATCAAAATTAAAAATATATATATAGGAATAATTCTTCCCCAAGTTGAGGAGGTCAAATTCAACCATTTTCCTTCATTTTTGGATCTAGTTACATCAAAATAGCAACAAACTCAAAACTGCTTGGTAAGAAATAAGAATCAATTTGCTGGAAAATAGGGGTCAAATATAACATCATATCTCTTGAATCACGGCAGTTGTTACATAACTGGGAGAGGGTTTTGGATATAAACCCATTCTTGAGGAAAATATCTTCCCATTTTCAAAAAATATTCTTCATCGTCTCGAGATCCACATCCAAAGATAATATCTAAAATAGGAAATCGTTAAATATTTAAATCTGAAAAATAGGCTGAAAATATCCCTTCGAATCTCCCAAACTATGACACCTGTGCAAAACATGAGAGAGGATTTTGTTATTGGGTCTATTCTTGACAAAATCATCTTTGGGTTTTTCAAAAAACATCTCCAGTTGTTCGAAAAACAATCTTGAAGTTGGCTGCAATAACAACGTTCCCTTCAGATTTTGCGTAGAGAGGTTGCATAACAAGGGTTCTTTTCGAGTTTTCTTCATATGGTTGATCACTACAAGTTATTTTGAGTTTGGAACTTGTTGTTATAACATTCAAAATGATATTTATGAGCTATATAAACATAAACCTCCATTGCAAACATTTCCCTTTACTCAAATCTTCAAAAACTCAAAACTAATTTATAGCCACAAAACTTTAAATTTAACTCCATGTGTATAGCCTGCATAAATATATATTTGATGAATCCATTGTGTTGTTTTTAGACTATCTTGAACATCCAAGCTACATTTACTATAATTAATTCCCCTTTTATGCATCAATTGTAATCTACAACACTTGCGTAGTGTGCTGACGCAACTCGTTGTGCAACTGTGAGCTACAACACTTGCATAACGTGTTTGCAGAGAACAATTTATGAAGATAGTATTGCTTGATTTTCTATCAAATGGTAAACTGGGCCAGGATGAATTTTATTCATAAATTCAATATCATCATGATGCTTCTATTGGAGCAATTTTGGAAAAACCCAGTTAACAGATCGCGAGAAAATTAAAAAATGGTTGTAGATGATAATGGCTCATTTCTCAAAAATAGTGAAGCATTTTGACCTGAAATTAAGTGAGCTTATTCATATTACCTTTATTCATCTCCTATAAAAATTTCACAGCAAACAAGCGCACGATTTAAGAGTTATGATAAAAATACACTTGCGCAATGAGCTTGCTACGCAACTGGAAACTACAACAATTGTGTAGCATGTGATTGCTATGCAAGTTATGTTTTCCCTTATTTCCGTAAAACCCAGATGAATTTTTTTTTCTAATGGTTGAAATGTGATGTCCCAAGTCTGCTGAAATTCGAAACAGCTTGGAATGTACCTGATCATAGCTTTAGAAACAATCCCCATCCAACATTTTGCAACACCCAAAACTGATACCTGTATATTAGGGTTTGAATGTTTTCCTGCTTATACATAGTTGAATATACGTCATGTTGATAGATTTATTAAGGGAATCTAAGATATATACATGTCATCAAACAAAAACAACCCCTGTGCTTGCTTCCAAAATGAGGATACATCAAACCCTAAGAAGATTTCAAAACTAGGGTTTCTATGTACTCTAATTTCTTTCATATGAGATATGGCATAAGTGTTTCAAGGTGGAAAATCATGCCTTCAATGACTTGGGATGTTGGAGAGGTGACATGAATCATTAAAATAGAATTGACATGACATTAGACCAAACAAGGACTAGGACAAGTGACTTTACCCTAGTACATTATATGTGTTAACATTTGGCTCCTATTGGGGATGGCGTCCTCCCTGTGAGGTGACAAAGAACCCGAAGACCAGTGCCTGATCCATTGTGTTGATCCAAAACTTATGTGAAAACTGCAAACTCATGTGCTCTAAACTGTGACATTTTTCAACTGAAAACAAACCCATTATTCAATATGAAAACCCAAACTGTACTATGAATGTTACAAACTGAATGTTGAAAATGAACTAAAAACTGTTGAAAATAATGCTCAACAATCTAAGCTTATTCAGACACACTCCTACTCTGAGGCTGGTCCATAAATGGGTCAATCAAGTGAAATAATAGACCTATTGCAACCATGCAAGCACTTTGTCAACTAATTTAAATCCTTGCATGCATTCCACCAGAGGAAAAAACAGAAACATTCTTGATGGCATATTCAATAAAAACTTACGAACAGATTCAACTTTGACAAAATTTACACCTTAAGATTGCTTGTTGACTCCAAGAACACTGCAAAAGGATCTTTAAAATATTATAGAAAACAACCATATTGTATCAATCCCTCAACTACATTCTTGATCCTATGCAAATCTCATTGATGGTTGTCATGAAAGTACTGAAAATATTCATAATACTTTTGAAATGAAACCCCTACCGGACAAGAAAATGATGTTGGTTGTAAAACTAAGTCTTTATAATCTTCATATCCAGATTGATAGTTGGCCAATAGCTACAAATTGTGACTATTTAAACCCTCTATATAATCAACTACTGGGTCGTGAAAAGCAAAAGGAGATTGTTTCAATTCATTGTCAATTTTCCCAATTGAGTTGAGATGACTTTGTATCATCCCATACTCCTCAAATTTATTAATTGTTTTAAAATTTTCTCTCAACAATTTAAATGAAGAAAAACATAAGGGACGAGAATTTCCGTCAACAAACTCACTGATTTCTCCATGTTCATTGGCATAATTGCGGAACTGCTGAATTATAACACTATGAAAAATCTCCTGCGGTAATTGGAATGAAGAAAATAACAAGGGTAGAGTATTTCCTTCACCTGATTTGGTACATTCCTAATTTTCTTCATCGCTGTCATAACTGAAATATGAAAGTTGACTGCTTTCCTAGGACTGCTGAAAATCATCATTTCTTGATGGGGGAAATGCAGTTGCTTGTTCTGAAAAGTCACCCTCAAAATCAACAATATAATCATCATCACATTCATCATACTTGGGAAAGTCAACTACATTTTCAATGTCATCACACATGAAAATTGGGACAACAACTTGCTCCTCAATAGGATGATCTGCAAATTCACTTTCATGACACTCAACAAGTGAATTTATAAAACAATAAACTTCCTTCTTATCATGAAATAAATTAACATTTGAATCAACACCATATTTTTGTTCATGCTCAGTCTCAGGTCCGTGCACTTCACCATCTAACTATTCATCTCCAAAATGCTCAGATAACTTACCACAAGCTTGTAAATTGTCTTCAACCTCCTAAGCATCATTAAACATTTGTTGCAAGGTAGTGAATCTCCTTTCCAATAGAAAACAAAACACATATGGATGAAGAGATGTTGCATAGTATAGCTTGGCAGTACCTTAAGGTGGTTGGATTTCTTTGGGAATTTTGTAATAAAGACTAGAAAACTTCCTACTGAAACTTGAGATGGTTTCATCTTTCATTCTCCTCATGGCATAAAAAATTGAAAGGAGTAAATCCCATGACTTTCTCTTACCCCAAAATCTAAGGAAAGCTTCCCTCAATTAATCCCATGAGTTAATCGACTGATGCTGCAAATGTTTGAACCAAGCTTTGGCATCTCCTTTCAGGGAATGGGAAAAGGCTCTCATACATACATCATTATGTTCAATATAAAAAAGTTTAATGAAATTCTCAAAAGACCAAAGGTGTTTTTCAGTTGTAAGATTGTCAAGTTCTCCATCGAATCTAGGTAGATATTTGTAATGTTTTGTTGGAAAATCATGAAGGATATTTTACAATATTAAGGGTTGATATCTCTCTTGGATCTTTGAAGGTATAAGATTAGGTACATAAGGTAAAATATTTTCTTGGGTATCTTGAGGCTTACAAGGCTGATTATTAAAATCATATAATTCAGAGGAACGATTTTGTTCAAGATCAGTTATGCAAGGAGTGAGAGATGTATTTATAGATTTAGAAGAAGGATATACAAATGCATATTTGTGCTCCTCATTAGAATGCAATAGGTAAAGGAAAATTCTTTTAACCTTCTCATAAAAAAAACAAGAGGCACTTGATGAAGATGAACAAAATTTCCTAAAAGAAACTTGCACTTTGATACCTCACTCTTTGTCCCTTCATATTGTTGTCAAATGAGCTCCTTCTCCAATGGAGTCCTTGAATTTCATTGAAGCATGATTGGAGTCGCCAAGTGAATGATACAACCTTCTTTGTGTCTGACTATTGTTCACCATCGGTACTTAGATATGAACTTTGTTGTTTGTCCCAGGGAAGATTTCACCTTCGTTCCCCGACAACAGTGCCAAAAATGATATCACTCTATAATTTCTTTGGGTTGTATCAAAGAAACTCGGAGGTAACTACAAACCAACTTGCAGGATGGAATCTAGACTTTCCAACCTAGAGAGGGCTCTCTCATATATTTTCAATGAAACCAGAGGCTAGGTCTTTAGTAAAAGAGAAAATTTATGAAATTGTTGGCCAAAGGAAAAGAAAATCCATTGGGAATGGATTCCAAATAATACAAATGATAAATATTAGTGATTGGTTGATGAGGATTCCAGGGAACAAAGGCAAGGTAGACAATGTTCTACAGTGAATATATCTGTTATAGCATGGTAGCAGAAATGAAGAAATCAACAACCCATTATATCAAGAGCATCTAGCTATGGATGAATTCTTGATATAACTTTAGAGGAATAATAGACAATGGAAAATTGCTATGAACAAAGAACCAAAGTAAATATGAATTGTGAACATACAATCTGAGAAAAATGAATAAGTATTTAACTGCACATGACATGGAGCATCTAACAAGGATGAATTCCAAACATATATCAATTTAAATACCAAAATACTTATATAGAAATGATAAACAGAGAAAAAATATCACATAAGAAAACACATACTGTAAAACATCATCGGCATGAATCTCTGCTATGAAAACACTATGTACTTCTGTACTGATATCTTATTAAGCTCATAAATAAAAAAAATGCAATACCAAAAGAGTTTTCTTCTCTCTAGTCCAACCATTTGCTAATCAAAATTACAAAAATATATAGTAATAATTCTTCCCCAAGCTAAGGAGGTCTAATTCAACCATTTTCCTTAATTTTTGGATCTAGTTACATCAAAATAGGAACAAACTCAAAACTGCTTGTTAAGAAATAGGAATCAATTTGCTAGAAAATAGGGGTCAAATATAACATCATATCTATTGAATCACGATATTTTTTATAGAACTGGGAGAGGTTTTTTGATATAATCTTGTGCTTGAGAAAAACCTCTTCCCATTTTCTAAAATTCCTCTCCATTGTCTCGGGATCCATGTCCAAAGATAATAACTAAAACATGAAATCGTTAAATATTTAAATCTGAAAAATAGGATGAAAAGATCTCTTCAAATCTCCCAAACTATGACACATGTGCAAAAAATGAGAGAGGATTTTATTATTGGGTCAGTTCTTGACAAAATACTCTTTGTGTTTTTCAAAAAACATCTCCATTTGTTCAAAAAATGATCTTGAAGTTGACTACAATAACAACATGCCCTACAGACTTGGCATAGCGAGGTTGCACAACGAGGATTATTTTCGAGTTTTCTTCATATGGTTGATGACTACAAGTTATTTGGGGGTTGGAAATACTTGTTCTAACATTAAAAATGATATTTATGAGCTATAGAAACATAAACCTCCATTGCAAACATTTATGTTTACTCTAATATTCAATTTAAATACCAGAAGACTTATATAGAAATGATAAATAGAGGAAAACAATATCACATAAGAAAACACATACTGTAAAAGATCACCGGCATGAATCTCTGCTATGAAAACACTATGTACTTCTATACTGATATCTTATTAAGCTCATAAATAAAAAATGTAATACCAAAAAAGTTTTCTTCTCTCCAGTCCAACCATTTGCTAATCAAAATTACAAAAATATATAGTAATAATTCTTCCCCGAGCTGAGGAGGTCTAATTCAACCATTTTCTTTAATTTTTGGATCTAGTTACATCAAAATAGGAACAAACTCACAACTTCTTGCTAATAAATAGGAATCAATTTGCTGGAAAATAGGGGTCAAATATAACATCATATCTATTGTATCATGACATTTATTACAAAACTGGGAGAGGTTTTTAGATATAAGCTCGTGCTTGAGAAAAACCTCTTCCCATTTTCTAAAATTATTCTCCATTGTCTCAGGATACATGTCCAAATATAATAACTAAAACAGGAAATCGTTAAATATTTAAATCTGAAAAATAGGCTGAAAAGATCCCTTTGAATCTCCCAAACTATGACACATGTGCAAAAAATGAGAGTATATTTATTATTGGGTCAGTTCTTGAAAAAATGCTCTTTGGGTTTTTCAAAAAACATCTCCATTTGTTCGAAAAATGATCTTGAAGTTGATTGCAATAACAACATGCCCTATAGACTTGGCGTAGCGAGGTTGCACAACGAGGGTTCGTTTCGAGTTTTCTTCATATGTTTGATGACTACAAGTTATTTGGAGTTTGTAACTACTTGTTCTAACATTAAAAATGATATTTATGAGCTATAGAAACATAAACCTCCGTTGCAAACATTTATGTTTACTCTAATCTTCAAAAACTCAAAACTAATTTAGAGCCAAAAAACTTTAAATTTAACCCCATGTGTATAGCCTACATAAATATATATTTGATGAAGCCATTGTGTTGTTTTTAGACTATCCTGAACATCCAAGCTACATTTATTATAATGAAGTCCCCTTTTATGCATCAATTGTAATCTACAACACTTGTGTAAGGTGTTGACGCAACTCGTTGTGCAACTGTGAGCTACAACACTTGCGTAGTGTGTTTGCAGAGAATAATTTATGAAGCTAGGATTTTTTTGATTTTATATCAAATGGTAAAATAGGTCGTGATGAATTGTAGTCAGAAATTTAATATCATCGTGATACTTCTACTGGAGAAATTTTGGAAAAACCCAGTTCACGGATCTAGAGAAAATTCAAAAATGGTTGTAGATGACGATGGCTCATTTCTAAAAAATAGTGAAGCATTTTGACCTTAAATTAAGTGATATTATTCATATTACCTTAATTCATATTCTATAAAACTTTCATGGAAAACAAACACATGATTTAAGAGTTAGGATAAAAATACACTTGCACAACGAGCTCGCTACGGAACTGGAAACTACAACAATTATGTAGCTTGTGATTGCTACACAAGTTCTATTTTCCCCGGTTTTCCACGAAACCTGCATGAATTTTTTTTGTTGATGGTTGAAATGTTATGTCCCAAGTATGATGAAATTTGAAACATCTTGGATTGTACCTGATCATAGCTTCAAAAACAATCCCCATGCAACATTTCGCAGCACCCAAAACCGATACCTGTATATTAAGGTTTGCATGTTTTCCTGCTTATACATAGTTGAATATAAGTCATGTTGATAGGTTTATTAAGGGACTCTAAGATATATGTAGGTCATCAAACAAAAATAACCCCTGTGATTTCTTCCAAAATGCAGATACATCAAACTCTAACCAAATTGCAAAACTAGGGTTTCTATATACTTTGATTTCTTTCATATGACATATGGCAGAAGTGTTGCAAGGTGGAAAATTGTTCCTTCAATGAATTGGGATGTTGGAGAGGTGAAATGACTTGGTAAAATAGAATTGACATGATATTAGACCAAACAAGGACTAGGACAAGTGACTTTACCCTTTAATTAATGACTTGTAACTTCTTGTTGCAACCATTTAGGGGCCTCTTAACCATTCTCCAGGGATTCCAAATTCATGACCTCATAACTCCTAAACCGTGAGGAACCACATGATGTACCACATAATGTTGGAAATGTCACAAAGAGGAATATCCATATATGAGTGTGTTAATTGCATTTACACTATCCTTCATGTCCTTATTCCTCAAACAACTTTGGGCATCATGATGATACCTCTAGGTTTCTTGTAGACTTCTTCAAAGTGTCTTCCTGTGAGGGCCATGCTTAAATCTATGCCATAAGGGGACCACTTCGGAGACCTATTCAAATGAACCCATTACATATATTGACATCAAGAACAACCACTTCTATTGACATCAATGACAAACAACTATCCAACATTAAAAATATAATAAGTTAGAAACAACCAATTGATTCACTAACTGATCATATTGTCGCTGCAATTAGAATGAAAATCATGGTAACTATAAACATATGAAAACTAGTCTAGAAGTAATTCATAAAACCAACATTCACATATCATATAAATGAATATGCAAAAAATAAAAAAATCTCATTCATACACATCAACGCAAAGATCTCCAAAATGTCTTTAGGTTTGAATTAAACATATAGTAATAGTATTGTTCAACTACAATATGAAAACCAAAATCCCTTTTTCATGGGAAGTCCTTCTCTTTTATAATTTTGGAGCAACTGTTTACATTCTTCTGGCTCAATAATGAGAATAGGGAAGTTTTAAAAAATGACTCTTTATATTCCTAGTCAAAATAAAATTACAAACAGAGGGAATGAGACATTTGGAGTAGTTACATTTTTTTTTTTCATTACGAGTTGTTCTTCCCTTGCATCTGGTCTTGATATTCTTCCCAGAGGGAATAGTCTTTCATTATACCCTCTAGTTTTCCTGATTGAATGTTTTCCCCATCACAAAATTTCATGGATACTTCTTCCTTTAAATTTTGTGTTGTGTGTTTCATAAAGTGTTGGGTCATGCTAATGAGTCTGCGAGGCTTCAACATGAGTTCTTATAGAGATTATTTTTTCACTTGAATTAAATTTTCAAAGTTCACTTTGCTAATTTCCCTACATTCCTCCACCTTATTTATTCTTAGTGTAATAGGTGCTACCTCATTGATGGGGGCCATAAACTGCATTCCAATTTTTTTTGTGATACCATCTTAGCTACTCCACAACTTCTTGCAGGTTTTAGTTCATGCTTCTTGGGTGACTTGAAGGTCATTCAATAAAGGTTTCCAAGTATAAAGGAAAAACTAGTACTTGAGTGTTTCCTTCTTAGCATACATGGGCAGTGTAGTCAAGGAGGGGGGGCTTCATACATTTCTTTCCAATTGATAATTTTATCAAAGGCATCATTTTACTTCTAACATTGTCCTTTCATTTCAGTTATTTTGTCTTTTATCTTTAGTTGATCATCTCAATCAGTCTGCATATCACTGAGAAAACATAGGAATTATTTCTACTCAAATTTTATTTTATCATTTAACTCCAATGCCTAGGCCATGATAGTTTCTACAATGAGAGTTAATTCCCTTCTCTCTTCGAGATATTTTTCAAGTTTTTTCTCTTCTTTCCTTAACCTCGAGATCTATAAATTTTGTTGCTCCATGAATCTCTTAGATTAGGATATGAGAATGAAATTAAGGCAAATATATAACAAAGAAAGACATTGAGATATTGCAATAAACACAGTAATACATTTGAAATTAGATTCTATTAATGAATGGAATACTAAAGATTGTAAAATGAAAAGTGCACAAACTGGCTAGAATGGTGGTATCTTATCCCTAAATATAGAGATGTATAAGCTATGCTCATTCACAAGAAGTCGATTACAAAGAGCTTGAAAACACATTTTAACATAAAAAATCAATGAGAAAACCATAACATCCAAAACCCTAATCCCAAAAGATGAAATTCCAAAAGGTTTATGGGCCTCGATGCTGTTTGTTGGTACGTCAACTTCCCGAGGGTGTACATTTTGCATACAATATCTATTTGGGACACTCGGTAGCTTGTCAGTAAGTTCTAGAAAAGAAGTACAAATTCCAAACATCCTATTATTTGTCTCCGACTACATACTAGGCACTACTTCACTATAAAAATGTCATTCAGGGCCTCAAAACGACCCTGCAAGTTTGGGACCCAAAAAACTGTAGAAAACTACCAATATTTGGAACCATTCTAAATTAGTGGAACATGTGAGTGGCCACCATTATCCACCTATATTATCCCTCCCCCCTTATGAATAAATATTCCCCATTGTGTCAAGTTCCTCCATCAGATGGGGAAAATTCTGTTGAATTTGACTCATGGTGACGCTTCCCTCATGAAGAAATTTCCCCACTTTGACAACCCGATAGAGTTAGATGTCCCACTGACAGGAAAACTTCATCTTGGTGTCAATGATAATATAAATTGACATTTATTGAATGCAATTAAGATTTATTTCTAGGGTCCAATTTATCGACCACGTTCGAAGTGGCCAAGAGAGGTGGAAAATATGGTCAAAGCAATTCCACATTAAATACAGGGTGCATGCCAAGGAAATGAGGAATACTTAATTCGAAATAATTCTCACCCAAAACCTTGGTGATGGTGTAAAGACTATATCAGAGTGTGTGTATCTTTCGATGGGGTCCTATGAGGTTCTCTTTCTACAAATGCAATCATATTTTATCTCCCACCTGAAACTTGTGTGGTACCCAATGATGTTTGTGGGGCTCTTGTACTTGGAGTTGGATTTCTAAAAAATATCATGAACTTATTTTTGGATGTGTTGGATTCATTCAAAAAACATTTCTACTCAATCAACCTTGGTCTAAGCATGGGAGGATGCCTCCTATGAAACTACAATGGGTAGAGATACATAAATGGGGGCCAATGGTTGGAACCCCAAAGACATATGAAAAGGGTTGTGTCCAATAAAGTTGTGGATGGATTTGTTGTAGATATGTTGAACATAAGGAAGGCTCTCATCCCATGTTTGTGGATGCTCATAATTGTACATCCTTAGGATATAAACAATCATCATGTTGACTACCTTTATTTGTCCATCAATTTGTGTGTGGAAGGTAGTCAATTTGTTTAGCTTGGTGTCCATCTTTGACCATAGGGTGGACTAGAAAGTAATCAGGAACCTATTATATTGATTTGAAATTATGGTCTATGGGAGCCCAAAATGAATTCAAACACACTCAAATAATAACTTAGTAGTGTCCTCATCTATGATAGTCTTCTTGCAGGGTGTAAAAAATTCCATATTAGATAATCAATCAACAACCATGAAGACATATTCATTACCAT
Source organism: Picea engelmannii (assembly GCA_009831015.1). Taxonomy (NCBI): domain Eukaryota; kingdom Viridiplantae; phylum Streptophyta; class Pinopsida; order Pinales; family Pinaceae; genus Picea; species Picea engelmannii. Next base: position 1,069,960 of record ML779909.1, on the reverse strand, counting down.
GATTGGTTGAAGGTAGACCAGACATGTCATCCATGGATATGGACTCTGATGCAGGAGCATCGTCAACAAGCACGAGTGGAGGATATCTAGATATACACCAACGCACATTTTGAAAGGATTTTGAATTTCAAAGGATGGCACATTAATGTAATATCTGGAAAGATATATTTGCTTTTAATGTTTTAGGGATTGTAATACAGATCTTGAGCATTCACTCTCATCTGTCGGTTATGGAAATTTAATGTAATGAATGTAAAGTAGATAGAGATTTTAATTCGATAAGATAGCTTTGAGTTGTAGGAGGAAAAACTTAAGAAGACTCTCTCATAGATGTATTGTATCATCATTCTCATTGTAAGAGAAAGAGAGAAAGAGAAAATAGGAGGGAAGAGAAGAACAAAGGTTGTAGAAGTTGTATAAGTAGATAGTTGTTTTTGTTTTAGACCATGTGCAGAAGAACTTGAATTAATATATGAATGCTTTGATCCAATTTCATGGTGCAGTATGAATATTGTGTGTATCTATTGAATGGTATGTTTACAACTTGCTTATATTCTTTGTTATGCATTTCTTTCAATGCTATATGTATGTGATTTCATGTTGAATGTATGAAGTCTGTGAGGGGAGTATGAGTTTCAATTATTTCTCTTCCTGGGAATTCCTGCAAGGAGTGCAGTGAAAGTACGCAAGGAGTGTGTCAACAAGATTCTGAGTTTTATCTCAGAAAGCTCAGGAGAGATAATGTTAACTTTTACCAGTAGAAGTGCAGGTAGAATACCGAGCCGTGCAAGTTGTGCATAGGCTGAAGAGAGTCTTAGAATTGTCCAACCCAAGTGAGTGGTTGAATAACTTCTGTTGCAAGGAGTGTGTGGAGTTGGAGTTGTCGAATAACCAGAGGTTATTGTGGAAGCTACAAGGAGTGCGCGCAAGATTCCTTAGAATCCTTGAGTTTGCAGAAAGGGTCAAGCTCAATAAGGATAGAGGCTTGGAGAAGTTCAGAGAAAAGATGAGGTTTGGAGTCACGTCGTGGAATCAAGCTCAGAAGGGTTGACGTTGAGTTCTTTGGCTGGGAGTCATCGAGAATCTCGACGAACGGTTGGAAATCCTGAAGGGAGAAGACCGATTTTCCATGGGCCGTTGGATCTAGTAGATCTATGAGAAGGATAAGGTCGAGTGCCTTTTTGACATGCATAGGCCCAGAAGAAAGAGTAGTCATCAAATCCATAGGAGCATGAACTGTTGATTTGGCACTCTGAAATATCGACATTTTGGGAGTCAGAAGAGTGTGGAGGAACTATTCTTGGGGGTCGCGAATCATGAAATCCCAATGTGATCTAGACCGTCATATCATTGGGGAATCGGGACCATTGATTTGAGGTGAGGAATTCATGAGTTTAGATATCAAAAAAAGGGAGAAAAGTTACATTGCGAGTTCCCGATACATGAAATACTGAGGTGGACCCCAGGGTTTGACTGGAGGTCATATGGTAGAAGAATAAGGGAGGAGCTAGGGATCATTAGCCCTATTTCAGGGTTTTAGGAATAAGAGGAGTCGAGACGACTCGAAACGGAAATCCCGAAATCGCGAAATGCGAAGCGCATTTGATTAGGTTTGTGGTCACTGTCGGTGGTCACGTGGAGAGGAGACTTACTCCTAGTGCTTATTCACGCAGGTGTAGTTACATAAAAATGACATATGGATTTGTTTTCTTGAAGGTTCCAGTGTGGACCAAGGAGCCATTTCAGTTCAGAGGAGTTGAAGATCCATAGACTGGGAGGTCAATAGACCCTGCTGAGGTAGGGGATTTTTGTCAGGTGGTATCAGAGCTCACAAGTATTGTTTTCTATAAGAAAGAGAAGACATAAGACATTTTTGGTTTGAATTATGTGTGGACAAGTTGCAGAAATACCGCCAAGAAGACGTCCAGAAATAACTTTACCCGATCTAGCCGTGGAGATGGAAATGAGAGAACTCTGTGCTCAATTAGATGCTATGGAGACAACACAGAGAAGAACACCTGATACTGGAGATATCAATGAGGAATAAATCGAGAACAAAGAAGGAGAAGAAGAAATTGTAGCCGAAGATGCTGCAGAGGAACGTCTATTTAAAGTTGTTGCAAGGATATGTGCCAGAGAAAAGTTGGACATCCCAATGTATCAAGGTAACTTGGACATTGAGGAGCTGCTAGATTGGTTTAGAGTTATAGATAAATACTTCGACTATGAGGATATTGAAGAAGATAAGAAGGTTAAGCACGTTGTCACTAGACTGAAAGGACATGAAACACTGTGGTGGGATGAACTATAGGCTGACAGGCATTGCAAAGGAAAACAAATAATCAAAATATGGAATAGAATGGTAGCCAATATGAAATCCAAATTCGTGCCCAAATATTATCAAATCAATCTGTTTCGAAGAATGAAAAATTTGAGACAAAAAGGGATGACAGTGAAAGAGTATACAGAGGAATTTTATAGACTTAACATTAGATCTGGTCATCGCGAGAGTGATGATGAAAAGGTCACCGGATATATGAATGGATTGAGATATGATATTTAGGATGAGATGAGCATGGTGGCAATCAGAAATGTGGAAGATGCTTATCAGGTTGCTCTAAAGGCAGAAGAGAAATTGGCCCGAAATCAAGGTCAAAGGGGAAGAGGTAGAAGTCAGAGTAGAGGCAAAGCAATTTCCTAGGATAGAGTACATAAGCCCAAGGATGAAGAGAATAAGCCTCATAACCACCCAGAAAGGGGAGGAAGTTCACAAGGAAGACAATATGCCGATATGAATACTTTTCCTTGAGCAAGAGGAAGAGGAAGAGGCAGAGGAGGTGAAGTAAAGTGTTTTGTCTGTGGGAAGATAGGACAAAAATATTGGGAATGTCCCGATAGAAAAAGAGATGGAGGAGGCGAAGATCACATTTTAGAAGCACAAAGGAGAAATGTTGAGGCAAAAGATGCAGAAGGTGGACGATCCTTGATGATGAGGAAGATTCTCTCGAAGCCAGAGAAAGAGATGGAAAATCCAGTCTAGAGGAATAGTTTGTTTAGGACTGATTGAAAAACCAAAGATAGGGTATGCAAGGTGATAGTTGACAGTGGAAGGATGGATAACTTAGTATCCACAGAGATGGTGGAGAAGCTAGAATTGGAGACAGTTGCGCATCCAAGCCCGCATAAAGTTTTGTGGTTGTAAAAAGAACATCAGGTAACTATCACTAAGCAATGTTTAGTTGAATTTAAGATAGGGGGTTATAGATATGATATTTTATGTGACGTAATTCCCATCGATTTCTGTATATTTTTTTGGGGAGGCCATGGAAATATGACATAAATGTTATTCATGATGGAAGAAAGAACACTTACGCATTGGAGAAGAATGGTAGGATGCATATGTTGTTGCCAATTGAAGACAAGAAGGTGGAAGAAGAAACAAGAAATACTATACTTCTCATGAGTGGGAAGGAACTTCTTGATGAAGTCAAGAAAGATCAAGAAATTCAGTTTGTTGTGGTAAGAAAACATAGAGTCATCTTGACCAGTCCTCAATAGATGATCTACCTGAGGAAATTCAGGAACGGTTGGAGAATTTCCCTGATATAGCGATGGAATATTTGCCTTGTTCATTGTCAACCATCAGAAGTATAATATGTCACATTGACCTTATACCAGGAGTGAGTTTACCAAACAAAGTCGTGTATAGATTGACACCATAGGAGAATGAAAAAGTTAATAAGAAATTCCAGGATTTGATGGACAAAGGGTTGATAAGAGAAATCTTGAGTCCATGCATTGTACCTATAGTGTTAAGTCTGAAGAAGGATTATGGATGGAGAATGTGTACAGACTCGAGGGCTATAAACAAAATCACCATCAGGTATAGATTTCCTTTACCTAGAATGGATGACTTGATGGATTTCTTGAGTGGGGAATTTTTTTTTTCAAAAATTGAATTGAAAAGAGGATATCATCATATTAGAATGAGAAAAGGTGATGAATGGAAAACAACATTCAAGATGAATGAAGGGTTGTATGAATGTCATGTCATGCCATTTGGCTTGATGAATGCACTAAGTACTTTTATGAGATTAATGAACGAAGTCTTGAAATATTTCATTGGAAAGTTTGTAATTGTGTATCTTGATGATATACTGATCTTCAGTAAGACTGAGGAAGAACATTTGAGGCATTTAACTCTAATGATGAGGAGATTACAACAAGAGAGGTTGCTGATAAATCTGAAGAAGACATCTTTCATGAAGACAGAGCTTATTTATTTAGGTTTTTTGATCTCTTCGAATGAATTGAATATGGATCTAGAGAAGGTAAAATAAATCAAAGAATGATCATCGCCAAGGAATATATTTGAAGTCAGAAGCTTCCATGAACTAGCCAGTTTTTACAGGAAGTTCATCATAAATTTTAGTGGGATTTTTGCGTCAATGATGGACACAGTCAAGAAAAGACATAAATATCCTCATTAGATAGAGGAGGCAGAGAAAATTTTCAATTTGTTGAAAGAGAAAATAACTGAACAACCAGTTTTGGTTGTGTCAGATTTTAGTAAAACATTTCAAGTGAGATGTGACGCAAGTGGATTTGTGATTGGAGCAGTCTTAAGTCACGACAATAGTCCAATTGCATACTTTGGTGAGAAACTGAATGAAGCCAAAACAAATTAATCCACTTATGATAAAGAGTTCTATGCAGTAATAAAAGCACTGAAGAAATGGAGGCACTACCTGGTTCCAAAAGAGTTCGTTTTGTATAACGACAACCAGGCCCTAAAATTTATAAACGAACAGGAGAAAATGAACCAGACACATGAAAAATTGTTTGAGTTCATGCAGAACTTTAATTTTGTTATAAAGAACATTTCTAGAAATGTTAACAAGGTTGTTGATGCATTGAGCAAGAAATGTTTGATTCTGTAGGAGTTTCGAGTGAAGACCTTAGGTTTTGATAGCCTTAAGTAAATGTACAGAGATGATTCAAATTTCAAGGATGCTTATGAAGCATGTGAGAATATATTTTTAAGGGACAGGAGCCAATGGATTGAATATTTAATTCAGGATGAATTGTTATTCAAAGGGAATCAGTTGTGTATCCCGAAGAGTTCTATGAGAGAAAACCTTTTGAAGGAAAAACATAGTGGGGGATTGGCTGGGCATTTCGGCCATGATAAAACATTTGCGCAACTAAACAATTTGTATTATTGGCCAGGAATGAGGACATATGTGTGGAAATTTGTCAACAAATGTAGAATCTACCAGCACGCAAAGGAGAAAAGACAGAATATTGGGTTATATCAACCATTGCCAATACCAGAGAGGCCGTGGGATGCAGTAAGCATGGATTTTGTGTTGGGATTGCCAAGGACATAAAGAGTATGTGATTCCATATTCATGGTAGTCAATAGATCTTTCAAAATGGCACATTTCATTCCATGTCAAAAAACCAATGATGCAACACACATTGCAAATCTATTTTGTTAAAGAAATTGTTTGACTTCATGGTTTACCCAAGAGTATTGTTTCAGACAGAGATACCAAATTTGTTGGTCATTTCTAGAGAACCCTATGGAAGAAGTCGTGGATGAATTTATCTTTTAGCTCAGCATATCACCCTCAAATGGATGGACATACTGAGGTATTAAATCGAAGTTTGGGGGACTTATTGAGGAGTTTAGTAGCTGAACATCACAGTCAGTGGGATTAGATTCTGTCACAAGTGGAATTTGCATATAATGAATCACCTAATAGGAGCACATGACAGAGTCCATTCCAGATGTTGTATGGAATGCAAATAGGAGGAGTATCTGAGTTGAGAGACTTAGAGCAGAGTGAGTTCAAGAATGCTGGAGCAGAAGATTTTGCAGCAGAGATGCATGAGCTCCACAGTAAGATTAAAGAGTGGTTGCAGAGTTCCAACCAGCAATACAATCTCAAAGAAGATCATCACAAAAGAGAGCTTCAATTCGAAGTGGGAGATTTAGTTTTGGCATATATCAGAAAAGAAAGGTTCCCAAGGGGAACATATAATAAGTTGAAGATGAAAAAGATAGGGTTGTGTAAAATTTTGAGGAAATTTGAGGCAAATGCTTACGAAATAGAATTTCCAGATGATGTGGACATATCACCCATATTCAACCTAGAAGATCGGTATCCTTACAAAACAGATGGAGAAGAGAATCAGAAGGAAATTTAGTGGGTCAAATAGATGCATGTAGCTGAAGAGCCGTAGATGGAAAAGATCATTGACTAGAGAGTTAGCAAGAAGACCCGAAAGAAGACATATTTTGAATACTTGGTAAAGTGGAAAGGACACTCGATTGAATATGCTAGTTGGGAAAGTGAAGCAGATATCCAGAAATATGGACAGACGGTACAAGGGCTCATGGACAGGAGTTCATGATTTTTTCAGCCAGAGGAGTATGATGCAGGAGCATCGTTAGAAAGAGGGAGTGGAGGACACTGGATATACACCAGTGCACATTTTGAAATGATTTTGAATTTCAAATGATGGCACATTAATGTAATCTCTGAAAGAATGTATTTTCTTTTAATGTTTTGGGGATTGTAATACAGATCTTGAGAATTCGCTCTCATTTATTGGTTGTGGACATTTAATGTAATGAATGTAAAGTAGATAGAGCTTTTAATTTCATAAGATAGCTTAGAGTTGTAGGAGGGAAAACTTGAGAAGACTCCCTCGTAGATGTATTGTATCATCATTCTCATTGTAAGAGAAAGAGAGCAAGAGAGCATAAGAGGGTAGAGAAGAACAAAGATTGTAGAAGTTGTATAAGTAGATAGTTGTTGTTGTTGTAGACCATGTACATAAGCACTTGAATTAATATAAGAATGCTTTGATCCAATTTCATGGTGTAGTATGAATATTGTGTGTATCTATTGAATGGTATGTTTACAACTTGCTTATATTCTCTGTTATGCATTTGTTTCAATGCTATATGTATGTGATTTTATGTTGAATGTATGAAGTCTGTTAGGGGAGTATGAGTTTAAATTGTTTCTCTTCTTAAGAATTCCTGCAAGGGGTGCAGTGAAAGTCCACAAAGAGTGCAGTGAAAGTACGAAAGGAGTGCATCGACAAGATTCTAAGTTTTTTTTCAGAAAGCTCAGGAGAGATAACGTTAACTTATACCAGTAGAAGTGTAGGTAGAATATCGATCCATGCAATTTGTGCGTAGGATGAAGAGAGTGTTATACTTGTCCAACCCAAGTCAGTGGTTGAAGAACTTCTGTCACAAGGAGTGCATGGAGTTGGAGCTGTCGAACAACCAGAGGTTATTATGGAAGCTGCAAGGACTGCGCGTAGGATTCCTTAGAATCCTTGAGTTTGCAGCAAGGGTCAAGATCGGGAAGGATAGAGGCTTGGAGAAGTTCAGAGAAAAGACAAGGTTTGGAGTCACCTCGTGGAATCAAGATTAGAAGGGTTGATGCTCAGTTCTTTGGCTGGGAGTCATCGAGAATCTCGACAGACGGTTGGAATCCCTGAAGGGAGAAGATCGATTTTCCATGGGTCGTTGGATCCAGTAGATATGCGGTAAGGATAAAACCGAGTGCCTTTTCAACACTCGTAGGCCCAGAAGAAAGGGTGGCCATCAGATCCAGAGGAGCGCGAGCCATTGATTTGGCACTCTGAAATATTAGCATTTCGAGAGTCAGAAGAATGTGGAGGAACTGTTCTCGGGGGTCGCAAATCGAGAAATACCAATGCAATCTGGACCGTCAGATCATGGGGGAATCAGGACTGTTGATTTGAGGTGAGGAAGTCACGAGTTTGAATATTGAGAAAAGGGACAAAAGATACATCGTGAGTTCCTGATACACGAAATCCCAACGTGCTCAGAGGTGGACCCCAGGGTTTGACTGGAGGTCATATGGTAGAAGAATAAGGGAGGAACTAGGGACCTTTAGCCCTATTTTGGGTTTTTAGGAATTGGAGGAGTCGAGGTGACTCGAAACGGAAGTCTCGAAATCGCGAAATGCAAAGTGCCTTTGATTGGGTTCATGGTCACTGTCGATGGTCCCATGGAGAGGAGACCTACTCCTAGTGCTTATTCACGTGGGTGTAGTTTCATAAGAAGGACTTGTAGATTTGTTTTCTTGAAGGTTATAGTGTGAACCAAGGAGCCATTTCGGTTTAGAGGAGTTGAAGATCCATAGACCGGGAGGTCAGCAGACCCTATTGAGGTAGGGGCTCTGTGTCATATTCCCAAAGCCTATCAAGAGTAGGAAGAGGAGTGTACATTCCTTTTTTCTTAATGGTGGGTTTGGAAATCGTGTAGGAAGTGTAGGATATGATATACTTGTTGACATATTTTTGAAGCTTCAACAAATAAAAATGATTTTGTAGTATTGCAACTATTTTTTCCATGCCAAAGTGTCCTACCATCTGACTGTAAATATATTCCCAAATTGTATTTTCATGCTCACTTGAAGGAACAAATATATGGCTTAGATGGTGTAACATACCACCATAGAGATGAAATTTCGAACCTAATTTGCTTGTGCTAATTGTCTAATAGGTAGTAGAAAAGTTAGATTCACTATTGTATAAGTGTGGCCACCTAGAGGTACCATGCCCACATGAGTTAAGAACTGTAGTTAGTGCCACAACAAGGGGTCGACTGAGGTAGTCTGCAATAGGGTTGGTGTTGCCCTTATTGTACATGATGTTCAAGTGAAATTGTTCTAGGTACATGGACCACTTGTGATGGTGATCATTTTTTAACTTTCCACGTGTTTTCATGAACTGCAGAGGCCTATGATCAGTGTGGATGATCAATTTTTTCCCTAGAATGTAATGCTTACATTGTCAACATGCCTTCACAATGGAGTACATCTCTTTGTCATAGGTGGGGTATCTACGAACAACATCAAACAATGTTTCACTATGATAGGCCATCGAATGCCCATGATTAGTGAGGAATATAGTGATATAATAATATGAATCATATATCTCAATCTCAAATGGTTGTTTCATGTTTGGAAGAATAAGGATTGGTGTTGAGCAGAGGCAGAATTTCAAATCCTCAAATGCTTTATTTTGTGATGCAACCCAAACAAACTTGGCCTTGGCTCCACCCTTGGTCACCTGACTTAGGGTGAAAGAATATGAGGATTAGGGTGAAAGTAATATGAGAGAACCCGAACACAAACCTATGATATAAGTTGGCAAGGCCCAAGAAGTCGTGGAGATCGGTCAATGTCTTCAGGGCCGACCAATCGTGAATGACTTAGATCTTGGCTAGATTCACATGTACGCCTTTCTCATCCATGATGTATCCAAAATATTAAATTATCTACATGTCGAAGGAACACTTCTCCAAATTGGAATATAACTTTTGTTATCGCAAGGTTCCCAAGACATGTTGGATGTGCTTCAAATTTTTCTCCCATTTTTTTCTAAAGATGAGGATGTCATCTAGATATACAACCACAAAGGAGTTTGTGAATGGATACAATATATCATCCATCATTTGCATAAATGTGGTCGGAGCATTAATCAAGCTGAAAGGCATGACCAACCACTTGAAGAGAACTTCTTTAGACTTGAAGGTTGTCTTCCATACATCATTTTTCTTAATCAACACCTGGTTGTATCATGACTTCAGATAAATATTACTAAAACATTTGATGCTCTTGATATGATCTAGAATATCATCAATCTAGGGGATTGGGTACTGGTTCTTGATTGTGATCTTGTTCAGGTCTTTGTAATCAATACAAAGTCACCATGTTCTATCCTTCTTCTATACCAAACAAATTGGGTTACTGCAAGGTGAGGAGCTTGGTCTAATGTGGTCCTTCAGAATTAACTCTTGGATCTTGCATTTGATTTCTTCATTCTCTATAATAGAGAACCTATAAACATGGTCGTTAGGAAGAGGAGAATTGGGTGTCAAATTAATTGAGTGTTTTACCTGAAAGTGAAAAGGCACCCTCGTAGGTTAGGCAAAGATGTATTTTTTTTCTTCTACTATCTTTTCCACCTACTTTTTCTATGTAGAGATACCTCATGTAGAGGTTTTGGCAATTACAATGACCTTTCGTTCATCTTTCGACCAGACCATAAAGATGAAAAATATCCTTATTTGAGAGATCACCTTTCTACACTAATTCACAGAGAGCAAAGAGACCATAGTAGTTGGGACAACCTCTAGTACCCTATAGAGTTGATATTCCAAAGTAATAATGATACTGGGGGGGCTAGATTCATAAAAAAACATGACGCTTCCATGTTGAGGGCATCAACAAAAGCCTCCCAAGTGGGCTCTAGCGAAAAAATTGCACACTGATCTCCAACATATTTCTCATAGCATGCTTCCCACCAATATCTGACATGGGGAATGGATTTAAGGAGTGCGAAGTTGATTTTTTCACTATTGGAAAATTTTCGATGGAGAAGTAACCCTCTAGTAGACTTAACCCTTTTTCCAAAGCGTCGACATCTATCTGGACTTCAAATAAAGTAATATCAAATTTAACTTGTACCTTCAAGGGTGTCGCACCTCTAAATTTCAAGTAACTATTGATTGAAAGTGCCTTTGTTACAATTGGCAGTTATCAAAGGATCTAAGAAAAATTATCCATCATCTCGTTCCTCTATTACGCTAGGGATTCCACGAGAAAAAGTTTGATAGGATATCCTACTCCATCATGTCTCTTTTCTTCTACCATGTGAGGTTTCTTGGGCTAGCGAGAGTGTTCTTCCCCAACTTCAACTAGCTCAAGACCCAATTCCCAATAACTTGATTTCGTTAAGGACGTGCATAGAGAATAAACAAAGAGAAGATTTCTTTGATACCACTGATCCATATTATGTTGAGAATGAAATGAAGGACAAGATATAACAAATAAATACACAGATATATTGCAAGAAACATAGTAATAATAGTTGAACTCAAATTTTACTAATGAATGAAATACAAAAGACTATAAAATTCAAAGCACACAAACTAGCTAGAATGGTGGTATCTTATCCTTGAATAAAGAGATGTGTCGGCTATGTGCATTCACAAGAAGTTGATTAAAAAGAGGCAAAAAAGGTATCTTAACATAAAGCATCAATGAGAAAACTCTAACCCCATAAGATGAAATGCCAAAAGGTTTGTGGGCCTTGATGTGGTTAGCTGATATGTCAGCTTCTCCGGGGCATAAATTTTTCATACGATCTCCATTTGGGGTGCTCGGTGGGTCGTAAAAAAGGTATAGCTGAGAAGTACACATTCTAAATGGCTTAGTATCTGGATCTAGCTAAATATATGATGTTATCGAGCAAAACAAACATCATTTAGGGCCTCAAAATGACCCCAATAGTTTGGAACCCTAAAAGCTATAGAAAACTGCCAAGATGTGGAACCATTATGAATTAGTGGAATAGATGAGTGACCACTAGTATCCACCTAAATCAATTGTAGAATGAAAGGGTGAGTGATGTGGGTTTCAATATGGAGACAAATATAATGAATTGACTTTATTGTTAATAAATACATCAAATATTTTGAATGTTATTTGTTTTGGTTCAAACCATATCTTGAAAAATCCCTATATAGGATGGGAGGAAAAATATACTTAGATAAACCAAATTATTTTCCCTTTTTTGAAGATGCTTCATTATCTTGTTAAGGAAAAATAAAATAAATTATTTTCCCTTTTTTGAAGATGCTTCATGATATTGTTAAGAAAAAAATCAATATATTGAAATGTTTAAAAAAAAGTTGGCTTCATTCTAATACATTCAACTTTGAACACAACTTTAGAGATATTTTTGGAAAGGCATGTTTATGATTATAAATACTTTTTTGAATCTATGGAATATGGAATTGACAACTAAAGAAAAAATATGAATACAAACCATTGAAAATATATAATGGATGAAACATATTGAGTTTTATTGGTATATTGTAGTGTATGTTTGATAGTTGTTATAACCCTAATTTTCACCAGACATGCTTACCTGACATCAAGCCATCTCAGATTCCTTCTTTGCCAAAAACAACACTAAACAACTCTTCTTAAAAAACCCATTTTATAAAGTCCCATGCGCCCTGCTCCATTACTGCACGCATGTACATGCTAGATGACCCAAGATAGCCCACTTGTACCTACAAAAGCACGAAAAAAGGAAAGTTGTTGATGGAACACACAACTTTGGGTAAGTTAACTAAACCTTTCAGCCATGCATGGCTGGTCATTCGACCAAATACCTAGCTCCTTCTAGTTTATAAAAGAAGGGGTAGGGATCCCATTTGAAAGGAGGAACATCATAGTAAAGAAACTACACCCGATTGAGCATTCCCTTCGTCCCAACCTTTAGCCATCCTTGTGCAAAGGGAAGTATCGAGAAAAGCAGTTGGAAGACAGTGGAATAAGAGCCTAGGACCAGGATCAAGGAATAGTAGCCGACTTTATCATTGTAAGGTATCATTGTGAAGTTAATAAAATAATTTCTTTTCTCGTCCCGCCATATGAGATTGTCATTATTTGAATATTGATTGTATGATTGATTAAATATCTGACCCATTAGTTCATATATCAAATGCATGTGGAGTTATTTTTTTGTCTTTTGTGAATGCAGGTCAGCATTGGGAGGAGAGCTGCAGTCAAAGAATGACCAAGCGCGAAAAAGCGATCGACATTAAACATGGAAAATAAGGTACGTAAACTTAATCTCTTGAGCCTTGTATTTACATATGAGTGATGGGGGTTTATGCATGGGATGATGGTAAGAAGTAAGAATCTTTAGGTCATTTCTGCATGCATGATAAAAACCCTTAGTGCTAGTTCGTAGGAGGGATTTCCCACCCACAATAGAATTAGCAACCATACTAGGGATCTCTAGGGTTTCTGGGAATATTTTTTGGGTATTTTTAAGACCTGGTTTCATTCTTTGTTTTTAAAGTTTCTACAAAAGTATGAGCTAATAGAGATTTTGATCTTTCATACCATTTATCTCTGTTTCTTTTCTTGACTGCATTTTTTTCGAGACCCACAGAGGTACACACAACATGTATAAGGTTTGTACGCGTGTACCCATGCCCTACCTTCCCACAGCCCGTGTGTACAGGCTAGCTGAGGAACTGTCAGTCGCGTGTATGATTTCATAAAATTTCTTTTAGAGAGGCAGTCATTCTCTCCCCTATCATAAATAATCCTTCTCAGGGGTTTTCTGGAACTCTTTCTAGTTGTAGTGCACCTTTTCTGCTACTAAGGTTTAATCGCTCTTAAAAGAAGACTATAACCCCACTCCATACATAACTCATACAGATGTTATATAATCCACATGCATTCACAATTAAACATATTCACGTTCAAAGTAAACATATTATCTGCTACTATAATTAACAATCCATATCGTTTCATAATAATTCATATTCACAGTGGAATTCATGATAACATAAGTAGCACAGTCATGCTAAACATGATTAAAACATAATCAGGTACTTATCTTTGCAACAGTGGCAGTTTCACCAACCAAGTGCAGGCCTTCCACAAAACTCCCAGCCTTAGACCACACTGCTCATCAGCTCAGCAGTGGGTCACCCCCGAGCTGGGACTAAGCTCCACCCCAAGGCAAGGAATCCTAGGCTAGGTTGAGGTTACAGGGAAAACAACACAGAATGACTTGAAGGATTCTTCCCAGGATGCCATCTTACGCCCACTACTCCCAAACTCTCATTCCCCACATGTCTATTCCGCCCAGGAGTATACACCTTCACAAGCACAGTCCATCAGTGCTACACCTCCCTCTTTTGGTCTCGACAACAGGCTAGATCAGGAAGTCTCAGAGCCCGAAGCTAGTGTTGGACACTCTCTGGAAGAAACCACTTCCCAACAAACTCTCTCTCTTGGAAAGAGTTGCTCACAGGCCTGACAACCTGCCTCTTCCAACAACAATCACCTCCCTCACCTGGAGAGAGGTTACACACAGGTTCGACATAGACTTACACTAGCCAGTAAGCCTCACGCAGTCCAGCGCCGCGTGGCCACAACAGCCAATTGGGAAAACAGACACAAGCTTCCCAAACTGGTTCAAAAAACATGGGATAGTCTTCATGGTTTTGGTTTTGGGATTTCACGAGGTGTGCAAAGATCCCACACACAAGCTCCAAGTGTTCAGACAAAGGATGTACCGTCTATCTCTGAAATCAACACAGGATTTTAGGCTTTCAAGGTTGCACCAGGGTATTCTTGCAGAGGTCAGACCGTTCATGTTCATACGGTCGGGTGGAATGGAGGAGTGAGAGCCTTCACGACTTACCTCCTCTGTTTTATTTGCATGCATTAGGGTGGACACTTGTCACCCTTGAAACTGCGTGCGTTCCTCGGCATGCATTACATTTCTCATGGTTAGGAACTTAGGATAAAACATAAATGGCACATGTTCTTTTGGAATAATAATAAAATATTATTCCCAGGCTTAAACCCCCTAGGCTCAACACTTAGCCCCTTTTTCCACCTTCTAGCCCCTAATTCCTTGCCCACTCTATGGATTCTTAGTCCCCCTTCACTCATTCAATGTGGTCGATCTGCACCTGGCGGTGTTTATATTTTATTAATTGTTCTGTGCGATTACATATACAACAGCAGGCTCCTGGCCTTCAACACTTAGGCTCCCTGGCCTAATAACACATAAGCCTCCATCTTATAAGAACTCAGCTCACCAGCCTATAAATCATAATTACAATTCTTTTCAGAACATGGTTCACTACAGGGCTCGGCCTTGGGGACACTACAATTCCCCTCCCCTTATTTTTGCACTGTCCTCAGTGCAACTTACACTATCTCGGCAAGCCTTTAAAATTTTTCAAAAAGATGCGGGTATTCTACCCGCATAACCTCTTCATGCTCCCATGTTGCGTCCTCAGGACCGTACCAGGTCCACTGGACCTTTACAAGCTCTATGGCTCGATTCCGGAGCTGTTTGCTTTTCCTGTCCAATATGCACACAGGATGCACTTGCAGGACACCTTCTGGTTCCACCTAAATCACATTCCAATCGATAACATGATTAGCATCCGGTACATATTTCTTAAGCAGTGAAACATGAAACACATTATGTACAGTTATAGATGCAGGTAATGCAAGCATGTATGCAGCTGGCCCAATCCTTTCCAGGATCTCAAATGGCCCAAAAAATCTTGCTGCCAACTTGGCGCAACTTCCCAGCCTCAGGGAACTCCTGTTAGTTTTCACTTTCAGGAAAACATGGTCACCCACTTTGAATTCTCTATGGGTTCTGTTACTATCAGCGTAACTTTTTTGCCTGTCTTGGGCAACTTTTAGATTATGTTTAATTCTTATCATTTGGTCTTCCATCTCTTTGAGTAGCTCAGGCCCAACTACTACTCTGTCAGCTGGATTATCCCAGCTCACTGGAGTGTTGCACTTTCTTCCATAAAGTGCTTCGAATGGGCTCATCTTCAATGATGCATGATACCCATTATTGTAGGCGAATTCTACCAAATGCAGGTAGTCTTCCCACCTTGATGGTTTATCCATCACATACATTCTCAGTATGTCTTCTATTACCCGGTTCACCCTCTCTGTCTGACCATCAGACTCGAGATGATATGTTGTACTAAAGTTTAGATTCGTTATGAATCCCTTGAACAGTTCTTTCCAGAAATTTGAGGTGAATTTCGGGTCTCTATCAGACACAATTGTCTTAGGAATCCCATGCAAGTGTGCAACTTCTTTTAAGAAGATATCAGCTACATCTGCTGCCTTGTGGGTGGTTTTCAATGGAATAAAATGGGCATATTTAGTAAGATTGTCCACCACCACCATGATTGAATCATGTTGCTTGCTTTTTCTAGGTAGCCCGGTGATGAAATCCATTGTTACCACGTCCCATTTCCACTCAGGAATGGGTAAAGGCTGCAACAACCTTGCTGGGTGCTTGTGCTCAGCCTTAAGCTTTTGGCACTCCATACATCTGGCGATGTATTTAGCGATTTCTTTCTTCAGACTCGGCCAAAAATAATGGCTTTTGACTGTTGCCACAGTCTTCTGATATCCAGGATGTCCAGCATAAGCTACGTTATGAATCTCCTTTAGAATTGCCAGCTTCAATTATCAAACATTGGGTACATACACTCTGTTTTTATACAGAAGTAAACCATTAGTTCCCAAGGTGTAACTTTCCTTGGTCTGTGGTCTCTCACACTTTTGTAGCTTTGCTACAAGATTTTTGTACTGCAAATCAGCATTTGCAACTTCCAAAATTCTGTCTTTCATCTCAGTCTGGTACATGCTAATGGTTGTAGCATGTAATTCGTGCACTTTTCTGCTGAGTGCATCAGCCACCTTATTTTCTTTACCTTTGATATGCTTGATATCAAAGTCATATTCGCAAAGAAACTCTAGCCATCTGATTTGCCTGGCATTTAAGGTCGACTAATCAAATAAATACTTCAGACCGTTATGGTCTGTTCTCAACTCGAATATCTTGCCCATGAGGTAATGTCTTCATTTCCTCAAGGCGTGGACGATTGCTGCCAACTCTAAATCACGAGTGGCATAATTCTTCTCATGTTCCTTCAACTTTCAGGATTCATAACAAACTACAAATCCCTCTTGGATGAGAACTCCTCCCAGCCCTTCCTTACATGCATCTGTGCACACTACGTAATCCTTGTTTGGATATGCAATCTTCAGGATTGGAGCACTAGTTAGAAGTTGCTTCAATCACTAGAAGTTGCTCTCACATTCTTCAGTCCACTAGAACTTCTTCCCCTTCCTTTGCAAGGAAGTGATAGAATGAACTATCTTTGAGAATCCGGCAATGAACCTCCTATAGTAGCCCGCCATACCCATAAAAGATCTAACTTCTGCCACATTCCTTGGCACTGGCCATTCTCGAATGGCCTGTACCTTCTTAGGATCCACAGCGATCCCTTCATTTGATATAATTTGCCCCAAGTAATGGGCATGCCTTTGATAAAAAGAGCACTTGCTCGGTTTTTCATACAACTGGTGTTCTCTCAACACCTGCAACACCATTCTCAGGTGTTGCTCATGTTCTTCCTCTGTCTTGGAATACACCAAGATATCGTCCAGGAAGACTATGACAACTATGCCGATATCATGAAGGGATTTATGCACTTACTGAAAAAATACGTTCCTTTTCATTGGGACAATGTCGCTCAATGCTCCTTCAAATCATTGAAACATGCCCTCACAATTGCCCCTTTGCTTCGGCCACCCAACTACAACAAATATTTCTTATTATACTTGGCTGCAGCAGAATCAACCATCGGCATGGTCTTATTTCAAGAAGATGATTTGCTCTCAGAATATGTGTTCTATTACCTAGGTCGAGGCCTCGTCGGACTATAACTCAATTATTCTCATATTGAAAAACTTGCATTGGCAGTAGTCCATGTTGTTCAATGGTTCCATCATTATGTTCTGTTTTGCAAGACCACCATCATTGTCGTTGTGAATCTGTTTCAATATGTGTTGACACGACGGGTAATAGGGGGAAAGATCAATAGATGGATAGTCATCCTCCAGGAATTTGACTTAGATTTCATTTTGGCAAAATCCAAAAAGTCACTGGTCTTTGTAGAACTTATTTCGGAACTTCCGGTCGAGTCAGGTGATGTTGTGCCCGAAGAATCTCCTATTCGAGGAGATATGTTTTTGATAGCAACTTTAGAACCCTGGTATGGAGATATTATAGTCTATCTCCAGACTTTGAAGTGCCCCGCCTCTGCTTCTCATGATGAGTGTCGTTGTATACGTCATCATGCCAAGAATTATCTCATCCTCGAAGACACTCTCTATCATCGAGGGGTAGATTGCATTCTTCACCGATGCCTCACTCATGAAGAAGCGAAACTCATGCTTAACGATTTCCATACTGGAGCATGTGGTGGTTATTTATCTGGGTTGGAAACAACCAAAAATATTTTACAAGCTGGTTACTTTTGGCCGACACTAATCAAAGATTGTATCGAATCGGTCAAGAAGTGCCACTCGTGTCAGATCTTCTCTCGAAAGATGAGGGCACATCCTGCTCCCATGTTTCCTGTCATCATAGTTGGTCCCTTCACCAAGTGGGGAATTGATTACACTACATGCAACCCTCCTTCTGCAAGGGCGCACCATTATATCATTGTAGTCGTAGACTACTTTATGAAGTGGGTCGAAGCTATGCCAACGTTTAAAGATGATGGAGAGACTGCATCTCTCTTTTTGTTCAACCAGATAATCGCAAGGTTCGGCGTCCTTAGAGAGATTGTCACTGACCATGGTAGTCACTTTCAGAACCAAATGATGATCGAATTAACATCAAAGCTTGGATTGTGGAAAGAACATTTGTCACCCTACTACCCCCAAGCAAATGGTCAGGTGGAAGCTGTAAATAAATCTCTTAAGACCATCCTACAACGAACGATCAACTCAGCCAAGTCAAATTGGCATTTGATGTTATACTTGACATTATGGGAAAACTGAACGTCTGTTATGACTGCAACCGATTTCTCACCTTTTCAACTCGTTTACGGGCTAGAAGCAGTATTGCCTATAGAATGTCAGATCTCGTCCCTAAAATTGGCAGTACAGTTACTACCAAACACTTCTCCACTTGAAGAATGGTTATTATACCTTGAGCGGCTCAATGAGCAGCATCGTGATGCGGCCCTGGCCAATGAGGCTCATGAACAAAAATTCAAGTGTCAGTATGATCAGTCCGTTCGTCCTTGAATTTTCTCTGAAGGCGACCTTGTCCTGGTCTATGACCAAAATAAGGACCCCCTGGGGGCAGGCAAATTCAAACCCATGTGGTTCGGACCTTTCATCATAAAAGAGGTTCTAAAAAAGGGCGCTTATCATCTGGTTGACTTTGAAGGAAATGTTTTGGCGAAGCCTAGAAATGGGCTCTACCTCAAGAAGTATTACTCATAGGTAGGCCACCTGGGTTAACTTTTTGTAACATATGTATAGTCTCTGTACTATTACTTTCTGGTTTCTTTTAGTATTATGGATGTGTCGTTTTTGATGTTATTTTTTGTCACTATGGCAGATGTCAAGTGAATCAGACGTGCTCATTGGGTACGCAGACGGTGCTAGCCAGCACACTCAGAGACTTGCCTTCGCATCTTGGGTAATTTTTACACCTCAGGGCGAGTTATTATCTTCAGGAGGTATATGTTTAGGTGACGCCACAAACAATGTTGCCAAGTACAGTGCAGTTATTGAGTTGCTTCATGACACCCTTTCATTTGGTATCTCTCATCTCCAGGTCTATTTAGACACTCAGCTGGTTGTGTCTCAGTTAAATAGAGTCTACCATGTTCATGATCTGACTTTACACCAACGATTCCTTAGGGTACGTCTCTTAGAATGAAACTTTGATTATATTACATATTTTCATGTTCCTGGGAGATTAAACCAAGTTACAGATACTCTAGCTAATCAAATTTTAGACTAGCATCTCACACACATATAAAAACACATACACATAAACATGTAAATACATTTTTAAAGACAAATATGATCCATAAGACATAAAAATCCATATATAATATCATAATCAACAGAGTACATAGGTGGACGCAAGCACCTCAAAAAATATGACCAGTGACGAGTCATGGGGCTTATGCCCTTCAAAAATATATACAAGTGGAGCTCTCAGCACGTGAAAAGTCTAGACTAACTAAGGTCAATGCCTCTGGGCCCTGTTGTAATAATCAACATCATTTGTCAAACGCTGGAACAGTCGGACCTACATCCGTGGTGCCCCCACTACATGAGGATGCATAGATGGTGGAAAATCCTCAATCTCTGCCATGGGGATGGTGCGAGTAAGCGAGGTAAAATTTTTCTCAACTCATCTCAAAACCCTCTCAGCCTCACTGGATGGAAGCTCTCATGTTGCTGCTAGTCTCCCTTGCAGCGGTAGGTGTGGCCCCTGGTCGAGGACAACACCTGTTCCTTGCATAATCTGTAGGTCGCACTGGTCCCACATCTGCACACAATAGACACATATCTGTCAAATACTCTGGTATACAAAAAATGATATATATAAAAACAACATAAAAATTATATATGTTTCACAAAAAAAACAAACGATGCAAACTTACCCATCTCACCTTGCTCTTCGCCTGGAGGTACAGGGATCTCGAGATCTCTCGAGAAATCAATCCCAGCATAAGGATAATCCTCTATGACTAGGATTTGCTGTGACAACCAAGAAAAAAAGTGATCATCGAAGCACTCATTGGTCCTTCCACCACCTTTTCATGGCAACAACACTACCCATATGCAAACTGTAGGAAGAGGGGCTTGATGTCCTTGTACCACCACTCAAGAACTGAAACTAGGAGCTCTTTCAAAGAAGAAAGAACATAAAATCATCATGAACCCAAAGTTCCTCTGCATCCGCAACTGACAATCTGTCGGCTGCCTCTTCATACAATCTAACAGTGTGGTGCTCCAGTCAAATATCTGTGCATTTAAGCACTGGAATACACAGTTCATATGTACACGGGACACCTGATGTAGAGCTGCAGAAGCAGTCATTTGCCCAATAAGTAACAGAATCGCCTACAGTGATAAATCGGTAATATTGCTTATTGGCACCTGCGAGCTCGATCGGTTTGTACCCGCCTCACAATAGAGTCCTATAAATTCCGATATATTGTGAGGCCCAGAAGGAAATGTCTGGAAATG
Organism: Picea engelmannii; assembly: GCA_009831015.1. Taxonomy (NCBI): domain Eukaryota; kingdom Viridiplantae; phylum Streptophyta; class Pinopsida; order Pinales; family Pinaceae; genus Picea; species Picea engelmannii. The sequence goes on along the minus strand of ML779909.1, from coordinate 1,049,246 downwards.
GACTGGTTCACCTCTCCTAGAGAGGCCAGTCAAAAAGTATATATCCTCTGTAGTGGGCACCAGTGACTGCCCCTCTAACATAAAAGCTTTTGCATCCGAGTGCCAATATTCAACCAAGGAATTTAGTAGCCTAGGTTGTGCTCTCATAAAAGGACACAGAAAAAACTTGAGCAAGCCACATTACATTAACGCCGCCACAATGTTAGGGTCTTCCCCAACTAGTGCGCTAATATCTTCATGCTCTCGTTCTCTACAGTGCACATACATTCTGCACGTGGGGAATTTTTTAGAGGGTTAAGCCTTGATTTTTAAACCTTTTTACACTCATTGGAGGGTCCACGCGGGATGTTATGATGACAGTCGCATGTACACGTGCTCTGACATCAGACAGAGCGAGTGTACATGTGGGTTGTCATAAGACAACCCGCGTGGACCTAGGGTCGACCTTTTAAAGGTCGACGCCCCCCCCAAAAAATAAATTAAATGCATATAAAGAATTAAAAGGAAAAAGGAGGTAGTTTATACTTACTTGGTATAGACAGATGGTTGTTTTGTCCATTGTAGCTCCCAGAATCACCACTTTTACCAAAGGGGGTTTTTTACTCTAGAGTCAATTTCCAAATCAGCAATGGTGATAATGCGCTACCAACTTCTATTTATATACTTTTTGGCCATTTTTTGTCATTTTTTTTGGCCCCCCTTATCATTTTCTCTAAATTGAAAACTATTTAGAGTGATTCAAGAGTTTCTATGGAAAGTTACGTTCAGGTATCAGGACATTTTTTGGAGTTTTCGGTCACTTTTTGACGGTCCATGGGTGAAAATCTCAGATGGTCAACTTGAGAATATAAGTTAGGTTTCCACCCCTACTTTTGTATCTCGTTGTCTTTATCCCTTTGCCATAGGATCGATCCCACCAAGTTGTGACATAGAACCATTGTTGATGCTTTAGAAGTGTTACGATTTGGTGGTAGAGATTACTGGAACATGGATGCCCTAAGTAGATCCTGGTTGCATTATGGTGTCCATGCTGTCACTAATGAGTGTAGGCTTGGGAGTCCTTTTAGTTTTTCCTGATTACGAGTTTGAGCCTCATTTGAATGACTCTTTATCACTCTTGAACTCACCCTCAAAAATCCCAAAACATAACGGGTCTTCTTTTAATCCCTTTTCAGACCCTCTAAACATGACAAGATTGTCGAGCGATCTTGTGGCCTTTCACACTCGTTAAACTGAAATTTGAAGTCATGTCTATCCGGCGGTAGTTTACCCCTTTTTTGGTCCAGACGGTCAACTGTACGAACAAAGGTATACTCTAGAGGTTTTGGATCCCTAGAAGAGTATTCTCAGGTATAATTTTAACCCTTTTTCGGGCTCGAGGGACTAAATTTACGAAAAAGGAACCCCCACGGAGTCCATAGTTAAGCTCTTTTCAGACTCCCTAAAATTGAAAAGATTTTTGAGTGACCTTATTCTTTCACACTCGTAAAAATGGTCCAGAAGAATATTCTTGATGGACTCCATAGTTAAGCTTTTTTCAGACTCATTAAAAATGAAAAAATTGTCAACTAATCTTGTCTTTATCACACTCGTTAAAATGGTTTTGAATAGATGTCTTTTTCGGTGCTAATTTACCCGTTTTTCGAACCAACTAGACTATCTTCGAAAAAGCTACCACAGTGGAGTCTCCTTTTACGTTTTTTCAGACTCTCTAAATATGAAAAACCGTTGAGCTTACCTTCTCTGGGCTTGTAAAACTTACATCGAAGGATGTTACCATTGTGTGTTTTGTTAATCGAGTTTGCATACCCTGCATCTTTGGTTTAATTTCGGCTCCATGTT